>QTSX02003581.1:0-559026 GCA_014839935.2 Entomophthora muscae | reverse complement strand
AGGTAGGGTTTCCATCCTACTTTAATCCCCAAGTTTACGCCTGTTGCCTGTACTTGCCGAGGCTAACAAATCCTCAATGGAATCATGTCTGGCCTCCCACTAGACTGGACGCTGTACACGCCAGGTGCCAAAATATCTGATGGCTTTGTACTGTACCAGAACACAGTGATCTTGCTCCCTGCCTTCAATGCCCTGTTGGCGCAAGGGTTCTTTCAGGCACCCGCTGCCATGCCCCAAGCAGCTGACAAGAGCACCATGCCAGACTACATAGTTCAGAGACTGTGAAGCACTGCATTGGAGCCTTTTTCTGGAGCCAACAACAATAACTCCACAGCATGGATCCAATATACACAAAGCAAGCTGGCCCAAATGAGATGCCCACAATGATTTTGGATTGCAAAGATCTCCATCTGACTGACACATGACGCTGGCACCTGGTGCAACAAGTGGCACAAAGAGCACACCAAGAAGGATTGAGACACTTTCAAACAGGACTTCTTGGCAAAGTTTGTGCTTAAGGACACCACACTCATGATCATACGTCAAGTAAAGAACTCACCCAGACGGGCACTGTGAAAGAGCTCACTCATGCCTATAGGGAACTCCGTCTACGTGCACCCTCTGATATGGCTTTTGACACCCCAGCCACACATCTTATGTACTACAACGCCCTCAAGTTGCACGTAATGAGGCACATGAACCTGGACCAAGTGACTAATTTACAGAGTCTGTATCACAAAGCAGAGAAAGCAGAGCAAACATCCAACACTCTTCACAAAGCACAAACTGGAAAGCAATAGCGGCCCAAAGATTCTCACCCAGCTGGGCGCTCCAATCAACTGCCTTCTAAGAATAATAGCAACAGTTCAAACCATAAACCCGCAGGGTCAAATGGGCATGGAAACAGGAACAACAGCCAGTCAAACCGTACCTATTTTCATATCACTGCCACACAAGGCAACCAAGACAAGGGAAAAACCCAGGGAGAGCACTAAGCAAGCCAAGCTCTCCCCACACAACTCCTGACTTGCCCAACAATGAATACTGATCCAAGGACGTAGACCAGTGTCTAATGATCCAAGTTCCCTCAGAAGACCTGGTACTTTACACCATCACCAGAAATCCCAATAAACTGATGTCTTACCCTTTCTGCTTTTGAAGTTATGCAGGATCTGCACTACTGGACTCTGGCGCAGATTGAACCCTAGTCAACAGCAGCTTTTTAGATAAGTTCAAGCTAGCCATTAATCCTTCACAGATAAAAATGTGGTTTTAGCTGATGAACATCACATTTCCATGACAAGGGAAACTGCTCATTCTCTGTCATTCTAGAGAATCTGAATTCCACTATCCAGGGTCCTGTCATTTATTTTCACAAGTTTGATATTGTACTGGGACTGGTTACAAAGGAACAACCCCCAAGTAGACTGGGCAACCTTGGTACTGACCATCAAACGTGAAGGTGTCAATCACCAGATTTACCCTGACTTAGTGGACCAGCTCCTACGCAACCACATCTTTGTGCATATCAAAGAAACTTTGGGCAAACATGAGAACCTCAAGGCAATTGACTGGAACTCCTGCCAGTACAAGATCATATATTTAAAGGACCACCAAGATACCACCACGCCTCAGGACTGCAAAATTGTAGCCTGCCATCCAGAGATTTTCAAAGAGGCTCTACCTGGGTTACCACCAGAGAAACATATCCAACACTCCAACTAACTCAAGGGAGCTGTACCTAAGGCGCAACCCATCTACCACCTGACCCCAAAAAAAGATGACGCCCTACGGGCTTACCTCAAGGAAGCACTAGAGAAAGGGCTTATCTGTCCCTCACAATTCTTTTTGGTGCTGCTGTATTCTTTGTAGCAAATGAAGATGGTACTCTACACCTAGTCATAGACTACCAAGCTCTAAAAAAGGTTACAATCAAGAATTGTTACCCACTACCACTCATTGATAACCTCTTTGATGCCTTAGGCGGTGCCACAGTCTTCTCCAAGGTTGACCTAACCGCTGACTACAACCAGATCCGCATCAAAGAAGAAGATATTACCAAAACAGCCTTTTGCACCAAATACAGATCATAAAAGTGTGTGGTACTTAACTTTGGAATGACAAAAACCCTTCCAACCTTTATAACCTTTATGAACAAGGTGTTTGCCCCCCAAATTGGTAAGCATGACTTGGTATACCTGGACAACATTATTGTCTATAGCCCCTAAATAGAACAAGATCACAAAGACCTGGAGGCAGTCTTTGCCACCCTAGCGCAACACAAGCTGCTAGCAAAGCCCTCCAAATTCTAGTTCTTCTGCAAGCAGCTGCCCTTCTTGGGACATGTTGTTTAAAAGGATGGCATTAAACCCAATAACCAGAAAATTCAAGATATCTGTAAAATGCCACCTCAAAAAGACAAGTCAGAACCACAAACATTCTTGGGCATGGTTGCCTATGTAAAACAATTCATACCTAAATGTGGCGTTCTGACTGCATCCCTATCCACCATAACTGGCGCCAAATCTAAGTTTGTATGGACCCCCAATACAACCTTTGCTTCAGACGTCTTAAGGAGAAAATTACTACAGCATCCATTCTCCAATACCCTAAACATGATGGGGAATACCAAATGGAGATAGACGCCTCTGATGCATCTATTGGTGGAGTGCTACAAATCAACAACAATAATGGTGACTTCCTGCCTGTAGCCTACAAATCACACAAACTGAAAGACGGCAAGTGCCAATACCTATACATAGCAAGGAGTTGTTGGCAATTGTAAACTGCCTGGTCAAACGGCGTTTCTACCTAGAGCAACAGGAGGAGTTCACAGTTTTGACTACTCACAAGTCCCTTATATACTTCAAAACGCAAGCCAACCTATCTCGTTGTCAAGACTGCTGGATGGAACTCCTGGAGAGGTTTAACATGCTCATACAATATAAGCTGGGACCAGAGCTGGCCATGGCTGATGCGCTGTCACATCTATACATCAGAGCCACAAGGGGCAAGAATAGGCTTGACCCTGACTGGCCTCTCCTAGTGTTGCGTACATAGGATAAAGGATTTCCCCTGGTACTACAGATATAACAAGAGAAACTGTCATTAAAAATAAGCACCTATTTGCCAACGTCTATGGAACCCTACACCAAAAAGTGTCCAACAGAACAACTATCCCATACATTCCCACACATCAGCAAGTCAATACAATCTTGTGCTACCACAGAGACCTGGGCCACACAAAAATCTATAACCTTTACAAATTCCTTAAACACAAGGCCTGGTGGCTGACCTTGTATTGAGACGTTCAGGAAGTCTTAGACCAGTGCAAAATATGTGAGAAATTTGCAAAGAATGGGACCCCGCCTAAATCAGTACTACCCATCCACACACAACTACCATTTAAAGTGTGGGCCCTGGATATTGTGGGGCCTATGCCCGGGAAACATAATGACAAAAAGTACATTATTGCTGCCATCAACTTTGCCACGTAGTGGCCAGTAGCACAAGCAGTTAAAACACATACCGGCAATGTTGTACAACACTTCATAGGAAAAGAAATTATCAGCAAGTTTGGAACGCCAGAACTCCTGATAACAAAAAGAGGCAAAGAATTGACCTTTGAAGATACCAACTTTTACCTCACTAAGAATGGGGTCCAGCAGACAGTGACAACACTGTACCATCCAAAGGCCAATGGACGTGTGGAGCAACTTAATGATAGCCTCGTGAAAGCCCTAGCTAAGCTCACCGCCATGAGACCTGAAGACTGGTACAAGCAGCTACCAACTGCATTGCCCATATGCTGGACCCGTGTGAACAGATCCACTGGGAAAATTTCCTTTGAGTTAGTTTATGGCACACAGCCCAACATCATCTAAGCACTTTCAGGACCTAAGCTTGAAATGCTAAGCAAGTTTTTACCCCACTCAGATCCTCAGGTCACACAGGTCAATAGCAATCAATCAGAAAGAGAAGAAAAGCGTCCACAAAAGACCTTTGTCCCCATTCAAACCAGGCATGAGGTTGGCAACAAAGTCTGGGTCATGAACACCAAAAAAAGTAAACTATAACCAGAAAAGGTGAGTCCAGCCATTATCCTAAAGGTAAACAAAAACAACAATTACCTTGTGCAAGGACTCAGGAAACATAAACAAGACAAAGTTCTCCACCATGACCACCTGAGACCCTGCAAGGCCTGACAGAAGCAACGCAAGACCATTCTACCCGCCACCAAACAGCAGTTAGTACAGTAAGGTTCCCTGGCTCCTGACAATCTCCCTGACAACTTACCCCCAGAGGAGGCCAACCTTCAGCCGGGGGGGGGAGGGTGTCAAAACAGCAGGTTTAACCTGCCAGCAAGGTTCTGAGCAAGCGGGTTTGTGACCTGCAATCCAATTATCCAGTCACCTGAAGCCAAGTTAGGAAGTTGACTTGAATTTCCAAAAACATTAAAATGAACAAAAGCTGAGCCCCTATGGTGGATACCTTGTTTTGGCGCTTGACTCATTACCAGGATCAAGCCACTCCCTTCACCATCCCACCGTGTGATCAACACTATCATGTTCCTGCTATCCACAATTCACAATGACTATATTTAAACCTATTTTTCAATAAAGAATATTATCTAGTTTTCCAAATATTTCCCCCTTGTAACTCTTCTAGAACAGCACAGTTACAACAAGAACAAAAATTGATAGAACCCAAATCTATTGTAAATTAATATAAATTCATTGAGCTCTAATTTCATTTACAGATTAGTTATTTTTTTTATATCTGAGTTGAATTGGTTTAACTCTGAGGTGTTTTTTTCTTGTTGCTATAGGTTCTAAAACTACTGTATCATTATATGGGTTTGTGGTTGCCATATTAGTGATTTAGAGCGCAGAATATTATATAATTTCCATGTTTAGACAATTTTACATCTGATTTAATTTTCATGTCTAAACATGGCAATCAATATTGAATTTTCCATTTGATTTTATCCAGAGTGGAGCTTCTTGATTTGGACTGATTTGTCCTATTTTCTTACTGTACATTCAATTTGGATTCCAGTTACTGCAATTATTATTTGAGTTTACTAGTGGCATTCATTTATGATTTGAAAATCCTGCAATTCCAAAAAACATAGTAAACTTAATGAAAATGGTTGATGGATTTGAATGCTTCAAATCTGATTCCAGTTAATTCATTTTGTCCATTTGAAATATGCAGCTCAACTTGAACTTTGCAAAGTGTCTATGAGTTCCTGCATTTTCAAATATTCAAATAAAAATACAAATAATTCAATTTAATTAAAAAAGGCCATTCTGCAAATGTGATTTGAAATTTGGACCAAGGATTTAACAATCCCACATTTTTACGTTTAGGTTTTCAATTTACAGTATCTTACTTAGAATTTATCAACTTAAATTGAGATGCTTTCTCTTTTGGCTTGTTTCATTTCCCTTTTAAGTTGATTATCATTTAATTTTCACACATTTGGGTCATCTTTCTTTAATACCTTATTTGAGAATGGCAGGTGTAATCTTGAGTTAATGATGATTGGTTAGTTTAAATATATCAGTTTTAAGGACTTTTGTCTGATTTTAGATTTTCTTGAGTGTTTCAAACAATCAGTCCATCTGGGAGCAGGTTTTTACAGGGTAGAAAGGCTTTGGTGGATAACTTGCTGAGTGCTTCAAATAGGGGTGCTTGTAATATTTTGACTTTATCATTTTCTTATGAACAATAAAGGCTGCTGAATATATATTGGATACCATTATTGCTGAGATAAAGTTTGTATAATCTTAGGTGAGTTTGTGCTCTCTATCTATGATGAGGAATTAAGGTTTATCAAGTTTGAAAATATCTCCTTTCCAATGAATTGTCTTATATTGGTGCCTTTATGCTCTTTGATGGCTCATTAAATGAGCCATATTTTTATAGCCAATGTCTGTTGCAATGGACTTCTTTTCCTTCTTGTTGCCAGGCATGCATTCTATAATTAAAGGTGCCATAAATATGAAAATCTGGGTCATGGCTATTAGAACACTCTAGATTTGACTGATGCCTTGGATTGAATATACTTTTTAAATCTTTGTATTATTTAAGGACTTACTTAGTGCTGTACAACATTTTTGATTAATAGTAGCAAGTATGGAGGTATTCATAAAAGTCTTAGCTATGGGTTTATCCTATTTTTTGTATTAATAAATGATGGTGTGAATATTTTGTGTTGATGTGACATAGGGTACTGTATCAACAGTGAATGAGAGAAAAAGCAATCTGCCATAGACATTTTAAAATTGATTATTTTTCTTGAGGGCTCTTTATTAAATATCTATAGTGGCTCCAGATGAGAAGCCTTCTTTTATATATATTGTTGTTAATATTAGTCTATCAGGGTTATGAAGTTGATGGGGGTTCACCTTTGGTTGCACAGCTGTACTCTGTATTGTTAGTCTGTGTGTATTGGGTACAAGTAGTGCCTGTACCAGTCATTATGTTCAAGTTAAATAATGCAGGTGCAATAATGTACTTTATCAAAGCCTTCTCTGGCCCAAGGCTTACAAGAAGTGTAGTGTAGGGTGTAAAAGATGTGTTTGTGATGCCTGTGAGTGATATTATATATATCATTCTGGGTGTGTGTCTGTTGCCCTCTGTCTATCCATGGACCTCTAGTTCTTTCTGTGATCTTAATAAGCTGAATTTAAAGGATCCAACTGGCTAAAACAGGGGATGTGATCCTATTTCCAGAGGTAGACCATGCTTCTGGTGACAGCTGGCCTAATGATGTATACTAGTTGGTTTCACAACAGAGTCATATGGTGGTCTTATGACCATTTTTCTGCCAGGTGAACCCTTCTTTGCTCATGTAGCTGTGATTATTCCTTGATGTAATGGTACACCTGCTGCATTCAGGAGTGGCAAGCACTCTACCTGCGCCTTTGGCCTAATAAAGGAGAAACAACTTGGGATTTGATAACAGAATTCATAAGGTTCCCAATAAAGTTTTGGTTTTTTAAAAAATGGCAAAATTCATAAGGGGTTTTCTGGCAGATAACAGATTGGATTTACTGACAGATATTGCTTGATTTGGTTCAATGATTCAGATTGTGAGTTAAATTGAATGATTTACCAGTGGTAAAAGTCCCTTGTTGCCACCATTAGTGGTGTAGGATGAGCAACATCCACCTATGCAGGGTCCTGCAATGATTCCACCAAAGGAGTTTTGAGAGTAATAAGTGTGCATCAGTATCAGCATTGGTTTGTTGGCGGGAATTAGTGGATGTGATGTTTCCTAGCAATAAATATAAATCAACATATATTTTTCTGGAAGGAAATACTGGCACTAGAATTTTTTGACAGTGTATGAGTGGCAAAGAGATTTAGCAGAAATAAATCATCCAATGTAGAAAATCAACTCTATCCAACCACTTATATTGTAATAAATCAACTCATTGTGGTGCATTATTAATGAAAATGCTTGGTATAGCTGATCATCATTGATACTCAACCATCCATGGCTTCACATAGATTTGGGAGTTCAAAACCAGAGGACAACTTTGTCAAGTTATACCAACTTTCAAACTAAAACCAGAACACAAGGCCATTATGGCTTCATCCACCAAAGATATATCATAGTCAAAGAAGCAGATATCCATGAGGATGGCAGACATGCCCATGTATATGGATAGAGGAAAACAACCACACTCAAATATAAGCTGTGATCTTTATGGGTGCAACTATCATATTACATCTACATGCAGACAAAAGTGCAATTATTTTAATAATAAAAATAATCCTTATATGTGGTTCCAAATGAATCAAAGAGACCACAGATAAACTCAACACTATCAAAGCCAAGGTGGCCAAAAAGACGTCAGAAGTGTTAAAAAAAGAAGGTGGTGTCCTTTCTAGGGAAAACTGTGGAGAGCTGTTTGATATAAAATCTCTCAGAAACATTGACTAAGCCATATTATGATGATCCATATGTGGGGCTGTTTTTCAGGTGTGGGCTTATGTTATTCAAGTAGATAATTGCTGCCCAAGAGAGGTAAATTTTTGTTTTTGTTTGTTTGACCAGACGTGGTAGCTGGGGCTTTGCCTAACCAAGGTGGTTGGTATTTGTTTTTTGCTTTGATGTGATATTAAGTTGGCCCCTCAATAGTGCTTTGAAAGGATAGAGGCAAGGCTCCCTGGGATGGCTCTACCAAGAGGTATAGGCATCCTTAGACAATCTGGGGTGAAAATAAAGATGGTATTTACCCTGGGATGAATATGCTTAGGTAGCATTGAAATCCTGCTACCAACTAGGGTGATAATACAGTTAGGTTAGTTTACCTGGAAAAGGGGTAAAGATTCTCTTTAATGAATTAAGGGTAGCTTTAAGGAGGTCTTAAGTTTGCTGTGCAAGCATAAATGACCCAGAACCATCATTAGGGCGGCTATCCAGAGAAAAAGCTGCAGAACTGAATGATTTTTAGGTTTATGGGAAGTGAAGTGGGTTAATTTGAATTTGAAAGCTAAAGATAATCACTTGGTTGATTAAAAACAGTAGTGGTGCATGAAGTATGCCTGCTTCTGAAACCTAGGTGGGATCACTGAGGGTGAATTAGCACTCAGAGTTTAGGTTGATTCCACTGATGAGGACATGCAAAAATTAGCCTAGTTAGAGGTCACTGGTGGGGGATCAATGATATTCTTAATAGCTATACTAAGTGCTATGATATTAGGTTAAGTTTGGACTGGTTTGGGTAAAATTTTAGAGAAGGTGCTCCAACAGTTCTCCAAACACATTTGCTGAGGAAGCAAAAGGTGTAATTTTGTTGTGGTTTTGATAAATTAGCCAAATCAAGGAAATTTTTAAGGAAATTGCAGGGAAGAGGTTTTTTTAGTGATTTCCTATGGTATACAAAGGTATTTTGTAACTAGAGTAGGATGAAAAGTTATTTTGATGGGACATTTTACCTTGATTTTACTATAAGGGTAAAGATTTGGAAAAAAAGTTGAAGAAGGAAATGTAAATTTTTTAAATAGTATTATAATATTAAAATTGGTTGAGGTTTAATGCAAGGAAGACTGGTGCTGGAACAAGGAATGGGTTAAAACTTTGGTACAAAAAGTGTCAATGTTTTTGAGTGGCTTGAGCAGTGGAAATCAATTTTCTATTTGGAACATGGTGGAACTTCAGAAAAGATGAATTTACAAATGTTGAAATCATTGAGTGAATTAGGTCATGTTTCCTGATAAATATAATTGATTGGAAGCCAAAAGCTTAACATATAAGCAAGAAAATAGTGAATTAATACTTTAAGCTTTTAAGAAAATAAGATTGTAAGCTTTTTTATTATAAGAAAAAGTAGGTGCCAATAGTTTAAGCTTTTGAAAAAAGCCATCCTGTAGGCGGAAATGTTAGGAAAAGCGCACTATAAGAAGGAGGCTGGATGGAAAGTTGAAAGGATCATTTAAGGCAGCTTTGGTTCTAAGCAGGATATTTTTTGAGTGCTTGATCTGCATCTTGATGGTTACTTTTCTGGTTGGTTTGGAGCAATCAGATGCCTTCAGAAGTTCTTATAAAAAGAGTATCTGGAAAAAAGGACTCCAAAACGGTGGTAAATAAGAAGGTTTCTAGGAGGATCTTACTTCTATGAATAAAGAATATCTTGATCTATATTATCCTTTCTTGTATCATAGAACTTCCCCTGTGATAATGATTGTGGAGCTGGTGAAGAGGACCGGAAGATGCAGATCTTTATTCTGTTTATTGATTTAAAAATCCTGTTTGAAGAATTATTAAAGCAATGCAAAATTCCTTGTGTTGCAACTGAACCAATGAGGATTCAGTATTTGAATTGGGGAAGACAACAGTCCAATAGAAAGGACAGGAATAATAAGAATACAGCATTTTTTATTATAGAATACTGAAATTAATATAATATATGAGGAAAGCCACCAGACCACAAGGGGGTGGCATGCTCCATGTAAGGATTGAAGCCAAGGAATAACTTGTGTGGGATCAGCAGGTCAAATTGGTAGCGCTTCTAATTAGGAGAAAGTGCCTGCAGTTCAACATTGCCATCAGATTGATTCATGTTATTAGACATGTCAAGGGATGGCTCATCAAGCATCCCCTGTGTATTGTGAGATACATTGGCAGGCAAGTCTGGGAACTTGGTTGCAACACTTGGGATCTGGGATGTTTTTGTACTAAATATTATCATAAAAATGGCCCCCTAGATGATGGGACTTCTTAGGTAGATCATGTATTGCTGTTAAAAACGTTTCCCTCTAGTTATCAATTACCAATGATGATTGGGGGCATGGTGATTCCCTTTTATAACGGATAATTCACTTTTTTCCTTTCCATAGGGATATTATGTCTGAGTATATCACCCCAACCCAGTCATTACCTGGCATTGACCCAATAAACATATTGGTAACCTCCCAAGAGCAGGAATTCCATACATATTATACATCCATATCTGTAGAAGCTATATATAAATCTGAACATGCAAAAGATTGATACAAAACATATCAATCATCTACTATGAGATCCAAACAAACATCAAATTATGAAAACTTGGAACAGACATCACAAATAAAAGACCAAACCCAGACTGAAAAAAAGTTTGGAATGACAACAGTAAATGATAAAAATCTTTAATTAATACCAAAATATATATAATTCCAATATACAAGGATGATGTGATGTTTCCTGGAATCAACACTTTTAAAGAGACATGTTGCTAAGATGCTAAAAAGGGTAAAACAAAAAGACATATCATACCCTCAAAAGATAAGAACCAAAATATGATGTATGGAAGACCCTATAAGAGATAGTGATCCCTATCCTTCTTAATAATATATTAGGATCATCATATTCACTTCAGACCAACTTAATCCAAGCCCATGGTTTATATAAATTCAAATCATCTGATGACACAATGTTATTATTTACAGCCATAGATGCTGTAAGAGAGGGGGGCTAAACTAACTAAGTTTGGCTCCCATCCTGGTGAGATGAACCACCAGGATGCCAACCAGTGGAGTGCTGGGATGGCTGCTCAGAGAGGGTACCAAAGAGAGGATGCAGGAGACAGCTGAGGAAAGTACACATTCAACCCCATCTCACACTAACCTGGTGAGCAACCAGGGCATACAAGTGGGAGCAGGAGGCAACTTCACAGGTGCTTGAAGAGGTACCAAGTCATTCCCCTCCAAACTGGGAAGAGTAGGCACTGGCACCTCCTCCAATGCGGGAGCAGGCACAGTGTAATCAACAGAATGAAGGTCCAAGTTATTGCAAGTTAAGCTCTTAACTATAGCCTCCCCAGAAATGAGAAGTTAACCAGGAAGATGTAGGAGACTAGAAGGATTGTCTCCCGCAAGGCAAGAAGAAGAGGAGATACAAGCCCATAAATTGGGGGAAGTGGTCCAAAGGAGAAGTAAAAAGGGAGCCAAAAAATACCACAAATATTAAATCCAGGAGGATCATAATAGTGAAGCCCACAAAATTTGGAATTCAAGAGTGCAATTTTTGGAGCTCAGAGTAGTAAAATCAATCAAGAAAATACTAGCCACAAGGAAAAACAAGTGTGGAATGAGAGGGGACATTTGGGGGCCTTGGCAGCAGTCTTGGATGGCTTGAGCAGACATAAAAGCAAAAGCGGGTTTTAAAACAGTAACAACAAAGAAAAACTCAAAATAAGTATAAGATTTATAAGAGCTTTTAAGTTGAATTTTTAAGTTTGAACTGTGAATTTGAAAGCCTAAGCAGATAACACAACAACTATGTATTAACTCTACACTTAGGGATTTCAAAGAGGCCACCAGGTTCAGAAAGGGATGTATAATGGTAAGCTTTGAAAAGAAAAAACCAAAATTTTTGCTTTGAATTAAAGAGGACTCCAAACAGAGAAATAAATTAAGAGCTAGGTTTTTAAAACACTGTTCCAGAATTTTATTAAGTTGAAAATTGACAATCAGGGGACTCAAAGTCTCCTGGCATTGTAAAAAGGGGTGGGCTGCTGGAAGATAAATCACATGACCACAAGTGTTAAATCTGATTGGCTAGGAGAGAAATTTCTATGGCCAAGGCCAGGAGTGCTGGAGAGTTCCAAGGTAATTTCTACAGCTCCACCTGATTGGCTGGAAGGCATCCCAGACATTTCAGATTCATTTGACTTTATGGGCTTTGATGTGATGTCTTTTGATTGGGTGTTTCTGATTGTTTTTAAAAGTAGGCAACACCATGCCAACAAATAATCCAAACTGATCAGAGTTTCTTCCCAGGGCAGAGCAAACCAGAGCCAAGGCCAGGGGTGGTAGTGAATTTACAGATGCAGCACATTATCAGTCAGAGACAGATATAAGACAACTTTTTAAACTTACTCTAAATGAAGATGCCTCAAAAGTAGAAAATGAAGTTGAAGGATTTCCATTATCAATAATACTATATGGCAGTTCAACTTTGAACATCATTACATAATTGCTCCACTGATCTCTTGGAATGCAAGAGTACAGCTGTAGCATCAAACTATTCAATTTTAAAATGAAATTTAGAGGAATGATTTTTGACAGTTTTTGACTTAACTGTGAGAATACAAGGTGTTTGAGTCAATATATTGATTGCTATATTTGCAAATGATTGCTATTAACTCCTAATAGGAGAAATGCACAGTGGTGATCTTGGAATTTATATCACCTTTAAATTCCACCTTTAGTGGATCAAAAATGATGGAAGTTTAGAAAATCTTAATTTCAAGTATTTGAAAGTAGAGAAAACTGAAAGATTCCTTACCCTTGAGGAGTCTTTGAAGAAAAATGTAAAATTTGTCAAAACCACAGGCTCAACCCACCAGCAAGGTTCCAAACAAGCGGGTTTGTGACCCGTAATCCAATTACCCGGTCACTCAAAGCCAGACTAGGAAGTCAACTCAATTTACCAAATCCAACAACATGAACAGATGATGATCCCTTATGGTGGATACATTGTTTTGGCACTTGACTCATTACCAGGATCAAGCCACCCCCCTTTTCCCTCCAACTATGTGATCAGCAATCATGTTCCTGTTATCCTTGATTCACATTGACTATATAATCACTATCTCTCAAAAAATTATTATCTAGCTTCTAAATATTTTCCCCTTGTAACTCTGCTAAAAAAGCACAGTTAAGATAACTCAACCAAGGATCAGAAAATAAAGCTGAATCAACTTATGATCACCACCAAGGACCTGATTTTCAATTAAGATGGTCACTTGATGGGGGAGATAGTAACATACTGCTGCCTTCTTGGGACCCTCTACTGTGAACATTTGGCAGTGAGCCCTACTAGTACAAAGAGCAGTGTGAACAAGGGGATGTTGCCTGTTTAGGCAAGGCTGTTATGTGCCTATGAAAATGGGGGTGATGCCTGTTAAGATGTTGATAGATATCTCTGTAGTGATGTCATGAATGGGTTGTCAGTGCCCTAGTAAAATGTGAATTTATTTTCTTGAGGGTGGTCTCTTTGAGCTGCCTTACACCCATGGGCTAGGTTTTTGTGTATTGGCCTAACCACACTAACTGAAATAGAAAGATAGGTCCAGGTTGTCTGAGTTCAAGCACTGGATCCCACATGGGTGTAATCAGATCCCGGGGCAACTGAGGCCTCAAATGCAGTACCAGCAATGGTATTGATTGTTGATTGGGGAAACCCTGCATGAGGCTGAACTCAGAGCAGTGGGTTTAATTCCCACTATACTAATTCATCAGTTGGTATGGCGCTCTGAGGGTCTTGCCTGGGGGAAAGAGAAACCAAAAACTCAAAGATGATCACTTACCTGCAGAAAATCTTGAAAAAATATCATTAATACAGGGACACATAAACCCATCAGAAGAGCACCCCAACACCTTGCCAAACAGTACAAAGACTTTTTTAGAGTGATATTGCCTGGTTGTTTAAAGAAAACATCATTTAACCCCCTAATTTGCCATGCAAATTGCCAGTAATGATTGTAACCAAAAAGAATGGAAATATTTGTATGTGTATCAATTAAATCCCCTTGAACTCTTTAAAAACAAATAAAAATTACCCTCTGAGCTTGCTTAATAAAATCTGGTATCATATTATGAAGCCAAGTATTATACTAAAACTGATTTATTCTATGGGCACTATCAACTACAGATAGATATTTGTAGTGTCCCAAAGAACGCCTTTGTGACTAAGTATGGTCAGGACCAGTTTAAGCAAATGCATTTTAGACTTGGTGGTGCACCTAGAACTTTCCAACAAGCTATGAACAAAAATTTCCAAGATCTTGTCTTTAAGTAGTTACTGTGTACCAAGATGATATAACAGCATTCAGATCTAACTTATAATGCACCTCCAAGCCTCAACAGAAGGGGTTTGAATAGATTTGAAAGGCCCACTTATCTATCAACAAGTCCAAGTTCTTACTTAGCCACAAGAACCTAAAAGTATTAGAACATGTGATCAACAAAGAATAAATGCTACCAGGCCCTGAAAAAGTTAAGGCTATCTAGAGCTGGCTTTATCCTGATTGTATTACTTGTCTTCACTTGTTTATTGATACCTTAGGTTACTGTCAAGTATATACTTCTTAGAAGTATAATAAACAAGATAAAGGTAAAAATTAAGAAGAAAATGATGCTTTATTGGATACAAGTTTAGAGCATTATATAGTATCGTTAGAAGATAAATGTTGTCCATGTATGTCATGGCAGTCATAGGGCTTGTCCAATTAGTGTTCCTCTTAGGACTTAAGATGTTTGATATCTGTAATAGATAAGCAAATGATAAGAGTGCCACCAACTTAATGATTAGTTGGGGAATCATTTGAAGGGTCACTCAGGGATTTGCTTTACCAAGAGGAAGTAATTGAAGATGTTGCAACATCTTCCCCTGGGGTGCTGAAAGGGGGAACCTTGGGAATTTTCTTGAGAGTGTTGGGGATTTGGGCTTGATATTGATCCAGTTTTGCATTGGGTACAGGAAGTTGGGAGTTATGTTGTACTGTTCTTGCTTTGCCCAGGCAGAGGCAGCCATGGTGTATACACTTAAGCTCTGTTTGAGTGCAAATGCCTTTGACAAGGTAAGTGTTGCTTGGTTTGACTTTAATGAAGATTCCTAGTCCTTGTGATCCTGGTTCCAGTTTGTGCATATTATGATTTATGACCTAGATCTTGTCCCTGACTTTAAAGTATTCCTATTGTAGTGGGATTGCTTAAATCTCATCCCTTTCTTTCTTATTGTCCTCTTGGTCCTTCCTGGTGTGCTGTACATCAGGGTCACTGTTATCTGGCACTTTACTAGGCAAAAGTAATATTGGTCCTGATTTAGTGCTAACAATGGCAGGATTATGACCATAGACAATCTGGTAAAGGCTTTTGCCTGTATTGTAATTAACTTGTGTTCTACACACCATAAGTGGAGATGACAACATGTAAACCCAGGCCCTTATATTGCTGGCAGATAACTTGTTGAGGGCCTCTACAAAAGAGCCATTTAGTCTATCAACTCTTCCATTTGCTTGTGGGTGATAGGAACTGTCTATGGTGTCTTGTATTCCATTTTTGGCAAGGTAGATGTTGGTGTTAATGGCTTTAAGTTCTGTTTCTCTGCTTGTGATTAGGAGTTCAGGTTTACCAAACTTAGCTATGATCTCCTTGCCAAATAAATTGTCTTACATTGTTTCCTTTATGTTCATTTACAGCTTGCGCTACAGGCCACCTAGTTGCACAGTCAATAGCTGTGATAATGTACTATTTTCCTTTGTTGTTGCTAGGTATGGGTCCCATAATATTCAGTGACTACACTTTGAAAGGTTGTGTATTTGATACTGGTATTACTGACATGAGGGTGCCTTGGTTCCGGTGTAATTCTCACAGACTTTGCATTGCTCCAGTATTTCCTTGATATTGTCCAGCATTTTGGGCCACCGTTAGTGTGTCTTGAGTTATTTGTTCAAGTTCCTACTACAAGTGTTTCCCAAATCTCTGTGGTATCCAAGGATTGTGTCAATTTTTTGTGTTGACAGGTCATAGGGTACAGTATTGTCATTTGATAATATGAGGTATATAGTACCATATACATTTTTGAACAGATGTTTGTTTTTCAGGAATTTCTCTTGGATGTCCATTAGTGTACCAGGTAGGAACCCCTCTTGGAGATTCCCCATTATTAACATGGGCCAATCTAGGTCTCTATCAGTGCATAGGAGATTTTTATGATATAGCCTTGATAGGGCATCTGTGGTAAGCATTTCCTTGCCTGGTTTGTAATCAATTATCATGAGGTACCTTTGTATGAGGCTCATTCATTCAGCTTGTTGTCTAGATACATGTTAATGAGTCTTAAAGAACACCAATGAATTTTAGTTGGTTAGCACTTTGAATATCTGTGCACCTTCCAGGTAACATTGCCACTTCATTAGACAGTAGACAATAGCTACCAGCTCTTTGCCATGTATTGGGTATCTTTGCTCACCATCAAAAAGCTTTCTTGATTCATATGCTACAGGGAGGAAGTTCTTTTATCCAGTCTGATTTGGGGTAATCCTCCTATTTTATAGTAAGAAGCATCAGTTTCCAACTTGTATATCCCTTCATGGTCTGGGTATTGTAAGATGGGGGCGGTGAACATTTGTTCTTTCAATTGTTGAAAGGGTTGATCTCTTAGTGGTGTCCACACAAATTTGGTTGTCTTTCCTGTGATTGTAGATAAGGGGGAAGTCAAGGCTCCCCATTTAGGGATTAATATCCTAACATAGACTACCATGCCCAAGAATGTTTGAAGTTCACTCTTATTTTATGGTGCTGGCATGTCAGTTATAGCTTGTATCTTTTCTGGGTCTGGCTTCACTCCATCTTTTCTGATAGTGTGTCTTAAAGATGGGAGCTCTGTTGAGAAGAAGTCACATTTTAAGGGCTTGGCTATGAGTTGGTTATTTTAAAGGGTGTGGAGGGCCAGGCAGATGTCTTTCCGTGTTTTTCCTTAGTTGGACTGTATATGATTATATTGTGAAGGTATACAATAGCCTTTTTTCCAATGAGCTCTTTAAAGACTTCTTTCATAAAAATAACAAAGGTACTTTGGGCATTTGTCATTCCAAAGTTGAGGACAGCACATTCATGGATCCATGCTTAGTTCTGAACGCTGTTTTGGGTATGTTTTCTGGCTTAGCGCAGATTTGGTGATAACCTGCTGCCAAGTCAATTTTTTGAGGAATTGGGACCCCCCAAGGGTTTCAAAAAAGTCATCAATAAGGGGAAGGGGATACATGATCTTAATTATGACCTTTTTGAGTTCCCTGTAGTCTGTGACCAGGTGGAGTCCTTCATCTTTCTTTGCAATAAAAAAGACAGCCATGCCAAAATGAAATTTAAAGGGGTGTATGAGTCCTTTTTCAAGTGACTCATCTAGATAGGTCTTTAGTGCGTTGTCCTCTTGTGGTGCTAGGAAGTAGATAGGGTGTGCTTTTGGCACACTCCCTTTGAGGTCAATTTCATGCTGGATGCCTTAGTTGGGCGGTAGCCCTGGTAACTTTTCTTGGAAAACAAAAGAGAATTCTTGAATTAGCTGTTGTCAGATTGGGTCTTGTTTATGATGTCTCTACATCTTTAAAGTGGATAATTTTATACATGCAGATGTTCCAATTGATCTTGCTAAGGTCCTGTTTGTCTTCTGTTTCTGTAATTTTCACAAATACATGGTCTCTCATAAGTGTGTTAAGGTGGGTTGGATACACGTGATGGTGAACCTCACCTTGTAGTATGGTAAGGGTAGCACTATTTCAGTCAATATGAGGTTTGGTATTTCTCATCCAGTCCAGACCAAGTACAACATTGTACTTGGGAATTGATATGATTGAGCCACTAAGGGTAATATGTACAGCTCATATTTGGGCACAGAAGGGGTTTGCTTCCCTGTTGACTAGTGTGCTCCTGTTATCTGCCATGATAACTCTCTTGACATTACTTTAAACTGTGGGTAGTTTCACAAGGTCATCAAATTTCTTGTCAACAAGGGATTGGTCTGCTCCAGTATCAAATAGTGCAGTGCCCTGATATCTGCAAAAACAGAAAGGATAAGTGAGGTGTTTATTTCCAGTTTGGGCGACAAACAGTAGAGGGTTGCTGGAGGGTACTTGGATCATAGTAATTGAGTCCACATCTTGGTTGCTGTATGAGTCTTGCAAAGTGTGGGGGCGGCTTGCCTAAACACTCCCCTGAGCTTTTCCCTCCTTGGTGGTGTTATCAGTACTCATTTGATTTACTTGAGCAGTGCAATTTCTGCCTCAAGGATGAAGGTTATTGTCTCAGTTGTTCTGATTATTAGTTTGAGGTTCCTTCTTTGCTGTGTTACTTTCCTTTTGTTTGTTGATTATATGCAGGACGTCAGATTTTTGTGCAGCTTGCTTTTCTTCCAAACACACGTCTTGGAGGTTCTTGTAGCGGCTCATGTCAAACTGACGTCTGATGTGCATGGGGAGCCATTGTAAAATTTAGTCATGGCCCAGCCTCATTGAAGTTGATGGGGTTGGGGGCTTGATCACATTTGTCTTCATAGGCTGCAATGTACTCCTCAATAGTTCCTGTCATTTTGAAGGTTCTGAGTTCTATCATTATTACAACATCAGAGTTATTTATGGAAAATATTTCAAGGAAGGTGTTCTTGAACATGTCCCAGTTTTTGTTGTGAGTGGGGTGTTGATCAAACCATTTGCCAACAAAGAGTGATGCGGCCCATTAGCGCGTAAAGCAAGTCCACTTGCCCAGAGTTTGTGAGGGTAGCCTACATGTGTAAACTTATCTTGGGTGCTTTGAATTCAGAGGTTGGTATTTTCTTGGCGTAGTCCTGAGAACTTTCTAATTTCTGCTGAGAAAGGGTGTTGAAATACAATGTTGGCTATTTTAGTTGCTTTGAGAACTAAGGGCAGGTTCAGGACTCCTTGAGTACTGAGAAAGTTGTACTGTTTGGTTAGTACAAGGATATAGTTGAAGACAGTGAATCTTGTGGGGATGTCCTGACCTTCTTCATATTTTATCCAGCTAGTGGGGAGTGCCATCTGCTAGATTCTTTTCTTTGGAGGAATTTTATAACAAGTTGCATAGGTGTTAATAACCTACCTGTGCTACCACTGTCAAGTATATACTTCTTATAAGTATAATAAACAAGATAAAGTGGAAAATTAAGAAGAAAATGATACTTTATTGGATAGAGTTGAGAGTATTATATAGTATCACAAGAAGATACATGTTCTTCATGTACGTCATGACAATCATGAGACTTGTTCAAGTAGTATTTCTCTTAGGACTCAAGTTGTTTGATCCCTGTAATAGATTGGCAAATGATAAGAGTGCCACCAACTTAATGATTAGTTGGGGAATCATTTGGAGGGTCACACAGGGATTTGCTTTCCCAAGAGGGAGTAATTGAAGATGTTGCAACATTACTATTCCTGGTTTATTATGAGCTAGAGTAAGATTGCTTAACCCTTGTTCAAGTTAATGGTCAACAATGTTGAATACAAGTGGACAAAAGAGAAAGAGGGAGTGTTCAAAACCTTTAAGGAGTACCTGATTAAGAGTCCAGCTCTTGTACATCTGGATTTTGCCTGCCCTTTTGCTATCTTTACTAACACCTCATATAAAGCTATAGTGGAAGTGCTTGCTCAAGAGCATTATAATAACTACTGATCTGTATAGTACAATAGCAAATTCTTCTCAGGACCTGAGAGTTGCTATGGTATATGAAAAAGAGGTTATGGCAGTCATTTGTGCATTGCAAATTTTTAGATGATATATCCTGGGTTTTATACTATTCTGTTAACTGCCAACATGGAACTTGACTATCTTGAGAAAACAACAAGAGCATAATTGCTGTGTTTGCTGGGTCATGAAGATTTAATAATACTTACTAACATCTAACACATCCCAGTAAAGAATAATGTAGCCACTGATGGGTTGTACAGAAAAGAAGGTAATGATGTCCTTTGTGCAGATCCTGAAGTTTCTTGGTATGAACCCAAACTAAAACCATATACACTCTGATTAGTTGAGGAGAGATGTGTGCTAATTCTCCTGTCTTAAAAAACGCATCTGCTATATCACATGTGGATCAGAACTATATTTTAGTATGGGATAATAAGCCATTGAAAGTTCCCATAATTGACAATCATCAACTTATTCTTTACAAAGGATATTATAGTTTTGCTCATTTTGGAGTGATTTTCACAGAAGAACGCTTATGTGAACAATACTGGTGGCCCAAATACTTTTTATTTCAAGGAGCATAAAAAGGGTTGTACTCCTTTCAGATGTTCAGCAAGGCCCACAATGTTAGCAAGCTCATAAATTCAATCTTAGTCAACAGAATAATTGAGATGTGGGGAATCAACTTCCTGGGACCAATGACTACTACTTCCAATGGTAAATAGTACATTATTGTAGCTACTGAGTATTTCACCAAGTGTCCCATTTTTAGAGCCTGTGCTCTATATGTGCTAAGATAATCACTCAATTCCTTTACAAAGAGATCTTCACTTTATATTATCCACCTGCAGTCCTACTTAGTGATCAAGAAGATCACTTCTTCAAAAAATCAGATGAAGTATTTCTGTGAAAAGAAGTTTCACTAACCATAAGCTTACTACTGCTTATAACCCTTGGCGCAATGGATTTACTGAATATTTAAATCACACTATGATCTGTAACTTTAATTTCCTGTCAATGAATGATACTATACATTGTGACATTCATCTACCTTCTACTTTGTGGTTTTAAAGATCTAAAATGTATTTGGTGTTAAAGTTCAAACCATAAAAATGCTGTTTGGAGTTACCATCCACAACTTAGACTGCAGTAAAATCAATGGCAATGAACTAAATATGAATGAAATCTGGCTTGAATTTCAGGCCAATGTGAAATGTGCCACTGAGGAGATGATAGTCAAATATGTCAAAACAATGGGATCAACCCACCAGCAAGATTCCAACTAAACAGGCTTGTGAACTGCAACACAAATTCTCAGTGACCCAAAGCAAAATACAGAGGTCAACTCAAATTTCTAAATTCAGCAATATGACCAAGTTGCAATCTCTGTACAGTGGAGAGCTCAATTCAGCGCTTGACTTGCTACAAGGATCAAGCCATCCCCCAAGCATCTAAACAAGTGATCTTTATAATCATGTTCCTATTATCCCAATTCACAGTGTTGTGCCAATTTTGTTATCAGTTCTGATATCTAATATCTGATAAAAGATAACACTTATCAGTGAGCTTTAAATTGTTTTATCTCCTGATAATAATCAATCTCTTTATTCTCTAACTAGTTTCTGATTCTAATTTAGTTTCTTTAACTATTTCTGTTGTGAGTTCTTCCTGACTGGTGTTAATATTACTGATTAATTGACTGATCCAGCTACCCTACAGGCTGAATATTCTCTAAATATATGATATTTGTAAATCACCATTAAAACAGCAACTATATAACTTCAATATACTAATAAATAATATTATCTAGTTTCAAATCATTTTTCCCTTTGTAAATCTGATAAAAGAGCATATTTACTAGAAAGCTAAAATTAATTCAGGATCAGACCAAATTCTTATTGGAGCTAGAGTTCTAGTGTTTAAGAATTTGGTTGTGCAATCTCTCTTAAACAAGTTCCTTCCTAAGTGGTATGGTCCCTACAAAAGTTGTTGGATATAACAGCAATGTTAACTATCAACTGGTAGATGGAGACAATTAATCAATTGTTAATGTGGACAATAAAAACGGGATTAAAACTTTTTACTGTAAGAATCAATAGAGGAAAAAGTGTGGTGTGATTGTTGATGTTGGGATTTTTTGATCAAGCAATGATGATAATTATAAAAGAGCCCATGGATTAGAATTAAAACAACCATATATCATAAAATAATAACATAAAATTTATATATATATAAGGAGTAGAATTCTGACCATTCTGAAAAAATAACTCAATAATAAACACCACCTGAGAAAGGCTCCAGACGCTGCAGCGCCATCCAGCAAATAGTTTGGCTGACAAAGAGCTGTTTTAGTTTTACATCTAGTGTTTCCTAGAAAATATTTTATGCGCCAAGGCACCACTAAAAATTTACGCCAAGCGCTGTGGTACCACCAGTTTGAATCCCCAAAATGTGAATCTCCCTAATTAGTTGGTTTTCTAATCAACAAACTCAAAGTATGTTAATGATAGAAAGAGTGATCCCAAAGCTACCAAACCCCACGCCATCAAGGGCCACCTGTGCTGGGCAAAGAAGAATACATTATATTGGTTAACAAGTGTTAAGTGCCAAACCTAGATTACCAATTACCCAAATAGGGGCACACTGGAATATCCTAGAAGACATTGCTAGCAGCCCAGGGAGTAATCCTTAATAAGGTATAAGAAGAATTAGTTTGTTACAATAAAATTATCTATTAATCTACAGATGCTTCTGCATGATCAAAGCCATCATTTGAAAATAGCTATGTTTCCATTTCTCCTATAACTTCTGATATGATAATAATATCATCAGATATGACAGTATCTAAGAAAGTGCTATTTGACCTATTTACTAAAGAATTGTGTTGCTGTAATTCAAAAAGCGCAACAGTTGATAATTGTAAAGTTGGTTGGAACATACTCCATAAGTGCATTTATTACTGCTACAGATCCCCATGTCCATCATATGCAACTAGCATATAAATCCCCATTTTTCTTATAAATATAACTTTATTGAAGGTTATATAAAATCACTTATTTCCCGATAAACAAATGTTCTTAGTTTTTAAATCTCTGGCTTCGACTTATTATTGCCTATTCTGGTATACTCCAGATTATCCAAGAAAATGCAAACTGAACTAGAGAGAGGGGTCTTTGAAAAAAGATTGAAATTCAAGCCTGCCTTATCTATATTACACACTTTATTGAAGCAATGTAATACCAATCTCTGAAAGGATCTAGGCATTTGTGCTTTTAAGAAAAGGTCTAAAAATAGTGTATATTTTCCATGTGGCTGAGGCAATTGGACACAGCCAATAAAAGATCTGGATTGCTTTGGTGCTTTTAACACAGATTTGCTTGATCAATTCTGATTGGAGCTTATTAAAGTTTAATTGAGTTTGAATACCAACAAAGCCTAATTTGTGATGTTTACCATCCATTGATGAGTTTAAAAAAAATTATTTTTATTTGGCCATTTTTATAATAGCCCAATCAAAAGACAAGTTAGAGAAGGAGGATGGAAGAGATGGCCAGGACAAGGGTGCTGGATTCCAAAGTCACAATGCGGGCATTGTTGGTGACAACAATCTTGTAAAACAAGCTATTTTGCAAGGTACCTTTTCCATTAGTGATGCATTCATAGGCAGCAGTGATATTGAAGTTCAACTGGTTGCCCTTTCCTTGGACTGATCCAGTGCTGACTTTGGGAGGAATAACATATACAGAGTACCTGAGCTTTTGTTTGTTGGAGGTATATATGACCCTCTTAATTTTGTAATTGGCTAAGTTGGTGGCAGGTGGTAACTTGGGATATTTACTCGCATGCAACTTCTTGTAGGTGTTGTCCTCCACATAGCTTCTGTTGATGATCTTAAAGAGTTTGCTATCCTGTTTATATTGAACAACAAGCGTGATGTGGCAGGCAGGATGCCAAAAGAACAAAGCTGAGCTTTGCCTGCTTTGCCCTTTTACGGCATCCCCCCTGGGTACGTGTCTAAGTATCCTAGATGCAATCCTTTTTTTGTTTTTTAAATCAATGGCCTTCTAAAATCTTTATCTTATACTCTAGTTGGTAAAAGGAAAGATTTTTCAGGAAGGCTGCCAAAAGAGCAAAGCTGTGCTACGCTCAGCTTCACTCTTTTACGGCAGCCTGCTGGTATGTGTTCCAATTATAGCTGGTAAAAAGCATTTAATGATGGTTGCTGGTATGCATTTTTAGTCTATAGCTGGTAAAAGTAAAAGATGTGTCAGGATAACTACTGTAAAAGAGCAAAGCTGTGCTATGTTCAGCTTCACTCTTTTACGGCATCCTGCTGGTATGTGTTTCCAGTTATAGCTGGTAGAAACCGTTTGATGATGGTTGCTGGTATGATTTTCTAGTCTATAGCTGGTAAAAGGAAAGATGTGAAGGCAGGCTACCAAAAGAGCAAAGCTGTGCTACGCTCAGCTTTACTCTTTTACAGCAGCCCACTGGTATGTGTTTCCAGTTATAGCTGGTAAAAAATATGATTAAAAATAGGTGCAAAGTTATATTTTTTGAACTTTAAATTTTTTAGTTTTTTAATTATATTTATCATAAATCTTTTTAATGAACCCCAGAGGTGATGGCAGCCTGCTAGTATGCGTTCCTGGTCTCATACCTAGTAAAAACCTGTTTAAAGATGCAGCCTTCTTATGGTTTCTTGGTAACAATTATATGGATTTGTCATTGAAATAATATCTGAAATCAATGAGTATATAAAGTTGAGTGGTGAGAAGGCTACCAAAAGAAAAAAGCTATTCTAACCCAGCCCTATTATTCACAGCTTCACACTGTTATCTTTTTCTTCTTCCCTAGAAGAAATACCTTTTTGATAGTTTAGTATGTCTTTTTTAAATTTATTTATTATTCTGGCTGTTAAAAGATAATTTAATGTTATCTAAAGTAATTCTTTAATAAAAAAATGATAGCTTTATTATTATTACTACTTTTCATTAGAGAAGTATTGGTATATGCTTTTTAAATATTATATTTTACTATTATCAAGGATTTATTAGAGGTTTGTACCTTTTATTATGCATTATATTTTGAAATTTAAGAGACTGGAGATTAATTAAAATACTTTTAAGAGCTGTTGAGATACACAGACAAACCCAAACATGGTTCATCAAGTTTTCTAATATAAAAATCAACAATTTATTCACGTTAACAATTAAATTAGTTCACTTAAGATTTGTTTTGTGCATGACTTCTGTGTTCTCACTACTTGGTTTTGGTTATCTATCTCAACAGCTCTGAAAAGTACTGAATTCTTTCCCACATAATGAAACTGCAGCCCTTTTAAATTCTTTATTTTCAGTATATGTTTTGAGCTCTAATGGGCATTAAAATTCCTTGTATTAATAAAGATCAAGTACATGTAATAAAAATCTCTTTGGTTCCTGAACATTATTTTGTAGTTTATAGGCTTAATATATTCTTTTTGCAGCACACTTTTTTACTAAGATACAGTCTTTATTTGTTGATGACTGCATATTTTAATTATTAATATATTGATATCAATTCCTTTTTAAATATATGTTAATTCTATATGATACTCTGATTTTTGATGTCATTACTTACTATTTTTGATAAGATAGTGTCTGATTTTGTCAATCTTTTTAGTTATCAAATGGGATGTTATTTCAGATTTATAGCATTTGATTTGATTGCATTTTATTTTTGTGGATTAGTACCCTCTGGTAAGTTATATTGCTTTTTATTTTAGTAGAAAGAATCATAAATAAAACTACTGTAATATGGTCTAGACTTGATTAATTATGAATTTCTAATATATTTTTGTTATCTCAGAAAGTTAATTAATTATATTGGTCTTTTAAAAGAGGAACCCTCTAATTTTATGAGCAGAAGAAATTTAAAAAATATATAGTGGCTATTATATATTAAAGTAGTTTAGGTGGTGCTGGAGTTTTGCAGATGGGAGGGAAATAAAAATTATTATAAATGTTTTATTTGGGTGAAAAAGATTTTAAGGAGAGGCAGGACACTTCTTTGTCACAATTAGCCAGAACTTGACTATAACCATTAAACCATGAAGATTAATTAAAAGTTTTTAAGCAAATTATAATTTCTTGGTAGAGAACTTTAAACTAAGTAGCTTTAAAATATACTTCTTAACATTTATTAATCATGTGTAAAGAAGTTAAAACTTAACATTCAAAATAATAGCAAATAAAAGTTTAAAACAATGAAGTCAAAGAGATTACCTTAATAGGAAAAAGATGAATTTTGGGTAAAATAGAGCTATTTGGATCAAAGAACTAAATTGGACAAACAATTTTTTTGGTAAAAAACTGTTTACTCTAAAAAAACTTACCCAACCCAGGATCTGCTGTAGGCAGAAATCTGGGGCTTGAAATCAAGGTTAGTATTTTGGAAAAGATGACTTACCTAAAACATGATCTGCTACAAGTAAAAATGTGTTTTCTAAAAAAAGGTTGATAATCAGAAAAAATGACTTACCCAACCCAAGATTGGCTTCAGGGAAAAATATGGCTGTTTAAATCTAGGTTGGTAATTTGGTGAAAAAACTTACCATAGCAAGATCTACTGTAGACTAAGTCTATCTAAAAGTATTGAAGGTTAGTAGTTTATTGGAAATGATTACCTGTTCAAATGAAGCTTTATTTTAGTAGGTTTTCAGAATCAAAACATTGCTTACCAAAGCTTAATCTACTTCAGGGCAAAAACCTGGTTTTCTAATTAATGTTAGTAAATTTGATTTGTTAAAATGACTTACCCACCCCAAGATCTGGTGTGGACCAAGTCCATCTAAAAGAATTTGAAGAAGATTAGTAAATTTAATATAAAGCTTACCTGAAATTAGGCCTTGAATTGATTTTTAATTAGTTTTTTTAAATTATTACCTTTCTAAAACAAAGTTAGCTTCAAATTTTTTTTAAAAAAATATGCTTACCTTGTTTATCCTTGATCAACTATGCTTAAATAAGTTAGTATTAAATGTATATTTTGAAGCTTACCTTTGAGTTGAAGTGAATCTATTAAGTTTGAGTTGAGAAAGTTAGTAAGGTGCTTAGTGAAGGCTTGCCTTGGCTTAGTACATCTAATCTTATCTTCTGAGCTTAAAATTATCCAATCATAGTGGATGATGGCATCTTGCTTTCCAATTATTACACTAAGTTTTCATGTTCATTTTTGAATGTCTTACTTTAATAGCATACCAAAATAGTTTACATCTATTCCCATAATAATCTACTTTAATTCAAACTGCTGCAGGTAGGGATGCCGTGAGACACTGCCAAGTGTCCCGCAACTATTCCTGCAGCAGCATCCACTACCAAAACTTTCCTATCATTTAGGCACAATTGATAACGTTGCCGGCCTAGTTCTGACTTAAAAACCGGAAAGATTTTCTAAGTAAAAACATAGTAAAAAGCTTCCTCTTGGACAATAGCAGTCTATACTAGATGGGATACAGGTATGCTTGTTGGCTTGGTTCATTGTTTAGAGTGGTTTTAAGGTTGAGGGTTCCATCACACTTGATCTTGCCAATGTCCAAGAGATAAGGCCTATTGTCCTTGATAGTGATGGGAGTGGTATTATTGCGTAAACCAGGGCTAATGAATGATTTGATTGTATTGACTACTCCTGAAAAACTTAGGGGATGGGCTTGGGCTTGGGCCAAGATGGAAGCAAATAAGACAAAAGTATTTGTTTTGGAGTTTAAGGGTAGAAGCTGGCCTCTATTTATACTATCTCCTTGCTTCTTATCAACAGCCAGCTCAACTCTGATTTGTCCACCTTAATTTTTGCCAAAGAGACAGGTATTTAATTTAAATACTAATCTAAAATCTGGCTCTCCTATTGAGGCGTTTGCAGTGCAGAATAAATTAGTATGCATTAAAGCTGGCCTCTGTCTATAAATATCAGCTTGAGTAAACTCAAGCCAAAAGAAATTGAATTTTTTTTTCTATATTATTTTAATTTAAAAGTTGAAAGCTATGCCAAAACCTTGATTTGGCTCATCCCTACATGCAATCCCTTACAAATAGGGATTTATTCTGGCATAGAAAGCCAAACCATTAACCATCTAGTATAGACCACTTTTGTCCCAGAGGAAGCTTTTTACTATGTTTTTACTTGGAAAATCTTTCCAAATTTAAAGTCCAAACTGGTCCAATGACAGTATTGGTTTTGCCTAAATGATAGGAAAGTTTTGGTAGTAGATGCTGCTGCAGGAATAGTTGTAGGACACTTGGCAGTGTCTCACGGCATCCCTATCTGCAGCAGTTTGAATTAAACTAGAAAACATGAAATGTGGATGTAAATTATTACAGTTTGATATTAAGGTAAGAGACTCAAAATTGAATATAAAAACTTAGTAAAAATGATTGGAAAACAAGCTGCCACTATCCCCTATGATTAGATAATTTTAAGCCTGGGAGATAAGATTAGAGTTTGTTGCTCAAGGTAAGGCTTCACTAGACATAGTACTAACTTTTTCAACTTAAACTTAATAAATTTTCTTCAAACTCAAAGGTAAGCTTCAAAATATACATAATACTAAATATTTAGTTCAGGAACATCAAAGCTTTTAAGGGTAAGATAAAGCTTTAAATTTCAAAGCTAATTTTGATTTAAAAAGGTAACTAAAGTTAAAGAGATCTAATTTATTAAAGATTCAAAACAAAAGCTTAATTTCAGGTAATCTTTTCATTAAAATTACTAACCTTCTTCAAATCCTTTTAGATGGACTTGGTCCAAAGCAGATCAAGGTTAGGTAAGCTTATTTACTAAATTAGCTAACCTAGATTTTAGGACCAGATTTTTGCCCTAAATTAGATCAAGGTTTGGTAAGTATTCTTTTGATTCACTAACCTTTTTTAAACAAAGATGCATTTCAGCAGGTAATCATTACTAATAACCTACTAACCTTCAAATCCTTTTAGATGGACTTGGTCCAAAGCAGATCAAGATTAGGTAAGCTTAATTTTCACTAAATTATAGTCCTAGATTTAAAAAAAGCAGACTTTTACCCTGAAGCAGATATTGGGTTAGGCAAGCCATTTTTTCTAACTTTACTAAACTGGATTAGAGACTCCTGGATTTTTACCCCAAAGCCAATCTTGGGCTGGGTAAGTCATTTTTTGGGTAAACCACTAACTTTTATCTAAAAAAACCCTATTTTACCTGCTGCATATCATGAGCAGGGCTTTAATTTGATCTATTAAACTTAATAAATTTTACTTGATTCAAATAACCAGTTTCTTTAAAAGGTAATTTTTAAAAAGCTAAAAGATACTAACCCATAAAATTATATATCTAATCTGCTGTTGGTCTATGATAAATCTTTCAAACCCCTGACCCAGGTTTAAATAACCTATTAAATAAAAATAAAATATTTTTTATCCAAAAAGACTATAATCTTTCTTTTATAGCCCTGACTCAGGTTTAAATAAACTATTAAATAAAAATAAATTGTATTTTTATTTTATCCAATAAAGGCTGTAAGGACTTAAAAGAGTTTGACTAAAGGATGTCACTTTTTAAAGTATTCAAACTGATATTCTAAATATTCTAAAGTAGCATACAATATTGTCATTATTTTTTTCTGACTATTTCTATTAAAAATCTGTGTCACTTGAAAGCTTACTTTCAAATGGCAGTAATCTATACTAAGCCCATGTTTTTATGAATACAGAGATAACTGCCCCAAAGAAACCCAATATGGGCTTCTTTGGGGCTTAACTGTGTATATACAAATTTACATCCACTGATTATAATATACACTTAAAGAGTTAGTTTAAAGATGGCTAAAAGAAACTTTAACTTGGTTGATCTTAATGATCAAAACCTTCAGCATCTTGTAGCTGAACAAAATCAAGAGGGTAGACAAAATGCAAACCTTCAACACTGCATCATGTGTCTTCTATACTATGATGCTGCCCAGTTTTGCACCACCAATGGCTGCCGGGTTGGGACTTTCAAAATCTGCTGTGACATTAGAGCCCAGCATCCAGCTGAGAGAGGGGCTGCTAATGCTGAAAACAATATTGAAGAGAACCCTGATGCTTTTTTACCAGAAGTCATACCTGGCTTCCTCTTAATATAGGCAATATGGATAAGGTGTGTGAGCAATGCCATGCTTTACATTGGGCCTGTGAGGGTACCCAGGTTACTAGACCTACTTGCCTTAGGTTTACCCTTTGTGCAATGATAGAACCATTCAGCTACCCCTGCTTCAGCCTATTCCTGAAGAGATTTATGCCCTTTATACCCAACACACACCCCAGGCAATTAACTTTCTTGCCAATATCTGCCAGTATAATGCTGCCTTGGCAATGAATTTGCTAATTGCAGGTACATATTTTAATTTTTATTTGACTGCTATATTTTACATTTTATTTAACCTTTTTTAGAGCAAGATCAGCGCTTGGGAAACAACCCCCAGTATGTCCCTTATTTTATCCATGGTGAGTTGTATCATATTCAGTATTCCTTTTTGCCTACAGAAGGTCAAAATCATGTGTACAATCAGCTGTACTTTATTGACCCTGCACTAGCCTTACACCAGCGTATGGAGCAAAATCCTGGCCTGAATGAGGAGGCACTTAGATTGCTTGACTGTGTGATCCTCCAAGTAAATCCATTTTTGCAAATCTATTGCTCTGCCATAGAAATTGTTCAGGAGTATACTCAAGCTCATCCTGAGGCTGTAGCCTATCTGCACCCCAACTTAAATTTGACAGTTGAAGCAGACAATGATCACCATACCTACAATTTACCTCAGCAGCCCCATATTGCTGCCCTGATGCCCCCTACAATGGCTGCTGTAGATGATAGCAAGTGTAATTGATGGCATGTGCCAATGCGCTTACATGATGGCCGTACTGAACGCATTGATCCTACAGTTGCCAAATATATGCTAATCCACTATGCCCTTCTCTTTCCCCAAGGAGACTTGGGATTTAGCTTTGGATTGCATCACATGGATGGGGATACACCTACAGCTCACTGGCTCAGCATGCAAAGCTTTTACTTTTACAGTCTTTTCCCAATAAATGACCAATCACTGATAATTTTTCTTGCCTGCAGACTGTTTCAGCAGTTTATTGTGAATGCCTGGGCTTCATGTGACATGATCCACCTACAGTATATTGAAAGTCATCAAGATGTTTTAAGAGCAGAGCTGTATAACAACCTTACTGATTAATATGATTGCATAGATATTGATGACCCACATACTATGGTTGGTCACCGCACAATTCTCCCCTCCTCTCACATTGGCTCACAGCGCCACATGCAACAGCTTTATCAGGATATGATGTACATTGTCTGTCATTTTGGCAAGCCTACCTTATTTATAACTTTTACAGCCAATGTTAATTGGGAGGAGATCCAAAGAGAGCTTAGCCCCCATAAAGATTCAATGGACTGTCTGGATATTGTTGCCCAGGTTTTTCATATTAAGATAAAAGAGCTTATCCGGGATATACAGTGTGGATTCTTTGGCCCATATTGTGGGCACTTTTGTGTCATGGAGTATCAAAAATGTGGACTTCCTCACATGCATTGTGTCCTTTTTCTGCATTCAACTGATAACTTCTATATACAGCTTCAGAATATCAACCAGCTAATTTGAGCAGAGATCCCCCCAGTAGCTGCTACCCCTTATCACAACAAGCTCAGACGTTTGGTTTTGAGCTACATGATTTATACACCATGCAACCAGAATCAAGATGCATCTTGCATGCATACCTTTCCAACAGGCTGCCGCTGCTTGAAGTACTTCCCAAAGCCTTTCCAAAATGAGACAGTGCTACCTGCTAATGGGTATCCAAATTATAGGCGCCAAAGCCCCCAGAATGTAATTGGATTGGAGACTGTAACTGGGCAATATAACATTGTAGTCAATAACAGCTGGGTTGTTCTGTACTCTCCTGCCCTTATCTGGAAGTACAAGGCACACATAAATGTTGAAGCCTGTATGAATCTTTGTACAATCAAGTACATCCTCAAGTATATCTCAAAGGGAGAAGACATGTATACAGCAACAATTGAGGGTCAAGCACCTTTGGCTGATATTGTGCTCCAGCATCCGGACGCTGTTAATAATGAGGTCTGCCAGCATCTCCATGGTTGCTATATTGCCCCGCCAAAGGCTGTCTGGGAGCTGATGGAGTTTCTTCATCATTCAATATACCCTTCTATAATTGGTTTGGCTGTTCATGCTGAGAATCAGCAGATGGTTTATTTTGCTCCTGGTGATGATGACCTTGATCAGGTAGAAAACCCTCCCAGAACAACCCTCATGGGCTGAATGTTATATAATGCCCAAAATGAGGATGGTTGTCATCTGCTATATTCAGATTTTCCTCAGTATTATACTTGGCATGCTGCCACTCAGACCTGGAGAAGACACCAGCAGCAGGAGCAATTTGGACGCATGTACAACATTAGCCCCAATCAAGGAGAACACTTCTTTATACGCCTTCTCTTAACTATTCAGCGTGGGTGCACAAGTTTTGCTGACCTAAGGACTGTTGGTGAAGGTCTAGAGTGCAGAATGTATCTCACCAACCGCCTGGCATGTGAGGCCTTGGGCTTACTACGTGATGATGAGTACTGGAGAATTGCCTTTCAGGAGACTGCCAAAACTCACTCTGGTCAAAGAAAGCGCCTTATGTTTGTACAGGGCCTCACCTCTGGAGATATAGCCAATGTCTTAAGAATCTGGAATGAGTTTAGAGAGAGCTTTTGCAATGATCTGGAGCACCAGATGCAATTTCTGACTGTTCCAGAAGATCTTCAAGATCCTCATCTTGATTATGGGCTTTTTTTAATTGCCCATGAACTTCAAAAGTTTGGTCAAAGCTTAGAAGCTTACCATCTCCCTAACTATGATCAAGGCTGGGAGGATCCCAGAAACCCTGTTCAGGACTTCAATCCTCCAGTTGAACTGCCTCATGTTAACCCAGATTGTCTTAATGCAGATCAACAGGCAGCCTTTAACCAGATTGTTGAGCAGATTACCCAGGATCCTACACATGCTCACTTCTTTCTCCAAGGCTCTGGGGGTACTGGAAAGACATTTCTTTACCAAGCTTTGGCTGCCCATTACCGTGATCAGGGTATGCACATCATCTGTGTTGCTTCCACTGGCTTAGCTGCCAGCCTTCTGCCCATGGGACAGACTTCCCATTCAACTTTTAAGGTGCCTCTTAATCTAGATGATAACTTGGTTTATAACATCTCTGTACAAACTCAGATGGCTGCTCATTTTTGCCAGACAAGCTTGATTATATTGGATGAGACTCCCATGCAGCATAAGAACTTTGTTATGGCTGTTGACCGTACCCTCAAAGATATTTGCAATAACCAAGCTCTCTTTGGTGGGATCCCAGTAGTTTTTGGAGGTGACTTTAAGCAGACCCTTCCAGTGATCTGACATGGTGGTCATGCACAGCAGGTTGAAGCTTGCATTCAGCAGTCTAGGATTTGGCCCCAGCTTCAGATTTTGTTCCTGAACTAGAACATGTGTTTGCATCAGACTGAAGAGAATGAGGCTTATGCCCAGTACCTGGAGGAGCTTTCCTTTGATCAAACTCTCTGTGGATCAGTTCAATTACCTCCTTTTATTGCTACAGTTGCTGCCACTGAGCAGCTGAATCATGCTATCTACCCACTTGACCAGCTTCAAGCTCTCACTCTTAATACTGCAGCTGAATTTTTTAGGGGCCAGGCAATCTTAGCTCTCATCAATTGTCAGGTTGGTGTAACCAACTCTGATATTGTTAATGTCTATCCTGGAGCCACTCATGTCTATAATGCTGAAAATTATGCTGACCCAGAAGAGGGAGATGATGCAGATTTAATTAGTGCCGAGGTTATGCAGTCTCTCAATTGTAGCAGCTTGCCCTTATCTCACCTCACCCTAAAGGTGGGTGTTCCAGTGATGATCCTCCGCAATATTTATGCCACTGAAGGCCTCTGCAATGGTACAATGGCCATAGTTACAGCTCTTTTCCATAACAAAATTGAAGTTACTGTCATATCTGGGTTCTATCAAGTCCACTGCTAACTAATTCCCCGCCTGAAGATGATTGAGGAGAATGAGTTTCATTTTACCCTTCAGTGTTGGCAGTTCCCTGTCTGTCTTGGATTCTCAATGACTATCAACAAGTCTCAAGGGCAGTCCTTAAGACATGTTGTAATTGATCTCACCCATGATCCCTTTGCCCATGGATAGCTCTATGTTGCTCTTTCTTGCACTACCAATGTGCAAGGTGTTGTAGCCTTAGTTGATCCCAGCCATAATCATGGTATGACCCAAAATGTTGTCTACCCAGAAGTTCTTCTCTGCCGGGATCCTCAGCCTGAGTAAGCTTTTTAGTAACTTCTTTGTTATAATAAAATTTTATTTGAAAAAAATGTTAGATAAAAAGTTAAAAAAATCTTTCCATCATAAAATTACACTTTGAAAATGGTTAAAAAATCATCAAAAGCAACTATTTAAAGCCAATATAATATGAAGCTATGTAAAACTGTTATAATTATGCTTCAGAAATACAGCATAAAGGTATGAGCCTATTTAAAAGGGTAGCTCATAAAATTCAAAAAAATCTTTATTTTAAAACATCTTATTCACAAATGTCTTAAAAGATTAATCAGTCATTCATAATTATTTCCATTAATTTAATTCAAAAAAACAAAATCTTGAATGAAAATTTAAGCTTTTATTAAATAAAACAACACAATAAATATTTAGAAATGTTTTTACTAAAAAATATATACAGCTAGAATGCCAGAAGCATATATCAGCAGTCTGCCATAAAAGAGTGAAGCTGAGCGTAGCACAGCTTTGCTCTTTTAGCAGCCTTCCTGACACACCTTTCCTTTTACCAACTAGAGTATAAGATAATATTTTAGAAGGCCACTGATTTAAAAAACAAAAAAAAGATTTTCAGCTAGGATACCTAGACGTGTACCCAGGCTGGACGCCGTAAAAGGGCAAAGCGGGCGTAGCTTGGCTTTGTTCTTTTGGCATCCCGCCTGCCACCCCATGCTTGTTGGCTACAGTCATGGTTGGAATCATTATTGAGGTACTAGGACAGCTTCAGCCAAGCCCAACCAGCTGCAGCCAGTTTCTGGCTCTGGGTCACTCAAGTCTAGGATTTATTTTTAGAATTTTTAAAATTATGTGAATCTGTTTTGGTGTATCATCCCAGAGATGGGGCTGAGCCAAAGCTTATATACGTGGCACCCATGCTCCCAGGCATAGCTGTTATAAATATATCCCGTGCAGCTGGGACAACGTATATTTTGTTTGGTTCTGGAACCATATTTTGGAACAGAATTAGATAAGAACCATGTTCCAAAATCTGGTTTGGGGCATTTTTAAAGATGCTACAAGATGTCTTAGGAACATTTCACACTTTATTAAATTTTGCATTGATTTGCTACACCTTAATACGATTAGTTATGTAAACTTTATACCTAGGATTGATTTAACTGAAGAAACGAGAGTTTGGTCATATCAAAGAGAATAATTGAAATTAAACATAAAATATCAGTTTAAGTTAAGGATGGTTAACTTTCGCATTTCAAATCTATTTATCTTCAAGTGAAATGATATAATATTCCACTCAGATGCATCACCCGATCCAAATGAATTCATATTATTTCATTGTTAACTCTGCTTACCATTGCATCATCTTAATTATGCTGTCAGTGGAGTAAGCTGCCAATCATAATATTAAGACTCAATAAAAAATTCTCATAAAGTTTAGAATACCTAGATAAAATATCAATTTTAAATTAAAATAGTGCCAAGCATGATAGCTCTAGCTGCTCCAGATGCTGAGATACAGAGTGAAGTATGAAATCAAGCTCGCTTTATAACAAAAGACTGGACTCAATTTGGTCCACCTAATTTCACTCTTAGTTAAAATAAAAACTAAAGACAGAATATCTAGGGCTGCAGTGGATTTAAAACGCACCAATTACAGCAAGTGCTGTAATCAGCACATCTAAACTGTCAAATCATCATATTTCATATTCCCCTTACCTAGGGGAATCCAATTTTTTTTAAAAATGGTCAAAGATGGCTTATTTCTGGACTAGCCAGATTTAATACAGTAGTTTTAAAACCTGTTGAAATATACGTATATTAGTCAGTTTAGATACATGAACTCAGTCTAAAAACAAAATCAAAGTGGATCCAAATCTACTGTAATTTAATATAAATACCTTGATTTTTGATTTCATTTTTAGACTGAGTTCATGCATTCTAAACTGACTAATATACATTTATCTCAACAGGTTTGAAAACTACTGTATATTTTTTAAAAAATTTATTTATTTTTAATTTACAAGTCAAATTTGAATTATTATATTTTTTATTTTGAAATTTGAAAGAAAAAATATAATTTTTATTTAAAAAATCCAAAAAAAATCTGTCTGTGGATGTGTAAGGAATTGATTCTGGAAAAACTGTACCCTAGACAATTTTCTGGAACTGTCTCCTGATCTTAAACGGCTGGCTGCTTTTTTATAAAGCAGCCACTGTTTAAGATCTGTTGCAGCTCTAAGTTTATTGCTATAGAATACCAAGTCAATTTTAATATCCAATAGCTTTTCTAAGCCACCAATAAGCTCTATGTTTAATATGATTTTAAAATCAATTCTTTATTTTGAAAATTGTTATTTTTGCTTTGCTAACTTAATAGAATTATCCAAATATTTAGATTTTTAATTCATATCCATGTTTGGAATATGCAATTTAATGTATATAATTCTGGGTATTATATAATACAGAATAAGTAGGAGAAAATAAAAGAATGTTATATTAATTGGATATAGAATAGAAGCGTGCTAAAGTTAGGTGATAAACCACATAGTATCCATGTAGGTCATGACAGTGATATGGCTTTAGAAGATCTGGATTTTCTTGGAACCCGAAGGTTTAATTATAGTGGAATTTATTAATCTTGTCTTAAGGCCACCTTTAGTTGTAATCAAGCCATTTCTAGGAGAAATGATACTGCAAGATGGAGTAATTGAAGATGCTACAACTCCTCCTGGGGTCTTGGAAGACAAAACCTTAGTTGATTTCTTGGGGTAAATTGGAAATGAATTTGGTTTTGATCCAGTTTGGTCTTTGATACTGGCAGTAAGGACAATCTTTGTGCCTTTCTTGCTTTTAATTATTTGATTTGGTTATGATACATTATCTTAAGAGCAATCTGTGTGCTTATTCTTTTAACAAGATATTTTTGTTTGGTTTGACCTTAATAACAATTCCTGGTTCTCTTAACCCAGGATCCAGTTCATGCTGTTTATTATTGGCTCAGTTTCCATGTCAAAAGTGGCTATGTTGACACTATAGCAAAGTGTGGATTTTATTTTATGATACTGTCTTCTGGATGTCAATCTTTTATAAATAATTATACACTTTACCCTGAACATGCTTAATATAAAAAATAATTAATTTACATATGGTACTTTGATTAACCCCCAAAGAACTCAAAAACGCAATACAATAAACCTAAATAATATGAATAAGAAGAAATAAACAATTATTTATCATTTTTTCTATTGAAAAACTCTGCTATAAAAATATTTTATTACCATAAAAATTAAAAATATAATAGTACATAAATAAAGAAAAAGAAAAAGAAAAGAAAAGAAAAGAAAACTTATATAGTAAGTAAAAAAATGAGTTAAATTATTTTTTATACTTCATATAAGCACAGCTGAAAATATCTCATATTTTTACAGATAAGTTAATAAAAACTTAAGATATTTCATATACTGCCGCCTTGAAGCTATACCCAAAACTTATCAGTCTTACCTAAAAAGATTACTAAAATCCAAAAAAAACAGATAAATATAAAAATTAAAAAGTAAAAAGTATCCAGGAAAAGCAAAGCAAGGTTTAGTGGGCTAATTAAGGCCACCAGAAAGGGCAGTTGCCATTTCCTCAAAGTATTTTTTATCTCTGCCACCTTGTACTTCTTTTTCACCACTTTCTAGACATCCTCCTGGTAGTCCTGGTTCTTGGACTTCTTCTTTTTGGGGGCCACCTGGTTAGCCAAGTTACAGAACTTGAAGACAATTTCTTGCTTGTTCCTCCTGCAGCTTCTGGAAAAACTTATTAAATTTTAGTTTAGCACCAAGCTTAGCCTTGAGGTGCTTGCGCCAAACCTCAAGGCTGGAGGTTGTCTTCATCTCCCTGTTCAGACAGGCGCTTTGGCAGTTCCAGGGGGTAGTAACCCTACTCTTTCTTCTCCTTGCAGTCATCTCCTTGCTACCCCACTGCTTCTCAAAGTACTCAAGGTAACCCTTGAAAATGGTGGAGTGCTTCTTAGCATAAGAACCCTCCAGGATAGCCTTAAAGCCAAGCCCTGTGTGCTTAGGTTGCACAAAAGCCAGGGCAGCAAACTGGGTGATGGCAAAGTGGCACTTCCCTTTACTATCATTAAGATAATTGTTGCAGATCCTGAATGGATTAGACAATAAGATGTCCACTTAGGGATTGAGCAACATAAAAATTGTGTGATTGCTTTATCTCAACATGGTTTTGGCAGGGTTAATCACATTAAAAACGCCTTAAAAACAGGTGTTCAAAGCATCTTTCAAATGTGCATCAGGTGTGGGCTTTACTTCTGAGGTTATAAATAGGACAATGTAGATATTGCCACTTTCCTCCATTAGGCAAGGCGTGTGAAACCGGTTGTTTTCTTGTGAGGCTCTTTCTACTGTACCTTTCCACTCTCTTTCTTTTGGAAAGTCCTTCTGCCTGTGCCTCCTTTCCCCTGGTGAAAATTCCCCTGCCTCTTACTATATAACTGATATACTATCTAAATAAATACCAGTTTTTTCATTATATTCTTATATTCTTCTGTCCTACCAAAGGCTGTCACTATACCAACTACAGGTATAGTAATAAGATTTAGGATCCTGACTAACTGTTTGTAGAAAATAGAGTCCTATTCTGCTACAAATAGAACATTGGCGCTCATGTCTTACCACACCAACAGCCCCTGCCCCTGCGGTTCTTTCAATGAAGAGGGAGGAAAGCCCCTGGCTGAGTCTTCTGCCACTGCTTCACCCTACCACCAGGCACTGGCCTTCACTGCTGCCAATGCCCATGCTGGGGAAAGAGCAGGCGCTCCCTATGGCCTGCTCATCCTCAGTTGCTTCATGCCTGAAAACCAACATCCCCAAGCCATTGTTTTTGGTCAACCACTGCTCTTGCAAGCTCCTGCCCCCTTGAAAATGGACGCCAATTCTTCCCCCTCCAAGGACGCCATCTGTATTATCATCCAAGCCATATATTCTGATGCTGCTGGCAATGATGCTTGATCTGAACATCTGGCTATTCAGCAACCTTCTGCTGAAAGCTCCTTGGTTTGTTTCCAGAATCTCTCCCAGGTCAACCCTGACCAACTCCACTTAGACCTCTGTACCATTGAGCATATCAAGGACTACTTACAACAACTCACTCATCCTGCTGTATTCCACAACAGAATGCATCTGGGTTGCATCCAAATCCTGGTGTGTAACCAGGGGATACTATTATCCAACCAACAAACATTTATCCAGGTCCTTTAATCTGAGCTTGGCAACACTTTTACCACTGTTAATCAGTACCTTGCTGAAGTTACCTACGCCCAGAATACCATGCTTCACTGGGTTGACGCCATCAAGAGAGGGATAGCCAAGCTAGTTCCAGTGCATGTGGTCCAGACCCTCACCCATCAGGGTGTAGATGTCAATTGAATTAGTGTGGTTACAAACCACGTGCTTGAGACTGGCCTCATGGTTTGAAGCCTGGCTTATGAGGTGGAAGTCTTGGGCTGTTGCCTTGCCACCATTCCCTCATTCAACCCCACGCCTACCACTATGGACAACTCCCCCTCCATCCACCTTCTTGGCCGTGACGTCATTGAGCTCTTTGATCACTACAAGAAGATGCAGACGGAACTGGTCCAACAAAGCGCTGATATTGCCTTTCTGTTCAATGGCTACCACACTGTGTCAGAGCTTCAGGATTGTCTAAAACTTTGACAATCTCATGATAGAGCTGATAGCCAGACCCAAGCCAGAAAAGACAAGGGATTGATAGCCTTGCTCCAAGCTGATCTTGCCACCCATGAGAAGTACATTACCTCTCTGGAAAACAACTTGGATATCACCTGTCAAGAGAACAAGGTCTATCAAGATGAGCTGGACAAGCAGCAACTTCTCCTGGACGCCTTCCAGAGCCAATTGAATAGGAGGGACAGTAAGATTATGGCCGTCAACTTACAGGCTATATCCCTCAACTTCAAGAGTCACCACAGTTGAAGAAGGTCCTCTAGCCCCAGCAACTGCCAGAATTAACTCATTCTGCAAGTCAACTTACTATATTTCAACAATCAGAACTAAAAATACTTTAATTTTGACAGCATTGAAAAGTCAGAATTAAGTTTTAACTCATGCAGACTACTAAATGTCAACACTTTTTTAATAAGCAGAAACCTGTTTCCTGAACATTTACTTAAAAAATTAAGCTTCAAGATAATTTTAAGGATAATGTGGCAACATAGATTTTAAAAAGTCCATTAAAAATTATACATGACAATAGAAAAAATTCATAAAAATACACTTCAAAAATAATTCACTATGAAATTAGCTATCTTTACTATAATAAATTTTTTCCCACTTATAAAAAGAAAAAAACAATACACAAAAAGATACTACATAAAATTTCATGTATTATAGGAAAATTAACAATCAGAAACAGTAGTATAAAGACTTTTCTATATTGAAAACTACAAAAAGCATATAATTTACTAGTAAAATACCAATATAGGCCATGTAATACAGTCTAAAACATCAAACTATCAATAGAAAATCAATGGTTTTATCAAAGCAGTATCATAAAATATTAATGAGTTGTTTAGAATAACTATTTATTTAAAAATATTATACTTAACATATAAAAACTATATACAAAATTAGGCAATACTCAATAAATTTAATTAAAAGCTAGACTGTGATCACCTGGTTACCATTAAGAACTGTGGCAATCTTCTTTATGTATTCCCCAATCTCTGAAAGCTTATATTTGGCCTTGACAACGTCCTTGATCTTATCTTGATACTGTTTCTCTTTGATGGTTCTCTTATTCTTGGATAGGTGGTTCTCAATATCTCTGATGGATGCAGCAGTCTTCCCCTGTTGGACTTTGAGGTGCTCATAGAAGGTGTTGTATCTGGGCTTGATTTAAAAGGAGGACTTGATATGTTCATGCCAGTCCTCCAAAGATGAAGTTGTTTTCATCTCATCCTTAAGAGCTGCCTGGTAGCAGTTCCAGTTGTATTTGGCTCTGGGCTTAGTGACCTTACGTCCAATCCACTGTGGTTTATAATATTCAATGAAAGGGTAGAAGGCACCATCATGTTTCTTGGCATATGGATCCTGGCATAGGGGCTCAGAGGCTTGTCCAGCATGCTCTGGCTTTACAAAGGCTAGTGCTACAAACTTCTGAATTAAGAACTTGCACTTTCCTGATGTATCTAGACGGTGGAGCTTGCTGAGCTCAGGTAGACCCTTTATTTGCCTGTTGAAAGCCTGTCAATAATGGAAAAAACACCCCTAGACCTCTCCATCAAAGGTGTTTACAAAAGCATTATATTGGGCAGTTTTATAGTCCATGATTATAGTTGAGGGACCAAGTGCTTTATCATGAGCTTCTTGTTCTGCAGCAAGGGTGGTGTGATATTAGGCTGATTGACCACAAATGATCAAGCTAATCATTGCATGCAGATCTTAATCAGTTACACATTGTATTATCACTTGGTTATCATTTAATCAAGTGTAGTAATTATACACTGTATAATCATTAGTTTACTATAATAGATATGGCAGTTACACGCCATGTAATCATTATTTTATTATAGTAGATGTTGCAATTATAAGCCATATTATCATTGATCATCATTCCGATTTGTAATGATTGTACGCCTTTTATTACTTGCTTTATTATAATTGATATAACAATTATACGCCGTATAAATGTTAGCCAACATAGTGATTATCATTGATTCTACGCCGTATAATCCTAAAGATCATCCATCACTCATCTCTCAATCCACCCTACTGGACGTTGTATCAACCTAGCCCCACACTGCCTGATGGGCTTTTATCTCATATCAAACAAGTTATATTCAAAAGATCAGGAAATACCAAGTTTGGATCAGAGCTACACAGCGTATAATTGGGTTTCTTATTGGTTCGGGTCAGCATTACACGGCAGATAATTCACGGATTAATACTGGATCAAGTCTGCTATTATACAGTGTATAATTCCTAATTCAACCTGTTGCATTAATAAGCAGAAGACTTGCCAGCCAGAAAAGGATCACTGATTAAGCCCTACAAATGAAATACCAAAATTCCACCTTCCAATGCTGGAAGACAGATTAAGGACCATTTATAAGTGTCAACTAAATACAGCGTAGTTTCCCAGCACAATAATAGGCGTGTAAGATACAGCCAATCAATAAATGACAGTAGGCTAGCTCAAGAAGAGCATAGGCTGTAGCTGAAGTGCCATGTACGCCTGCAAAGGCCAGTAGCAACACATGTGCCAAGGACAGCCAATCAGGATAGGCGCAGCTAGCAAAGAAGGATCTATTGCAAAGGTAGCCACTGAAAACTGTCTGAAAGGACAAGAACAAGGGTTGTTGTAGTATATTTGATACAGATGCCTTAAAGGATGATAACAAGCTCTTAGCTACACCTGGATAGATTGCAGCCACTGGCTAGATTGTACTCCAGCTTCAATAAACGTAATTATCTTCAAAGTTCTATTCTATTGTAGTCTGTAGTGCTCTTGCATAGGATTAGGTAGAGTGTATTGGTAAGGATAACATCTATCTGTAGCTTTGAACATATCAGCAATTACACAAGTTTATCAACAGGTGGCTTCATCCTTTTCATCATCATCTGGATTGGCTCTAGTGTTATGGCCAGTGGGACTCTTTTTATTACTAGGTAGGGCTTTGATGCCCTCCTGAAGGATTTTGAAGGCCTTTTTGTAGATCTATTCTGTTGCCCCAGGAAGCAGAAAGTAGGCAAATGGGGGCACCTTGCCTTCAATAAGAGAATGTACAACCCATAGTTGGTAAAAAAGCGGGGACATTATGATGATCCACATGTTTGGTGGTTTGCAGGCAGGGCTAATGTTGGCCAAACAAAAGTTTGGTTGTTTGTTGCAGGTAGAGGCCTAGTAGGTAACATAGGACTACTAGGGGTAAGTAAGATGAGCCTAGTAGGTAACATAGGACTACTAGGGTAAGTAAGGCCTGGCTGGTAGGTAACAAAGGACTACCAGAGGCAGATGTTGCCTCCACCCAGCAGAAGATATTGGCTGCTTTGGGCTATAGTTCTTCACCTAGCAGGGAACTGTGGCTGTGGAAGGATGAAGACTGAGATAGCAAGCAGGGAACTTTGTCTGTCTGGGGGAGAGAAGGTTTTGGACCCCTGGCGGGTAACATGGGCTGCCAGGGAGGGGAAGAGCTCTGAGGGCTCTACGTACTCTGATACGCCTACAGGAGGTCTGTGAGCAAGCATCCTACCTAACAAACTGGTAGGGTGTCCTTGTTTATGCTCCTATGGGAGCTTTTGGGGATAACCCAGAGTGAGCATTGGACGGTATAGATTTTCTTGGAGGTGTTGCCAAGGCAGTTTGCTTGGGGAAGCAAGCTGCAGAACTTGGTGTGATCAGGCCTCTGGGAAGTAGAGCTGATTACTCTGCAACTAAAAGCTCAGACTTAATCACCTGGGTGAGTAAAGACAACATATAGACATTGATCTATTGTTGAATGGCCTAAGTGGATTGCCACTTGCAAGGGCCCAGTCAAACGCCAGCTCAATGTAGACTTATGCCTGGGTCTATAAGTTCTGGTAATGGGGACTGAGATAAAGAACCAAGGTGGTTCACAGAATTAACAGAGAAGACTATCAAAAGGGACTGTTTGGTCATAGTGAAGGCTAGTTGATGGACTGTTGATTCATATTGAATTGTGTGAAGCAATATGGTTCAGTATGCAGAGGGAACTAAGGAGGTTCCTAGTGAAGATTTGTTGAGGAACTGGTTGAGAATAAACTGAAGGACCAGAAGATTATGATGCAGGACTGGCTGATCATGATGCAGGTTGGCCAAAGGACCAAAAGATTGTATTGCAGGAGTAGCCAGAGGACTGATGAAGTTAATGGACTGATTGCTGGTTAAGCTGAAGAGCTGGAATATGTGCTGGCTGAAAGATCCAAAGAGTATGGTAAAAAACTAGTGGTCCAGAGAAATGAGCCGAGATTTTGCCAGATTGATTTGCCAAAGTGGGAAGATGTGGAATATTTTGCCTTGGTTTAGTATTAAAATCAGGAAGGAATGTGGATAGAAGTGAGGGTAAGATATTTATTTATTAAGTTCCTAGGATAGACAAAGGTATGTTGCTATGAGAGCGGGTTACAAAGTTGTTTTGGTGGGACGCTTTCCTTGGATTTTACTATATTTGTAAATATATGGGGGAAACGTTGGAGAGGTCCAGAAAGAACAATTCAAATTGTATTCTACTATTTAAATGGGTTTAGGCTGAACGCAGGGAAGACTGGTGCCAGAATAATGGACTGGTTAACACTTTGGTGTGTGAAGAGTTGTCAACTTGAGCAGTTTGAGCTGTGGAAATTATTTTCCTAGTTGAATCCTGGTGGAACTTCAGGAATGGTCTATTTCTGCGCTCTACATTCATTGGTTGAGTTCTGGCAGGTTTCCTGATAAAAATGATTGGTTAGAAGCCAAAAGCTTAAAGTATAGGCAAAGAAATAGTGAATTAATACTTTAAGCTTTTGAGAAAGTAAGTATGTAAGCTTAAGTTATTATAGGAAAAAGTGAGCGGCAATGGTTTAAGCTTATGAAGAAAGCCATTTTGAAGGCGGAACTGTTGGGAAAAGGACACTATAAGAAGGGGGCTGGCTGAAAAGTTACTGGGTCTTTTCAAGGTCTTTTGGAAGGCTTTTGGAGGTCTTTCCCAGGTCTTCTGAGTTTCTGCCAAGAGGGTTTGGAAGCCTTTTGATCACCAACAGAGGCTTGGTTGGACTGATACAACCTAAGATAACAGAGCAGGAGCCCAAGAATAAGAATCTGGATCCTAAGCGCAGCACCAGAGTCCAAGTTTAAGGTGCTGGAGTCCAAGATTAAGGAGCAAGAGTCCAATTCTAAGGAGCAGACGTCCAAGATTGAGGTGCAGAAGTCCAAGACCAAGTACAAGGATTCCAAGATATTGTTGGAGGACTCCAAGTATTGTCAAATCCATATTGTTTTCTTGACCCCCCGGGCCATATACCAGAAGGTTTCTAAGGGGATCTTCCTTCTGAGAGTGAATAAAAGCCCATTTTGACCCCTATACATATTTCTGAGATACATTTTCCCTTACTAGAGAATGACAATCCATTCCAGCCAGTCCCTGGCTACAATCCAGGACACACTTGGGGACTGGTGGACAGGAACCCCACAGGCATACTGCAAAGGTGCCGTCACATAACCAGGTCTCTGAATCTCTTAACTGCTCTAGGTTCTGTTGTATAGCATAGCATATAATTCTTGCCTCTGATGTAGGCCTGTCATCATGTAAAAAGAATACCTCATCACTATTGAACATCTTTAACTCCTCTGTCAAGACTAACTCTCCTTGGATCATGGCAGATTTCTTATGGGGGAATAGATCAAAGTGTTTGTCACATATGTACTTCACTAACTGGTTGCAGTCAGGGATGAGCTTCAGATTCTCATTACTTAGGTGTGTGGTGGCCTTAACTGCCAGATCAGAAGCCTTGACATCTTTGGAAACTGGGACCATTTGGTAGAGGTACCACTTTAGAAGCTTTTCAATAAGATTTATTGGAGCATTGCATGTGTGCTCTCCTTTTTCACTAGTGACTTTATCCCATCCTTCTGTATTGATCCTGGCAGTGCAGCTTCCATCTTCACATACATAATGCTTGCTTTTTCCTGCTCTCTTCTGATTGTTGCAATTAAAAACATAGCCATCACAGACTAAACTTTCACCTCCTTTGACAGACATTAGAGGGAAATCCCAAGGGAACTTCTTTGGGAGCTTAAACTCTCCTTTGAGGTTACATATATTGTGAACCTTTAGGGAATCCCATGGGCCAATTGGTGCTTGATGATAGTCAGACAGGTAATCATCAGGATCTTCTTTATTGATACTTGATGAGGAGGATGGAGGTGCAGATTTGTTGGGCGGTGGAGGGGGATTATCTGGAGTTGGATTCTTGTGCTTCTTGGACTAGAATGAGCTTGATTCCTTGGGACTTGATTCCTTTGAGCTTGATTCATCTGGGCTTGACTGGGGTTCTGGACTCTTGGGTATCTTCTTTCTTCCTTGCTTTTTTAGTGGAACCTCATCTCCTTCTGGTTGATACCAGCTTGGAGAAAGGAGGGGGCAGAGGAGGGCTCTTTACTTTGAGGTTCTGGCATCTTCTCCTTTGTCTTCTGTTTTTTTGAGGGCTCTTTGGCTGGTTTTTTGTTGGGGTAGGGACTTTGGGCCTTTCCAGAGGCTTTGGGTACTTTCTTGGTTAACTTGGGGCTCTTTTGTGGCTTCTTAGAAGATTTGTCCTACAATAATTAGAATATAGTTCATAAAGTAAGAATAATCATGTGAAACATGAATAAAGTTAAATAATAATCACTAGTTTTATTTTTTATTATTAATAAAATAGTGTATAGAAGTATGGAAAGTAATTTTAGAGCTAGTTTATTTTTAAAGAATAGAAAAAAACCATGTTTAAATAAAAGTTGACATTCTGGTAGTCACAATAGTCAAAAATATTTAATTTAGTTTTTAAGCATAAAAAAAGCTTTAATTTTGACGTCAACATACTGATAGTCAGCATTAAAGTAGAAAAACACTATGTAAATCACTTATAAAGCTTGGTTAATATTTTCTGGAGTTGGTTTTTTAAGGCCAAAATTGATTATTTTTAAATTTAAAAATTTAAAGATTTTCATATGTAACTTATGAAAACTAAATTATAGGGATTGTGGAGGGAAGTCTAAAGTACAGCCCTGGGTACTTTGACCTGAATTATCATAACACTGTATTTGTGCTTTTTGTTAAGCAGCAGTGTTTTACTAATAAACCAGTGAAGGTGTCAACATTCAGGCAGTCAGCTTCTATTATAGTAACTCTCCTATTAAATCTTGCTTAAATTATGTCACTTTGTTTGCTTAGTCAAACCTCTTTGTTGCAATTTAGGTGACGCGTCAATTTGACACAAAGTTGACATTATAAATACATATATAATTTCTAGTTTTAACATATGCGTTTTGGCTTAAGTGGACTTCTGGAAATAAGCTACAGTTTCTCCAGTGAGTTTAAAATAACAGTAAATATCTAAATAATACAAAAAACACTATGAAAGTTGACATGTGTCTTTTTTCAATGATTATCTTAATACATATTTAATAAAAACAGTAGTATAAAATATAAAAATAATTGTTTTTGGAATATTGTGTATTTTATTAAGAAATTTATGGATTCTTATTTGGTGTAAACATCCAGATATTACTTACTGTAGTCAAACTTAATGTAAAAGTACAAAGAAACTTACATTTTCATAGTAAATTATATTGGTTTTTTGGCTTAAAATTAAGCCTTTGTTTAAATGGTGTCAACATTATGCCTGTTCTTTTTTAATTTTGCAATTCTGACTTAATAATTCACTATGAAAAATTAGCTTAGTTTTGGAAATGCCTGATTCCGGCAGATAAATACTAAAATAATTTTGACTTACTGAATGTTGACAAATTGTTGACATTCAGTAAGTTGACTTGTGGAATGAGCTAATTCTGGCAGTTGCCCTATCCCTGAGTTCTATCATAGCTACAAAAGCAATGATGGCCACACTTGTTTGGCCCCCAACACTGTAAAAGTATTAGATCCAGTGTTGGAGTCTGAGGATGACGTCTTAGTCACTCCTGAAGCTTCTGGGGCTGCTCAGGACAGAGAAGGTGAACGTGAAGCGCAACAAGAGGAAAATTGCTGACGTGCCTCTGAGGCTAGGTTTGCTGCCTCTACCTTTAGCTGTTCCCATCTCACCTACTCCCCAGTGAGGATCACAACTGCCCCCCTCTAACATGGCTCCAACAACTTTAAGCCCGTCAAACTACCCAAGTTTGACTTCAAGAGTAATATGGCCATGCTCTTACGCCTATAATAAAACTCTATGCATGGCGCTGATAATGCCATGAAAGACTCCACAATCATCAAGTGTCTGGATGCTGAGACTCAAACCATCATTTTTCTGTGTCTTTCTGAGAATGGCTAGACTTTTTTCCAACATTTCCACAGTCCTGACAGAAGAATTTGGTAGCCAAGAAGCCCTTCCTGGTTGCAAGATGGACTTTGCTGACACTAAGCTAAAGGAGGAGAAAACCCTAGAAGACTTCACTTCTAGGTTCTACCTTGAAGCTCAAACCCTGTTGTCTATGAGTGTGTGCAGTTTATTGATGTGCAGTCAGCACTTCTCAATGAGTATGTGTCAACTGAAAACTATCTCTGGCGCTTAAGTTGGGTATATACAATGCTTGCACTGTGCCAGACCTAATTTGCCTCCTACATACGTACAGGAGGAGTTCAAAGCCCCTTCCCTGAAGGCTGCCCCCGCCAGCAAGTCAGGTTTAGACCCTGCTGGCTGTGGAGATGCCCAAGCCTTCTGACAAGGTTGGGGCCGCTCCAGCTAACAACGCTCCCTGTACTTGCTTTAAATGTGGTATGGCTGGCCACTTCTCTCAGGAATGTAAGAAACCCCACCAAAAGGTCCACCATGTAGGTATTGAAGACGCTGAGGAGGACTACACCAAGGACACTGATATGGAGGAGGACAATAAGGACCAGTCAAAAAACTACTAAGCAGTCAGGACAAGGAGAAATGCTTGGCTGCCTTTGTAATTTTGACACTCTCATCTCCCCCATACCGCTGCCCCCAACAAACCTGCTCAGAAGCCTGCTGCTTTACCATCCTCTGAGGCAAACCCTAAGGATGAACCCTCTCTGATTGACTTTGACTCCCAACCAATACACAAGGATGCAGAGTCTGAAGGAGTTAAAGAGGACCTCTTACATTGAGTCCTCACTGTTAACACTCAAACTCATTGGACTACACTTTTCCCTGAGGTGGTTATTGCCCAAATATCTCAGAGAACAGTATCCTTACCTTATTCCAAAAAACTGGCTTAACCAGGTGTTGAAGTCACCCATGAGGAGCACAGCGCTGAACAACTGACCAAGCTGCTCTGTACAGTAAATGTCTTAGCACCACTAGAATCCCTCAAGGAAGCAAGCCCAACTGTAGGAGCTGCCATGGCTACCTTCCTGGAGAAGTTCAAGGGACTGAGTGTACACCAGGTCTCCAAGATTATGGAGACCAGAGAGGACTGCCAGGGTTGTACCTATATCAACCTGGTAGTGAACAAAACCTACATCTGAGCCATACTGGATACTGGTGCTCCTGGGAACATTATATCCTTGTGGCTGGTCAAGAAGCTTAAGCTGGCGCCGGACTTAGCCTATCATTAAGAGTTTGCTACAGCTGGGCCACAGACCACTAGAGCAAAAGGAGCCTATTCTTCCCTCACTCTTTGCTTTGGGAAGCTAATGGTCACTGCTCTAGCTATAGTTCCAGAAAACAACAGCTATGACATTCTTATTGGGACTAGCTTCATGGTCCAGTATGGCACTGTGACTAACCATGGTGACCATACATTTGGGATTTTGGGCCACTCCATACCCATGTTTTACCATGGCGGCTGCCCTTCTGACCTGCCCTTACGCTGTCTGCACTACATAAATCTGGAGTACGCCAATGGAGAGCTTCCAGTTGCTTATACGCTGCGTAGTAAGAAGGTCAAGGTGCTATCTCCTTCAACTGGGGAAGCCAAGGGTATCCCGGTCTACACCTCCTGTAATGTGACTATTCCACCTGGCTCTCAAGTGATCCACAATACAGGCCTCTTGCTGGCTCTACTGGCTGGCGCTCATGGAGAAATCTTTGGCATCCCTAATGTCTCCAGACTAGAATCATGGGTTGCACCAGGCATCCTCATGCCAAGTGAGAAGGAGGTACTCATAATCTTGGCCAACATGAGTTGTGAAGCTATGGTTGTCTCCAAACACCAACTTCTGGCTTATTACAACTAGAGGAGCATGACAACCTGCAGGATACTTCCCCCTTTGCAGACTTCTCTGAGCTGGGTCTACCCTGTGAACAATCACTGGTACTATTAGTCATAAGTTGTGGCTTTCTGTCTGGCCTCTCTGAAGAGCAAAAGGATCAAGCCATGGATCTCACTGCTCAGTATATGGATGTGTTTGCCAAGGATGATTATGACCTGGGCAAGGCTACAGATGTTGCCCACCATATTGACACCCAAGGCAGTCCACCTATCTGCTCCAGACCTATACAGTGTAGTCAAGCCAATCATGCTGTAGCCAACAAGGAGCTTCAGAAGCTATTGGTATCTGGCTTACTGGTCCCCAGTAAAGCCCTTGGGCTTCCTCTCTCCTGATTGTCAAAAAGAAGGATGGCAGCAACAAGTGGTGATTGACTACCGCTGGATGAATGCTGTTACCAAGAAGGATTCATATCCCCTCCCTTGCATTGACAATACCTTGGACTGCCTGGGTGCCACCAAGCTCTTCAGTGCCATAGATCTTATGAGTGGGTACTGGCAGATTGGTCTACCCCCTGCTGATCAAGAGAAATTTGCAATTATTGCTGACCAAGGGCTATTCCAACCCACAAGGATGCCCCAAGGTCTGTCCAATGATCCAGCTACCTTCCAACGGGCTATGGATGTGGTGATGGGTGACCTCAAACTCACCAGTGTCCTAGTCTATCTGGATGACGTCAATGTGTTCTCCCAAACCTTTAATGATCATCTGTAGCATTTGGAGGAAGTCTTCCAGAGGCTACTTGCAGCTAATCTTAAGCTCAAGCCACGCAAGTTCAACTTCTTCAAGAAACATCTTGAGTTCTTGGGGTTCATCATTAATCAAGATGGACTCTGGCCTGTACCTCTGAAGGTGGAAGCCATTGAGAAAATGAAGAGCCTGGTCAACAAGCGGGATGTGAAATTCTTCCTGGGGATGATTGGGCACTACTGTTGTTTCATCCCCAACTTTGCATCCCTGGGCAACCCCCTTGTTCAGCTTCTCTGTGCTGATAAGGAATTCTTCTGGAGCCCAGCTTGCCAATCTTCCTTCAATGCTCTCAAGAGAACACTGACTGCAGCCTCTGTACTAGCCTAACCTGACTTTTCCAAGCTATTTGTGGTTCATAAGATGCTATCCTGACTGCAATTGGGGGTGTCTTCTCCCAACTGGACTCTGAAGGACTCAAACACCCTGTTGAATACTGCTTGCGTACACTTAATGTTCACAAGAGGAACTACACTATCACCAAACGCAGGTGTCTGGCTGTGATATACTCCTACCAACAATTCAGAGTATATCTCCATGGGGTAAATTTTACAGTTGTAACAGACCATGCCTCCCTGCAATGGCTGAAGACCCTCAAGGATCCCAAAGGGCATCTGGAGTGTTGGACCATTAAACTTCAGGCTTATGACTACAAAATCATTCATCAAGCTGAAGCATCCCACCAGAATGCCGACTGTCTCTCCTGTCTTCCTACTGTTGCCTTAGTATCCCTCATGGCTGACATTCTCTATGAAAAGCTTATGGAGGATCCTTCTTTGTGGGGGGAGGAGCCGGTAGAGATACAGAGAGCTCTCAAGAAGCTAGCTGTTTACACCAAGGTCTCTAAGGGACAACTCCTGAAGCTTTGTAGAGACTCTTGGCTACCCTACATATGCCCATCCCTATGTATGGACTCAGTGGTGGCTACTCATAAGACTACTGACCATGGTGGCATACAGAAGATGTTAGCTCTGCTACAGCAGCACTGCTTCTGGGAAGAAATTCACACTGATGCAGTAGATACGCTAGCCACCTGTCATGACTGCAACATTGAGAGACTTAAGGTTGCCAAGTTCCAACACAGACTTGTACATCTGGGTTTGCCTTCATCACAGTAGCTGTTGACGTAGTGGGCCCCCTTCCAGCTACCAACAGTTGCAACAAGTTTATCATTGTGGCTTTTGACTATCTGACTAAATGGGTAGAGGCCAAGGCAACTCCCAACCAATCTGCACTAATGAAAGCCACATTCATCCTGTAGAATATCATATACAAACATGGTTGCCCCCAGATTCTGCTGACATACAATGGTACCAACTTCACCAGTTATATCATCCCCTGCCTCAACCAACTGATGGACATTTGTGGGACACTATCCACTCCTTATCACCCACAGACAAATGGCATGGTAGAGTGCACTAATGGGAGCCTGGACCAGATACTCTGGAAGCTCAGTCACCAACATGAGACTGAATGGGATACCTTCCTGCCTGCAGACACCTTTGCATATAACATTGGGTACCATTGTGTCACTGGCAAGCCGCCCTTCCAACTGCTCTATGGCTGGCAACCAGGACTCCCCCCTTTACTATATTCCTTGGTAAAGCCCAGCTTGGCTGTGTCCCCAGAGGCATACCTCAACAAGCTTGTTCAAACCCTTATTCACTTGCAATCAGAGGCCTACACTGTAAACTTAAACCATAAGTTGAAGGACCTATAATAAGCTGCATCCAATCACCCTGCCAAACTCACCTACCTAGTAGGAGACTCAGTCTAATTCTTAAGCAATAGAGGGTGCGGGTGTGAATCCAAACTTTCTTCCCTTTGAAAAGACCCAGTTCAAGTTATCCAGAAGACTGACCCCTACTCATAGATCCTTAAGGAGCCCCATTCTGGGCAATTGATCACTATAGTACACACTCAGTATATGTGTACTTCTCCTAGTGACCAAGAGTTAGCCCCAATGAGGACAACAACCCAAAAAAATAAAAGACTAATTAAAAAATTCCATGGGTTATTGTCCTGTTTGTGATAGTGATGCACCAAAGTATGATGAATAAGAATGAAAGAACAAAGTGTTTATTGAAGACTGACAAGACTCTTTGAATGCCGCACCAGCTGTTCTACTACCTTAATGGCAGCCAGGAAACACAACTGATTGCCTACAGATCAGCAAAGTTGATGACCAAAGATTGGGCAACAAACCCCCACCAAACAAGACATGCAATTGACCCCAATGTCCACAGGAAAGGCGACCCCCAAGAAGATACAGTCCCACAGAAGATTCTCGCAAAGGGCATACTCTACTGGGACCTGACCACCCACCCTGTAGAACACAGACAAGGCCCACTCCAGGAAGACTCACATGTTCTCATCCTGCTTGGAGTCACAGTGGTTTGTCCCCTGAAGGACAAGGTTGCCAGCTATCAGCATTGGCACCAGATGAGTAGTACCCTCCACCGTGTACAACTTCAACACTTCCTGGAAGGACCGCCAAAAATGCTGCTCAAAGTTGTCAGAGGTTTTCCAACTGACTGGTTACGCCTCTGTAACCCCAGCTGTTGCCCAAGCGCAAAGAAGTGACTTCACAATGTTTGATACCATCCCCCGTTGCAAGACTGAGAGCACCTGGCCATTGAATTGGAATTCTCTCAGCTGAGTCTCCAAGTATTCTTCTGAAGCTTGCATGGAGAACCACCAATGGATGCTGTTGCCTTTTTATAACCCAATCCCTGTCACCTCCCTGGGCTCACTCAAGACTAGTAACAATGCAGCAAATAATGGGTCTGTTCCCAATAAGACCAACCAAGGCACCAGTAGCTGATCTAGCTGAACCCCCAAGTCAAGATAGCTGCTGTTCACATCATGCAGGACTATCCGCTTCTCAGTTGCCTTCTCCACTTTCACTGGCCTTGTATGCTTGCGCCTCTTGGGGATTACTACTTGCGCCTTCTTCGAGGCTCTTCTTGGAACTCTTCTGGAGTGACTGTTCACCATAGCTGCCATCTTGAGACGCCAAGCCATTTTTAACCCTGTTGTCTAATCCAGTGGAGGGAAATGTTGCAGATCCTAAATGGATTAGACAATAAGGCGTCCACTTAGGGATCAAGCAGCATAACCATTGTGTGATTGCTTTATCTCAACATGGTTTTGGCAGGGTTAATTACGTCAAAAACGCCTTAAAAACGGGTGTTCAAAGCGCCTTTCAAGTGTGCATCAGACAAAGGCTTACTTCTGAGGCTATAAATAGGACAATGTAGATGTTGTCACTTGCCTCCATTAGGCAAGGCGCGTGAAACTGGTTGTTTTCTTGTGCAGCTCTTTCTACTGTACCTTTCCACTCTCTTCCTTTTGGAAAGTCCTTCTCCCTGTGCCTCCTTTCCCCTGGTAGAAATTCTCCTGCCTCTTACTATATAACTGCAGTACTATCTAAATAAATATCATTTTTGTCATTATATCATTATATTCTTGTCCTACCAAAGGCTGTCACTATACCAACTACAGGTATAACAATAAGAATTAGGATCCTGACTAACTTTTTGTAGAAAATAGCACCCTATACTGCAATAAATATGCCACTTTGTCAAAGAGCTTCTTCTTGCTCTTGAGGCATTTGATGAGGGTCTGCCTGAAATGGAAGAAGCAGCCCTGAACTTCTTCATTAAAGGTGATCTAAAAGGCTCTGAACTGAGCAAGCTCAAAGTACATAATGGTAACCTTTGGCTCAAGTGAGCGCGCATGAGCTAGCTGCTCTGCGGCTAGGGCAGACTCATCCTTCTCAGTGGAGGAAGGGTTGCTCTGGTGGCGTGGGTGGGAAGGGGAGCTTGCTAGTAGGTAGGGAGCTTAAAGCATCCTATATAATCTTGAAGGCTCTGGTGTAGACCTCTTTCTTGGCACCATCCAGGAGAAAGAAAACAAGAGGGATAACCTGGTCATTGAACTGCCCATGTGTACCCAAAGCTGCTTGAAGATGGTGGGGCAGGTTGCAAAAGTGCTTTTGCACAGCCAAGTGGTAGCAGTATTCAGCTGCTCCAGGTTTTGAGTTGTGGCATAGGCCATGATCCTATTCTCCACTTTCTGTACATTGTCATGTAGCAGGAATATCTCTCCATCCTCAGTTTTATTTGAAGTCATTGGTGAGAATCAGGTCTTCAACAGTGGTGGCGCTCTTGGCCAGGGGGTTTGAGGATTGATGCCTATTGCTCATAAACTTGACCAACTGGCTGTGGGTTGGCACTCTTTTCAAGTTGGTAGAGGAGATGCACTTGCATGCAAGCACAGCTAGCTGGGTAGGGGAAAGGTCTTTTGAGGTGGGTATAATCTGCACCAGATACCACTTGAGGAGGGGAGAGATGGTGGTATTGGGCATCACACAAGTGTGCTCACTCTTGATAGTTTAGACCTTGTTCCAGTGCTCAGTGTTGAGCCAAACTGGACAGGATTGGTCCTCACAGGTATAGTGGCAGCTCTTAAAGCCCCAGTTGGCATTGTTGCATGAGTAAATTTAACTGTTGGCCACCATGACCAGCCCACTTTTCACACTCATTATGGGGAAGTACTTGGGCAATGAGGAAGGAACCTTAAAGTTTCCATCAATATTGCAAATGATGTGGGCCACAAGAGGGTCTCAAGGGCCAGTAAGAGCATGGCTTAAGCCAAGGAAGTAGTCAGTCTGGGGCTTGGAGTCATCTCCTGAGAGCTATAAGGAGGAGAGTTTGGCGGGGAAGCAGAAGGGGGCTTGTTGTGGTGCTCCTTGTGTGGGAGACTTATCCTTGGGTGGGGACTTCTTGGCCTGGCGCTGCTTCTTGATAGGCTCCTTGTCTGAAGCAGAGTTATAGAAACTGTGGTCAGTAAGTGAACCATCAGTTTCCTCTCCCCCATTGTAGTGAGAAGGGCTCTTCTTGGGAAAGGGCTTTGGGGAAGGCTTTGGGGAGGGCTTAGGAGTAGCCTTCTTTGATGAGGAAGGCTTTTTCTTTGGAGTCTTGGGGGCCTTGGAGAGACACTTGGTACTCTTTTGTTGCTTTGAGGTGTTATTTTCCTAAAATAATAAGCTACAAGTTCTAAGGTAAAGCTTTGTATTTAAAAAACAAAACAAAACAACTTAAAAAACATAATATATAAAAAGTAAACTTTATATGGCTTTTATTGGCATTTAAAATTTAAAAAATTATTGTATAGGTTTTATTTTATTATAGTTTTAAATAACAGGTTAAAAGTTAAGAGATTTATGTAAAAGTACTATATTTATATTTTTTATTTTAAAAATTAGGAAGTATGAAAAAGAAAAGTCAAAAATACAACATATCAAAAAACCAGATGTTTTTATTATGTAAAACATAAAGTTTCATATGTGAGAAATGAAAAGTGTTGGCATTATAAGTGACAATTAGTAAAAAAAGGGTGAATTCTCACTGTCAATTAGAAAAATTGTAGACATTGTTATTGACAACATTAACACTGTCAACATTTTCTTGAAAATTTACTATGAAAAAACATAGTACACTTAATTAAATTTAAGCAAACCAGCAAATATTAACTGTTTTAGTGTGTTTTTGTTCATATAATAAAATTAAAAATAAAATATATGAAAATAAGTTAAAAAATTCTCAAAGTTCTTTATTTATTAACTAGAAATGATGTTTTGGGGGTGGAAATATGATATTTAATCATTGTGTTTATGTAAACTTGTTAAAAAGTTGTCTTCAGTAATGAAAAGGGTAAAGTGTCAACTTCACCACTTACAATATCCTCAATAGGTAGTGGCATAGTAATTTAGGCTTAATTGTGCCACTCTAATTTGCTTAAATCCACCCTGGTGGCTGATCACAAGCAAATAGACAATGTTTCCAATTGTTGACATTATTATTGATAATAAATTCTATAGCAAAATACATAGTAAATCTGGCTTAAATTATGGGATTGCTGTTAGCCACCAATCCATTTATTATATTAAAGACAGAATAAGTGCCACAGATAAATTTATAAGATGAACATTTCAACAATCTGTTATATGCGCTATACCTATTTTAATATATTAATTTAATAAAAAATATCTTTAAGTATGCAATTAATTTTTTATATTGTAGATGTTTCAGTTTTGTTATTAAAAATAAGCTAGGCTTAAAAAGTGTCAACATTGATACTTTTACGTTGTAAAAACAAATTGATACAAATTTATATTTTATTAGTAAAAGTAAAGGAAAATTGGGTTAAATTGAGATTTTAATTAAGCTTAATACTAAATTGTGTCAGAATGGCCATGATTTTGCCACATTTTCTGGGTTTTCACCCCTGAGCGCTTTAAAAAGCGGGAATTAAGCTAGCACAACTAGAAAAAACATAGAGATTTTAAGATTTTGAGTCAACAGTAGCCATGTTGACATGGCCACTGTCAACATGGGCGCTATTGCTGGAAAATCCAGCTTTCTATAAAATATAGCATTATAAATTAGCCAATCAAGGTCTATTGATTAAATATTTGCAAGTTTAGTGCTGTATAGGGTTGTTTCAGCCATGCTCCAACCAGAAACAGCTAGCTTCTGGCTCTGGGCCATCTGTATCAGAAAATATTTCAAATATTTAAATATTAAGTTATTTTTTGGCTGTAGTGGCACAAAGCCAAAAGCTAGCCAAGCTGAGCCAAAGCATCTATGGGGAATTACAACCAATCAATTGCCATCTCAACAATAAGATATTCCTAACCCAATAAATGATATGTTAAAAAATTCATTGATTGGAGCATCTGTACAAATATTAAAAATTAATGCAACCTCAATTAATAGAAGTTACCAGTATCATGAAATTTATTTAGTATTCAAAACAAGGAGAATTCAAATCAGCCTATCAGATAAATACATCTTTATTCAAATAGCAGCATAAAATTCAGTTTATAACTGAGTATTATGATCAAATATACTGGACATTGACTTATTATCACTGAAAGATGGCAAATGTGAATGATCATATTTCTTGATTTGAATGCGAGGGTAAATTTCCATCAGATTTGAGCAGTTATTAAATCCAAGATTGCAATACACGGTGGTTAAGAGTGGTGATCCTTGTATCACAATGTTTACATTGTGCCGGGAGACAAATTTGGCACTAAAAAGGAGCAGCTGAGGAAATTCGAAACAATTCCAACATTGATCAGTGAACCTATGGATGCAAAGGACTCGAAGATTTTTAAAGCCTTCTTCGAAAGACACAAACATATCATAATGAAAACGACCACAAATATTGTGCAAGAAAAAGTTCTTAGTGGTATATGTCATTTTCCTCCAAGGAAATCTGTGCAAAAACCGTATCCCCATGCAAATAGATTCCGCATTTTGCATAAGGATTAAGAATGGGTAATCAGCCGAGTAGTTAGGAATTCCTTGTGCTAGGGAGAACCTCTTGATACAAGGAAGTGATAACTTCATAACTTCTATCTTGTCCTTTGAAAGCAAGCCAATTAGTCTCATGTAAAGGGCATCAGCTGTCTCATTGGAAGACATACAAGTTTCTGAGATATCCTCTGGAAGGAATTCAAGGCTAAAGAAGCTTTTATCTTCCTTCCAACCAATTCCCAAGGTTTGGTTTTTCTTGAAATCGTAACAAAAGATAGGAAAGTCTCCATGATCATATCTAGTAAATATGTTTAGAAGCTTCAACCTGGGGTAAAGAATTCGCACTTGCTCCATAAAATTTAGGTCTACTTCAATGAGATTAAATGATAGCTTCTGTAAAGGACAATCAACAGCAAGCACGTCTAACTTCACACCACTATTTAGGAATATGAATAGTGACGTTAGATTTTTGAACATTGATTTGATCTCCAGCTTAGAGTTTTATAGGGAAAGCCTTGAAATATTTGATACTTCTGGGAGACCAAATGTGTTTCTTCTGTGTATATCAAATTCTCGAAGTGTCAGATAGCGCACATTAACAAGGGTATCAAAAACACCGTCATATACTGAAAGACTGTAATAAGAATTTCTGTACTTGATGCCCAATGCAAAGCATAGCTTATTGTACTTATTCAAAATTTTAGTTTTGAAGTAGTCAATGGTATTGAAGCCAACATATATGCGGGAGAAAAGCACTGGGGCTGCAATACAACGCAGTTCTTTATTGGTACTTCCAAGAGAAATAAGGTCACCTCGTTCCAAGAAATCAAATAGTTCCCATAAAACAACATGAGGTAGCTCCATGTTGCGTAAACCATGTCCAATGGCTGTACATAATATATCACCTCTATTGATATAATACTTTAAACTTATTAAGTTAAACTTATCCAATAGACGGTTAGCATTTTAAATAAAATATGCCTCAGACAGAAAGAAATAACTATATAAAATAAAACCACTCATATTTCCTATAGACTTCTTATTTAAATTCAATTTAAGATCATTTGTTTCTTGAAACTCCTAAGAGCCTAATCTATAAAGCTTCCAAACTATAATCCAGGAAATCATTTTAAACTTAAACAATTATTTAAACTAATCCAATGAGTGTATAGTTTAAATTATTTAACTCAAATCAATAAATTAGACGTGCTTATTTATTTTCTAAATCCAAAAAACTATTTACCTTTTTAAACCATGATTCGCCTGCTGTGATAAAAAACAAGATTGCTGCATTATCGATTAATTCATCTATTAAGCAACGAAGTTAAAATGCAAACTATATATAATTAACTGTAGATTACTAGAAAGTGTAAAAACAAATGGTTTACCAAAGCATTATTCCTCTTTTAAATGTCAGCTCCTAACTGACATTCTTGTATAAGAAAATCATTACAGTAAAAGTCAATACTTAAACTGCATCAACCGTAAACAAGAGCTGGAACTGACATTTAATTTTTTGTGGAATGTCTGCTTCTTGGAAAAATAGCTGCTCCTTAGCAACATTTTTTTAAGGAGAATATAGTGTGTTGTCAAGTTTTTTGGATTCAAATCCAGTTTCTTACACTAAACAATACAAGTAGATATGCCTGGAAGTCACCCAATAAATAAGCATTTTTGCAAATCAAATCAGAAAAGTGATATCTCAAGTAAAATAAAGAAGAATATTTTTAGCTATTGATATTTTTAAAGTATATTTACTTTTATCTGATAAATGGCTTAAAATAAATTTTAAATATATAGCTTAATAAAAATCCAGGAAAAGACTAATTTAATGTGGCTCAAAAAATCAGATCCCAAGGAACCATTGAGTTAAAAAGTGTATAGAACTTTAAACAATATAAACTAAGATCCAATAAAACTAAAAGATAAGTGATTTATTAGAGATAAAAAAAACATAAGAAAATTTTTATTTTCTTAAAAACTGTAGGTTTTAAAAAATGTGTGCCCAACTTTAAATTTAAAAGGACCCAAAAAAGGATTTTAATTATCCACTTAAAAGTGCTTATCTAATTAAAAAATATATAACACTATAAATCATCAAACTTAAAAAATAAAAATAAATCTTTATCTTATTTTCTTCCCTTAAAAAGGTTTTAAGCTCAATTTAAGCAATTTAAACAAGTAATATATTTTATAGGGAGTTTTATGGAAAAGCTAATTGAAAAAAGATTGTTGTGATACACAACCAAATGGAGCAAGGGTACAATTCCAGCAGTATGATTGACACTTGATTAATAAAATAAAACTCAATTCCTGATTCTGCATGTGACCACTTCCATAATAAAATCATAAAAACATCACCAGGATCAATATCATATTCCTGAGTAATACCTTTTACTATATAATCTAAACTAATATCTCAAATAAAACATCTTTACTTCTAATCTTGCTTTCCCTAAAGCCTCCTCTTGATATGATATATATTATATAATATAATTTTTACAAGTTATTAAAGAAAATTTACTTTGGCTAGCTTTAAAAACAAAGAATTTTTAAATAACCTTAGCATAATAATACTACAATAGTGTTGTTGCAATATCTTTGATTCATTCATGTGAAGCTTATTTTTACTAAAAATAACTTTATAGCCCCTAGTATTAAGTGGCTTAAGACCTGATATAAATACTCTATTGGTATTGAACCTTTATTTCCTAACCAAATATTAAAATCCATGCCACATAATCCACATAGACACTATGCAATATGTTTCCAAACTCAAAAATACTTCTTCTGATTTCAATAAAGGTAACATTCTCTTCCAAACCTTCAATTTTTATATTAAATACTTCACAGAAGTATTTAACCATAATATAAATATATAAAACTAAAATATATATTTTAATAAAAAAACCCATTTGTAAAATATAGAAATAAAGAATCTTTTACTTAACTATTATCAAATAAAAGGCAAGAGCTTTTTTTAAAACAATGAAATGTCTATTAGAAATATTTAAGAGCTGGTGAAAAGCTAGAGCTAAAGGTTTTAATTATTTATTTTTTATCTTAAAAAGCATAAAAATAAATAGCTCCAGTTTCAAGCTTTTATTGAATCTCAGCTTTTTATCCAAATTAATGAATTGATTGAATTTTAAATTTCAAAAATAAAAAGTAACTTATTTATTTAGTTTTTAAAAAAAGCAACATAGAATATTATAAAAAATTTAGACAACTTTACCACTTTGTGTATTTAAATTAGCAACCATTGTCTTTAAAAAATAACCCATACCCAAGTAAAAGTATTTCAAAACTTTAACTCTTTTAAGTATCAAAATAGACTTGGTAAATTATATAAGCATTTCAGAGGTAGAAGTTTTTTAAAATGAATTAAAAGTTAAGCTAAATAGACATTTGAATTTTTTTAATAAGTTGATTATATTATTCCTTTAGTTATAAATTAAAAACTTGAAGCCCCTGAACACACTTTATATAACTTAAATATTGTCAATTATTTCTATAAATTTTATATTTAAAAAATACATAATCTTTGAAAATATTAGTTTTTAGACTCTGCTTATTTTTTCTTTTATAAACTCTCTAAAGGTTCATGAAAATCATCAGAAGAAATGTGTTTACCTTTTATGTTCCTATATTTGATTGCTATCTAATAGAAATTTCCCCTGGGTACCTATTCAGAAAATCTAAAGACAATAACCCCAAATCTTATTCTTTGGACTTTTCATTTTTCCCAAATGGAGTTATTAAGTGTAAGTGATTTGATAGAATAATTCTCAATGACTTGTACCTTGACACACTCCCTTGCTGAGTGAGGCATCCAAAACCTGATCATAGAAAATATACTACCAGGACAAAACTTAGCTTCTAAAAATCTATCAATACCACTTTTTTAAAACCAAGGATCCCTTTAATTTTAGGGATGGTGAGTTCAGGATCAATATTATCAAACTCTTCTCTTGGAACTCTTTAATATGACTTTGTTTGGTATAACAGCCTTTGTAAAAAAGCAACATTGGTGATCAGAAAATGGACTTTCATTAGAAAATCATCTTTAGAACCAGAAACTTTATCTATTATTAGATATAAACTAAAAACAAACTCCTTAGCACTTGAAAGTTCTTTTAATCATGTGAAACATCTCTCTAAAATTTCAAATACCACATTGACTACATAAAAAACTATTGTACTAATTTTAAATATAAAAACCCTTATTTAATTTAAACTAAAGTTTGATTTTTAGTGGTTTTCTCCTTTACTTTTTTATATACTTCCCAGGTGCCGTATTTGTAGCAGTAAAGGGTGCTATTTTCTACAAAAAGTTAGTCAGGATCCTAACTCTTAATACTATACCTCTAGATGGTATAGTGACAGCCTTTGATAGGAAAGAAGAGTATAATGATAGAATGACAAAACTGGTATTTATTATGATAGTGCTGTAGTTATAAAGTAGGAGGCAGAAGAATTTTCACCAGGGGAAAGGAGGCACAGACAAAAGACCTTTCTAAAGGAGGAGAGTGGAAAAGCACAGTAGAAAGAGCCAGGCAAGAGAACAACTGGTTTCACACGGCTTTCCTAATGGAGGAAAGTGGCAATATCTATGTTGCCCTATTTATAACCTCAGAAGTAAGCCTGTGCCTGAAGCGCATTCAAAAGGCTCTTTGAACACCTGTTTTTAGGGTGTTTTTAGCTTAATTAACCTTATTAAACCCATGTTGAGATAAAGTTCTTGCCCAATTTTTATGTTGCTCAATCCCTAAATGGACAACTTAATATCTAATCCATTCAGGATCTGCAATATTTCCCTCCACTGGATTAGACAACAGGGTTGAAAATGGCTTGGTGTCTCAAAATGGCGGCTATGGTGAACAGTCACACTATAAGAGTTACAAGAAGAGCTTTGAAGAAGGTGCAAGTAGTAATTCCCAAGAGACGTAAGCATACAAGGCCAGTGGAGGTGGAGAAGGCAAATGAGAAGTAGGTAGTCCTGCATGATGTGGATGGCAGCTATCTGGACTTGGGGGTTCAGCTATATCAACTACTGGTGCCTTGGTTGGTCTTAGTAGGAACAGAACCATTATTTGCTGTATTGATCCTAGCCTTGAGTGAGCCCAGGGAGGTGACAGGAACTGGGTTGCAAAGGGGTAACAGCATTCATTGGCGGTTCTCCATGCAAGCAGCAGAAGAATACTTGGAGGCTCAGTTGAAGGATTTCCAATTTGATGGCCAAGTATTGTAAAATATGCAACCTAGGTGCTGATTTCTACAAATAGTTAGTCTACTACTTCTTTATCTTAATACTATACCTGTTGTGGTATAGTGACAGCCTGGGTAAGGACAGAAGAATATAAGAAGATAATGAGACAAAACTGGTGTTTATTATGATAGTATTGCACTTATATAGTGTGAGGCGGGGGAATTGCCACCAGGGGAAGGGAGGCACAGGCAGAAGGACTTTGCTAATAGAGGCAAGTGGATTGGCACAGCAGAAAGTCCTGCGCAAGAGAACAACTGGTTTCATGCAGTTTTCCTTAAGGAGGCAGATGGAAAAAACTTTGTTGTTCTATTATTAACCTTGGAAGTAAAGCCTGTGCCTTATGCGCATTTGAAAATGCGCTTCAAACACCTGGTTTAGAGGCGTTTTAAACGTCTTTATCCTTAGTAAAATCAGGATGCAATAAAGCAATTGTGTGACTATTCTGTTGCTCAATTCCTAGATGGACAACTTAATGTCTAATCCATTCAATCTGCGACACCAAGTGCTCTCAGTCTTGCAACAGGGGACAGTATCCAGCATAGTGAAGTCAGTTTTTTGCACTTGGGCAACACTTGGGGTTACAGAGACTCAACCAGTCAGTTGGAAAACCTCTGACAACTTTGAGCAGCATCTTTGGCAAGCCTTCCAGGAAGTGTTGAAGCCAAGCACAATGGAGGGTACTGCTCATCTGGTACCAATGGTGATGGCTGGTAACCTTGTTCTTTGAGGGACCAACCACTGTGATACCAAGCAGGAGGATAACATGGTAATCTTCTTTAAGTGGGCCTTGTTTGTATTCTACGGGGTGGGTGGTCAGGTCCTAGTAGAGTATGACCTTTGCAAGAATCTCCTGTGGGACTGTATCTTCTTGGGGGTTGCCTTTCCTGTGAACATTGGGGTCAATTGTGTGTCTTGTTTGGTGGGGGTTTGTTGCCCAATCCTTGGTCATTGGCTTCACAGATCCAGAGGCAACCAGTTGTGTTTCCTGTCTGTCATTCAGGTGATAGAACAGTTGGTGCAGTATTGGAAGAGTCTTGTCAGTCTCCAATAAACACCTTGCTTTTTTATTCTTATTCCTCATACTTTGGTGCAACACTATTGCAAAAAGGACAACAACCCTTGGAATTTTTTAATTAGGTTTTTGTTTTTTGGTTTGTTGTCCTCATTGGGGCTTACTCTTGGTTACTAGGAGCAGCACGCACATACTGAGCATGTACTCTAGTAATCAATTGCCCAGAATGGGGCTCCTTAAGGGTGTAGGAGTTGGGGCCAGTCTTCTGGATAACTTTAACTGGGCCTTTCCAAAGGGAGGAAAGTTTGGATTTGCAACTGTACCCTCTATTGATGAAGAAGTAGAGAGAGTCTTCTACCAGGTAAGTGAGTAGGGTGGGGCGTTTGGATGCAGCTTGTTCTAGGTCCTGCAACTTATGGCTTAAGTTTACAGTGTAGGCCTCTGATTGCAAGCAAATAAGGGTTTGAACAATCTTGTTGAGGTATGCCTCTGGGGACACAGCCCGGCTGGGCTTTACCAAGGAATATAGTAAAGGGGGGAGTCCTGGTTGCCAGCCATAGAGCAGTTGGAAGGGCGGCTTGCCAGTGACACAATGGTACCCAATGTTATATGCAAAGGTGTCTGCAGGCAGGAAGGTATCCCATTCAGTCTCATGTTGGTGACTGAGCTTTCAGAGTATCTGGTCCAGGCTCCCATTATTGCGCTCTACCATGCTATTTTTCTTTAGGTGATAAGGGGTGGATAGTGTCCCACAAATTCCCATCAGTTGGTTGAAGCGGGGGATGATATGACTGGTGAAATTGGTACCATTGTCCATCAGCAGAATCTGGGGGCAACCATGTTTGTATATGATGCTCTCCAGGATAAAAATAGCTGTCACTAGTGCAGATTGGTTAGGAAAGGCCTTGGCCTTTACCCATTTAGTCAGATGATCAACAGCCACAATTATGAGCTTGTTGTGACTGTTGGTAACTGACAAGGGCCCCGCTACGTCAATGGCTACTGTATGGAAGACAAACCCAGGGCGTATAAGTCTGTGTTGGAACTTGACAACCTTAGGTCTCTTAATGTTGCAGTCATGACAGGTGGCTAGTGTATCTACTACATCAGTGTATATCCCTTCCCAGAAGCAGTGCTGCTGTAGCTGTCACAGTAGGTTCCATCATGCTGGGAATTATCTGCCCAAGTAGGAAGCCTCAAAAATCCAGAAAACCTTTATCAAAATTGACCAAATTAATGTATTCAAATCAAACTGTTGATCAAAAATGGGTTACAGCTGCTCCAGTCTGTCAGATGAAACCAATTCTTCCTTGAAAATTGATGTTGGTAAATTGTTGTAATTTGAGGGTCACCCAATACAAGCTTGTTAATCAGCATGGTTGTCAGAAATTGGTCACACAAGGGTTCTTTGCAACCTGGACCAGATACTTACTTGACAATGTGGAAGGAATAGGAGGCTAGGATCCAGGTGGTATGGCTTAGTGAATTTTTGATATATATTGAATAATTTTCACTGTTTTAACTCTAAGAGTTGAGTCCTCCCAAAATTTTACTCAATAAAAATCATCTTATACTTGTTATAATTTACTTTTCAAAATACATCATGTGGTTGGGTTGTTACGCTATATTCTGTACAATCTGATTCTCAACCAAATTATTTCTGGAAGATGAGGTCCTGCAGTTGGAACTTTGTTGTTGGTGCTGCCCAATGTTCATTTCACACCAGCCAATCTTAGAGCTCCCCCCCATTCTGAAAACTGAAAATTATGTTGCTTTCCAATGTCCTGAATTTTATTCTGAATACATGTTGATGCTTTCTCAGGCAATTTATCTTGGGTCTACTTTGATTAGGATTAATTGTTCTACTTAATCCTAGTATTACAGTTGGAAACTTTACAAAAAGATATCTGAAGCCACATTGGTGGTTAATCATTAACTCTATGTGGATCTGGGTGGTAATTCCCCATCACTTAGAAACAGCTTCATACTATCCTGAAATTTCCATCACAGTAGCAGGGCTAACAACTTCTGTATACCACCATGACCATTAGTCTTGTGAGCGGCCACCACTGAGTCCATACGTAGGGATGGGCATATGTAAGGTAGCCAAGAGTCTCCACAAAGCTTCAGGAGTTGTCCCTTAGAGACCTTGGTATAAACAGCTAATTTCTTGAGAGCCCTCTGTATCTCTACTGGCTCCTCTTCTCACAAAGAAGGATCCTCCATAAGCTTGCCATACAGAATTTCAGCCATGGGGGATACTAAGGCAATAGTAGGATGACGTGAGAGACAGTCAGCATTCTGATGGGCTGCTCTGGCTTGATGAATGATTTTGTAGTCATAGGCCTGAAGTTTAATGGCCCAACACGCCAGATGCCCTTTGGGATCCTTGAGGGTCTTCAGCCATTGCAGGGAGGCATGGTCTGTTACAAATATAAAATTTACCCCATGGAGATATACTCTGAATTGTTGGTAGGAGTATATCACAGCCAGACACCTGCGTTTGGTGATAGTGTAGTTCCTCTTGTGAACATTAAGCGTACGCAAGCAGTATCCAATAGGGTGTTTGAATCCTTCAGAGTCCAGTTGGGAGAGGACACCCCCAATTGCAGTAAGGTTAGCATCTGTATGAACCACAAACAGCTTGACAAAGTCAGGGTAGGCTAATATGGGGGCTGCAGTCAGTGCTCCCTTGAGAGCATTGAAAGCAAATTGGCACGCTGGGCTCCAGGAGAATTCCTTATCAGCTTGGAGAAGCTGAAAAAGGGGGTCGCCCAGGGATGCAAAGTTGGGGATGAAACAACAGTAGTACCTAATCATCCCCAGGAAGACTTGCATGTCCCGCTTATTGGCCAGGATCTGCATTTTTTCAATGGCTTCTATCTTCAGAGGTACAGGGCAGAGTCCATCTTGACTAATGATGAAACCCAAGAACTCAAGATACTCCTTGAAGAAGTTGCACTTGCCTGGCTTGAGCTTGAGATTAGCTGCAAGTAACCTCCAAAAGACTTCCTCCAAGTGCTGCAGATGATCATTAAAGGTTTAGGAGAACACATATATATCATCCAGATAGGCCAGGACACTGGTGAGTTTGAGGTCACCCATCACTGCATCCATAGCCCGTTGGAAGGTAGCCAAGGCATTGGACAGACCTTGGGGCATCCTTATGGGTTGGAATAGCCCTTGTTCAGTGATTATTGCACATTTCTCTTGATTAGCAGGGGGTATATCAATCTTCCAGTACCCACTGATAAGATCCATTGAACTGAAGAACTTGGCGCCACCCAGTTGGTCCAAGGTATTGTCAATACAAGGGAGGGGATATGAATCCATCTTGGTAACAGCATTCAGTTGGCGGTAGTCAATCACCACACGGTTACTGCCATCCTTCTTTTTGACAATAAGGAGAGGGGAAGCCCAAGGACTTTTAATGGGGACCAGTAATCCAGATCCCAATATTTTTTGAAGCTCCTTGTTGGCTACAGCATGATTGGCTTGACTACACTGTATAGGTCTGGAGCGGATAGGTGGACTGCCTTGGGTGTCAATATGGTGGGCAACATATGCAGCCTTGCCCAGGTCATAATCATCCTTGGCAAACACATCCTTATGCTGAGCAAAGAGATTCATGGCTTGATCCTTTTGCTCTTCAGAGAGGCCAGGCAGGGAGTTGCAACTTATGACCAATAGCACCAGTGATTATTCACAGGGTAGACCCAACTCAGAGAATTCTGCAAAGAGGGTGGTCTCCTGCAGGTTGTCATGCTCTTCTAGTTGTATATAAGCCAGAAGTTGGTGTTTGTATACAACCATAGCTTCATAACTCATGTTGGCCAAGAGTATGAATACTTTCTTCTCACTTGGCATGAGGATGCCTGGTGCAACCCATGGTTCTAGTCTGGAGTTATTAGGGATGCCAAAGATTTCCCCATGAGTGCTAGCTGGTAGAGCCAGCAAGAGGCCTGTATTGTAGAGCACCTGAAGCCAGGAGGGATAGTCACATTACAGGAGGTGTAGACTGGGATTCCCTTGGCTTCCCCAACTGAGAAAGGTACCACCTTGACCTTCTTACTACGCAGCGTATAAGCAACTGGCAGTTCTCCATCTGTGTACTCCAGGTTGATTTAGTGCAGACGGCGTAAGAGCAGGTCAGAAGGGCGGTTGCCATGGTAAAACATGGGTATGAAGTGGCCCAAAATCCCAAATGTATGGTCACCATGGTTAGTCACAGTGCCATACTGGACCATGAAGCTAGTCCCAATAAGAATTTTATAGCTGTTGTTTTCCAGAACTATAGCAAGATCAGTATCCATTAGCTTCCCAAAGCAAAGAGGTAGGGAAGAATAGGCTCCTTTTGCTCTAGTAGTCTGTGGCCCAGCTGTACCAAACTCATAATTATAGGCTAAGTCCGGTGCCAGCTTAAGCTTCTTGACCAGCCAAAAGGATATAATGTTCCCAGGAGCACCAGTATCCAGTATGGCTCATATGTAGGTTTTGTTCACTACCAGGTTGATATAGGTACAACCCTGGCAGTCCTCTCTGATCTCCACAATCTTGGAGACCTGGTGTACACTCAGTCCCTTGAACTTCTCCAGTAAGGTAGCCATGGCAGCTCCTACAGCTGGGCTTGCTTCCTTGAGGGATTCTAGTGGTGCTAAGACGTTTACTGTACAGAGCAGCTTGGTCAGTTGTTCAGCGCTATCTTTCTCATGAGTGACTTCAACACCTGGTTGAGCCAGTTGTTTGGCACAGGTTAAGGACACTGTTCTCTGATCTATTTGGGGGATAACCACCTCAGGGCAAAGTGTAGTCCAATGATTTTGAGTGTTAACGGTAAGGACTCAATGTAAGAGGTCTTCTTGAACTCCTTTGGATTCAGCATCCTTGTGTATTGGTTGGGAGTCAAAGTCAGTCAGAAAGGGTTCCTCCTTAGGGTTTGCCATAGAAGACAGTAGAGCAGCAGGCCTCTGAGCAGGTTTGTCAGGGGGAAGCAGTATGGGGTGAGATGAGGGTGTCAAAATTACAAAGTCAGCCAAGGATTTCTCCTTGTCCTGGCTGCTTAGTAGGTTTTTAACTGGTCCTCATTGTCCTCCTCAATATCAGAGTGCTTGGTGTAGTTCTCCTCAGCGTCTTCCATGCCTACATGGTGGACCTTTTGGCGGGGTTTCTTACATTCCCAAGAGAAGTGTCCAGCCATACCGCATTTAAAGCAAGTATGGGGAGCGTTGTTGGCTGGAGCAGGCCCAACCTTGTCAGAAGGCTTGGGCATCTCCACAGCCATGTGGGGTCTATACTCAGCTTGCTGGCGGAGACAGCCTTCAGGGAGAGGGATTTCAAACTCCTCCTTGTAGGTGAGTAGGAGGCAAATAAGGTCTGGCATAGTGCAAGTATTATAAATACCCAACTTAAGAGCCAGAGATAGTTCACAGTTGACATGTATAGCATTGAGGAGTGCTGACTGCACATCAATAAACTGCACAGCACTAATAGATGACAGGGTTTGAGCAACAAGGTAAAACCTAGAAGTGAAGTCTTCTATGGTCTCCTGACCTTTAGCTTGGTGTCAGCAAGTCTATCTTACAACCAATTTTGGCTTCCTGGCTACCAAATTCTTCTATCAGGTCTCTGGAAACGTTGGTAAAAGTCCAGCCATTCTCAGGGAGGCACATCAAGATAATGGTTTGGGTCTCAGCATCCAGACAGTTGATGATTGTGGAGTCCCTCATGGCATTGTCAGCACCATACATGGAGTTCTGGTACAGATGTAAGAACATGGTCACATTGCTCTTGCGGTCAAACTTGGGTAGATTGACGGGCTTGAAGTTGTTGGAGCCATGTTGGAGGGGAGCAGGTGTGATCCTCACAGGGGAGCAGGTGAGACAGAAATGGCTAAGGGTAGAGGCAGCAAACCTAGCCTCAGAGGCACGTCAACAATTCTCCTCTTGCTGTGCTTTGTGTTAACCTTCTCTGTCCTGAGCAGCCCCAGAAGCTTCAGGAGTGGCCAAAACATTGTCCTCAGACTCCACCACTGACTCTAGTACTTGTACAGTGTTGGGGGCCAATTGAGTGTGGCCATCATTGCTTTTATAGCTATGATAGAACTTGGGGCTGGAGGACCTTTGTGAACTGTGGTGACTCTTGGAGTTGAGGGACATAACCTGTAAGTTGACAGCCATAATCTTACTGTCCATCCTATCACATTGGCTCTGGAAGGCATCTAGGAGAAGTTGTTGCTTGTGCAGCTCATCTTGACAGACCTTTTTCTCTTGAAAAATGATATCCAAGTTGTCTTCCAGAGAGATAATGCACTTCTCATGGGTGGCAAGCTCAGCTTGGAGCAAGACTATCAATTCCTTGTCCTTCCTGGCTTGGGTCTGGCTATCAGCTCTTTTATGCAATTTTCAAAGTTTAAGACAATCCTGAAGCTCTGACACAGTGTGGTAGCCACCAAACAGAAAGGCAAGATCAGCGCTTTATTGGACCAGTTACACCTGCATCTTCTTGTAGTGATCAAAGAGCTCAAGGACCTCACAGCCAAGAAGCTGGCTGGAGGGGGAGTTGTCCATAGCAGTAAGCGTGGGATGAACAAGGGAATGGTAGCAAGGCAATGGGCTAAGACTTCCACCTCATGAGCCAGGCTTCAAACTATGGGACCAGTCTCAAGCACGTGGTTTGTAACCACACTAATACAATTGGCATCTACACCCTGATGAGTGAGGGTCTGGACCACATGCACTGGAACTAGCTTGGCTATCCCTCTCTTGATGGCGTCAACCCAGTGAAGCATGGTATTCTGGGGTTGGTAACTTCAGCAAGGTACTGATTAACAGTGGTAAAAGTGTTGCCAAGCTCAGATTAAAGGACCTGGAGAAATGTTTGTTGGTTGGTTACCAGTATCCCCTGGTCATGCACCAGGCTTTGAATGCAACCCAAGTGCATTTGTTTATGGCATACAGCAGGATGGATGAACTTTTGTAAGTAGTCCTTGATATATTTAAAGGTGCTAAGGTCACAGTCAAGTTGCTCAGGGTTGACCTAGGAGAGGTTCTGGAAACAAACCAAGGAGTTTTCAGCAGAAGGTTGCTAAATAGCCAGATGTTCAAAACAAGCACCATTGCCAGCAGCACCAGAGTCCATGGCATGGATGGCACTACAGATGGTGTCCTTGGAAGGGGAAGAGTTAGCATCCATCTCCAAAGGGGCAGGGGCTTGCAGGAGCAGGGGTTAATCAAAAACAATGGCTTGGGGATGTTGATTTTCTGGCATGAAGTGACTGAGGGTGGGCAGGCCATAGGGAGCGCCTGCTCTTTCCCCAGCATGGGCATTGGCAGCAGTAAAGGCCAGTGCCTGGTGATAGGGGGAAGCAGTGGTGGAAGGCTCAGCCAGGGACATTCCTCCCTCCTCATTGAAAGAACCGCAGAGGTGCAGGCTGTTGGTGTGGAAAGACATGAGCTCCAATGTTGTATTTGTAGCAGTAAAGGATGCTATTTTCTACAAACAGTTAGTCAGAATCCTAAATCTTAATACTATACCTGTAGATGGTATAGTGACAGCCTTTGATAGGACAGAAAAAAATAAGGATATAATGACAAAACTGGTTTTTATTATGTTAGTACTGCAGTTATATAGTAGGAGGCGGGGGAATTTCCACCAGGGGAAAGGAGGCACAGACAAAGGACCTTTCTAAAGGAGGAGAGTGGAAAGGCACAGTAGAAAGAACCGCGCAAGAGAACAACCGGTTTCACATGGTTTTCCTAATGGAGGCAAGTGTCAATATCTATGTTGTCCCATTTATAACCTCGGAAGTAAAGCCTGCACCTGAAGCACATTCAAAAGGCGCTTTGAACACATGATTTTAGGGCGTTTTTAATGTAATTGACTTTATTAACCCCATGTTGAGATAAAGCAATTGTACAATTGTTATGTTGCTCAATCCCTAAGTGAACAACTTAATGTCTAATCTATTCAGGATCTGTGACATCAAGATTAAAATTATTTCACTATTATGTATTGATTAATTTTTTGATGATTTTATTTTAAATCTCAACATTTTACCCAAACCTAACAAGGTAATCAAGGTAATTAAAAGTGAAAATTTCCCAACTAAAAACTTTCTCATTTAGAATTTATTAGAGATAGTTTAATAATTTTTCAAAAATTTAATTATTATTAAAATTGATAACTTTCAGATTATATACATTTTAGCAGATAATCTTTTTTATAAAGAGGTGGCTAATCAAAGAAAATTGGGGGAAATTTTTATTAAAATTTTATTATATATTTTTAATTAACAAAAAAATCTAAGAAAGGTTGCTTATTTAAAGAGATTTAGTATTACATAAAAAACTATCAATATGTGATAATCTTCATTTGTTAAAAATATATAATTAATTTTAATATAACCAGATAAAGGATAGAGTTTTAATTGAGCTTCTTTATAAAATATTATATAAAAAATTAGAAATAAGATAGCTAATATTATTTTATTATAAGTAACCATTTTTATCCAAATATATTAAAATTTAAGTAAAGCAATTTAATTGAAGGATAAATGCTGTTTATTTAAAGCCATCTAAAAATATACCAAGCATTGGTGTCAAAACAGCAGGCTCAACCCGCCAGCAAGATTCTAAGTAAGCAGGTTTGTGACCTGCAACCCAATTATCCATTCACCTGAAGCCAAGTTAGGAAGACAACTTGGATTTCCAAATACAATAACATGAACAGAAGCTGATCACTCTCAGTGGACAACTTGTTTTGGCGCTTGACTCATTACAAGGATTAAGCCACTCCCTTCACCATCCCACTGTGTGATCAACGCAATCATGTTCCTGTTATCCACAATTCACAACAACTATATAATCATTATCTCTCAATATAGAATATTATCTAGTTTCTAAATATTTTTCCCTTTGTAACTCTGCTAAAACAGCACAGTTACAACATTGGCTTCATTAGTTTGGTTATTTTGGAGATCAGAAAGATTTTAAAACTCACTATTGAATTTACAAAAGAATAAAAACTACACAATACTTACATGCAGTTTATAATTACAGTAATTTTTAAACCTGTTGAGATAAACAAAAAAATCCCAGTCTAAGAACAAAAACAACTCAGGGTAAAAACAAAATTGAAATTCAAGGAATTTATATTTGAATTACAATAGATTTGGATCATTCTGATTTTGCCTTAAGACTGAGCTGGTTTTTTTAGACTGATATTTTCTGTTTTTTTTCAGCAGGTTTGAAAATTACTGTAGAGATTTAAGAATATGTAGGTTATGCATTGTAACTTACTATGCTGGTATAACATATTGATAAGGAGCGCCTTTTGGGGAAGCTTCAAATATGGAATTAGGAGAGAAGAGAAGTATATTTTATTGGATAATACTTTAGACTTATATAGACTTGACTGTGGTGGGAATTTAGTTAGATTGAACCTAGGGGTTGGTCATGTGCAAGATTGGTTTGAGCCACTGGATACTTGGACAGTCAGATGATATTGCTTGGTTACCATTCTCAGTATGTCAAACAGTATAATAGAAGGGGACCAAATCAGGCAATGGCTGGATGTTAAGTAGGTTGGCAGTAGCCAGAATGCTTGTACATCCAGACCCTCAACGATGTGTATTATTATTTAACCAGCTACCCAATGTTAGTTGATTTTAACAAAAGAGTGTTGATTATTCCTGTAAATTGATATGTTAATAGCTAAAAAGCTTTTAAGCCCAATAATTATTTTAGGAATAGTTTAATGGGTAATACTGTAGATTCAGAACCTGTTGGGAAAAATGTGGGATTGTCATATTCTTTTGTGGAAACTCACCAACTTACTGGAATATTTTTCATCATTTTATATGAAAAAGTAAGTTGTTCTGGGATGAAAATCCCTCCATTAAGTTGGTGAGTTCATGCAAAAGAATTTGACCATCCCGCATTTTTACCTTTAGGTTCTGAATTTACAGTATAGAAATTAAAAGGGTTAAGTTTTTGTTTAAATAATCAAATTTTGGCAACTTCTACTTTTGCTGCAGATTTATAAATGCTAATGTATTTACCAAAATATTTTTTTCTGGAAACTTTAATCAGCTTTATACAAAAAATATATATTATATGCATACTATAGATTCAGAACCTAAAGGTAAAAATGTGGGGTTGTCAAATCCTTGGTCTGAATTTCAAATCACATTTGCGGGCAACTCAGCTGAGTGAAAATTAAAATATTTAATAAAATCACCCATTTAATTTGACTTTTTTGATTTATTTAAATTTGCAAATTTTGAATCCCTTGAGCAGATAACTCAACTAATTAAAGACAAAAATCAACAAAAAAATGTGGGATACATGAATCAGAAATGCGGGATTGTAATGTATGATTTAATTTTTTTGCAAGTCTAACAAATCATAAACAACATGAAATTATTAACAAATATGAAATTGTGGGATTGTCAAATCCAAGAACCAAATTTCAAATCAAAAATGAGGTGAATTTGAAATAAATATAATTTATGGGTGTCTCAAACAGTAAGTCAAAGAATCTAGATTGAATTTGTGCTGATTCTTTTTTGAGTTTTTATTTTACCCTCTGAAGGAAGCAATTGAGTATCCATCACTTGACAGAATGTATCCCAAGGACTTGCACCTTGACACATTCAATTGCTGTGTAAAGCGGTTTCCCACTCACAAGTGCTGATTCTTTTTGTATCTTAGCATTCTCAAAAGTCACCCAATTCTATTTTAGGAAGGCTAAAATTTAGATCCTACTATTAACTGAATTAGAATTATTTAACAATAAAATAGAGTTATATATTACAATCTACTTTTATTAAGTAGCTTTTTCTTTGTTGTGTTGATTGTTCATTTTTGTTGATCATGTGCTTGAATTTAATTGGATGGTTTCACCTCTAGTTGCCTTGGCAATAGGAAATCAAGTTGCCTCTGCAACTATGACTGTGATTGCCTTTGAAACTTGATTTCTTATTGCCAGGGCAACTGGAAGTGAAACCATCCAATTAAATGCAAGCACATGATTAACAACAAATGAATAATCAACACAATAAGAAAAAAGTTACTTGATAAGAATAGATTGTAATGTATAATTCCATCTTATTATTAGCATTTTCTAAAATCAACTATCCTTAATAGCAATATATAAACACATATTTTTATAGCAGCAAGCCCTGATTTAAGTCACAATAACAAGTAAAAAGAAAGTTTATGTGTATAAAATAATTGAATTCCTCAAGTAACAATTTTTAAATTAATGAGCTAAAATCATAGTGTATTAAACTGATTGTTTATCTTTACCACCTCTCCTTCCTTCCTAAAAAAGAAGTTTGTTGGCCCCCAGCAAAGCTAGGGGCCAAAAAACTTTTGTGTCATCAAAAGGGTGGCTCATATAGCATTATATAGGTTTTTGGTTGCTATATTAGTGATTTGGAGTGCATAATATTTTATTGTTTCCAGGTTTAGACAATTTTAAAGTTTTTTAAGTTTCATGTCTAAACATGGTTATCAAAATTGAATTTTTGACTTGATTTTATCCAGAGTGGATCTTCTTGATTTGTATTGATTTTTCCCAATTTCTTACTATACATTCAATTTGGGTTCCAAATCCTGCAATTATTATTTGAGTTTACTAGTGGCATTCACTTATGATTTGAAATTGGATTTATGGATTTGACAATCCCACAATTTCAAAAACATAGTAAACTTAATGAAAATGGTTGATGGATTTGAATGCTTCAAATCTGATTCCTTTTAATTCATTTTGTCCATTTGAAATATACAGCTCAACTTGAAATTTTCAAAGTGTCTATGAGTTCCTGAATTTTCAAATATTCAAATAAAAATACAAAGAATTCAATTTAATTAAAAAAGGCCATGGCGCAAATGTGATTCAAAATTTGGACCAAGGATTTGACAATCCCGCATTTTTATATTTAGGTTCTGAATTTACAGTAATTTCATGCATTTTTTATTTGAAACTAGAAATGAGGTGATTATGTTGAATTTTTTTATAAAAAACAATGTCATAAATGAGGTTGGTACTAATATAAACTTGTGAGTACAAAGCTTCAATTAAAACTAGAAATTAATTAAAGAGAAAACTATAATAGTTAATAAATTTTTATGCACAGTAGGTAAGAAATATGTAAAGATATATGACAATATTTATTGATAAAATGAAGAAAAAAGTGTAATATGATTTAAATTTAAGTGTCTTCAGAGAAAATTCTCTAAAATCTTCTTTTAAAATTGAGTATTCTTTATAAACACATGTTATATAAATAAATCTTTAAATCTAAGAGATGAAAATGTAGATCTAGTCTTTACTATATAGATAAGCTCCTCCAATAGAGTTAGATAATTTAGCAGTTATTTTTCTCTATTTTTATTTAAATCAGATATCATAATAACAAAAACTAATTATTAACTAATTTATGGATATTATACCTGTTAAACTTTAAATATAGAATAAATCAAAAAATTCTCTATAACCCTCATAAATACATTATGATGCTCTTAATGATAGAAAAAATTCAAATACTTTTTATTAGATCAAACAAGTTTCACCTCTGTATAAAAGAAAATTAATAATCTCAATTGAATTGTATAAGCATCACAAAACCTTATTATTAAAAAAACATATTTCTTAACTTTGATAACACACAAGGTTTTTTATTCAATAGTTTTCAAAGCTATGGTGCTAAGAAAAAAGTCATCCAAAAGAAAAATCAACTCATATACAAAAAACCAGAATTGAGCCCAAATCTACTTTCAATAAATATAAATTTATTTATTTTTATTTTTTTGAATTTTAGTTGATTTTGCTTAGTGCTATAGATTTGGAAACTATTATAAACTAGACTTGGTCTCTTATCTATTAGAGATGAGGCAGGTGCCAAAACTGTCATAATTTGTGTTGTGACCAATTTTCACCCGTCACACTCTGTTTTATGATTTTGAAAGTTGATCAAAAACTATTTTGTGGTCTTCAAGTGACATCACAATTCATAATGAGTTGTTTTTTGAGCTTAATAGTAGATCAAAATTGTAACTTTCATATATTCACCTGCTTCTGAAGTTAAAAATCAGCAAGAATTGTGATGTGACTAAGCACAATCTTATCTTGTTTTTTTCTGTATCAAATCATAATTATTTAAACTATTCTTTTTGGTTGAAATAGTGTCATGGATTTCTCCCCTGACTACTCTAATCTTGTTTTATTAGGCCATAATTTTAAAGAATTATTGGAAACAAAAAAATGTTACAGTAGTTTTAAAAGCTATTGTGACAAGCAAAAATAATTCAGATTTAAACAAAATTGAAATGAATTCAAATATATTGTAAATTAATATAAATTTGTTTACTTTTAATTTTGTTTAAATCTGAGTTCATTTCATTTAAATCTGAATTGATTTTGCTTGTCACCATACAGTAGTTTTAAAAGCTATGGCAACAACCAAAAATACCTCAGATTTAAACAAAATCCAACTCTCAGATTAAAATATACACTTTGTTAACAGGGTTTATTGGCGTTAATGGGCAAAATGAGTCAACACAGCAACAAAGGGCTCACACGCAAAGCAAAACCATTCAAAATACAATCCAAAATACATTGATTCACAAACAAAATGGTGTGAGTTGACCTTTGGTGTACATATGTTTACTATGTGAATTGGTGACAAAATACACCCAAGCAAGGTGTGTCAAAACTCAAACCAAAAACAAAGCACAATAGCAACTCACTACGTAAACAAAATCACTCATGCAATGTGTGCAATGGATTGTAATCATGAATAATACCAAGGTATCTAAAATAAGACATGAGATCTGAAACATAAATTTTAAAAATATTGTGTTGGGTGTTTGAATTTGGTAGTAAAATCTGGGGAAAAGGGTGGATTTTTTTTGATCATTCTAAAATGGGCATTGTAAAACCAAAAACAACTAATTAAGAAATAAAAAATTTATAATTGGGATATTGGGTGGGGAAAAATATTAATTAAATAACCATATTCAGATAAAAGCAAAAATTAAAATTAGGGAGTAACTTAATTGAAATTTATTTAAAATTTTATTAAATTTTAAAATGGAAGGAACACAATACCAGAGTACCAATACACCTGTTGTGCACTGTGGTTGCAGTTGCCCCCGCAGGTCAAAGAATAGAGTTAGTGCAACTCAAGTGCCTACTCAAGGAGGAGATGGGAGAGGAGAGTTCCATAATGATGCTGCACTGACACAGCCAGTTCAAGGAGCACAAGCTACTTGGGTGCAGAGCATCAACCCTTGGGTCCCCAAGCTGACCTGGAAGCCAACCAAGGTTACCTTCACCAAGAAAGTTAGAAACAAGGAGGTAGAACTTACTTCATATGTGTTCAATGTTGTGTACCGGCAATAGTTGGTCCCGTCAGCTATGCTGGAGAAGTGAAGCCTGTACTTGATACTAGCTACAAGCCCTACGTCAGTGATGGCAATCAGGAGGATGACAAGGAGCCCAAGTTCTATCAAACCAATGAGGGACAGCTGGTGCTAAAAAAGGTTGCAGCCTTCTACACCAAGGTACCCATGCCCTGTGTTGTACCCAATTCCAACAAGTCAATCCCCACTGCTAAAAAGCCTGCCCAGAAGAGCATCCCCGGCATCAAACGCATCATCCTGCTTAAGCTAATGCTGGAATTGGGTGATTACAAGGCAGCCATGGCCCTTGTTGGAGTGGATCCCAAGTACGCCAGCAAGACCTTCCAAAAATTCATCAATACTGGTTGTGTCCTTTCCGCAGAGAAATCCTTGTGTGTTTCTACCATGCTCACCAAGGAGCACAAATGGGCAATCCACCAGTGGATAACTCGGGATTGCCACCTTGAACTGGCAAATATACAGGCCATGGTTAAATCTACTTTTGGGATTGAGGCCTCAATTTCATTTTACTACCACCTGGTGAAGGGAATGCAATTTTCTTGGAAAAAGCTCGGGGTATCTCCCTACAGCAGAAACAGCCCAGCCAATGTCAAAACCCAGGAAAAATATGCAGAGGCGTACACTGCCCTCAAAGCCAAGGGGATAGTAAAATTTTACTATATTGATGAATTGGTATTTGCCTCGTCAATGTGCAATGGGTATGACTATGTCCCCAAAGGCTCCAATGACAAGATGGCTTGGTGTGCTGCAGTCTGCGCCACAGCCTACTCAGTGGTGGCTCTCCTTGGTCCAAAGGGGGTTAAGCTCTACCAAATGATATTGGGTTTGCATAACAGCAGGACCTTTCTATCATTTCTCCTATTGGTCCAGGAGCACCTGAGGCGCACAAGCCCTGGCTTCACCAATGTCATTGTGTTGGACAATGTTGGTCTCCACAAAGTGGCTGACATTCTTGAAGAATTTCCATCAATTGACACCAGCATTTCTGTGGGCCCCCAGCAATTGGCCACAGAAAATTTGCACCTTCTCTTCCTCCCAAACTATTTGCCCTTCCTAAATCCCATTGAGGAAGTCTTTGGGTGGCTCAAGCAAGTTGTCAAGCAAGGGACCCCAGCTGGGACTGAGGACCTCTTTAATTTTCTGCAGGCTGAAATCCACACCCTCCCAGCTGAGACTGTGGCCAAATTATATGGGTATGTGGATTTGCCATCCCCGCCTGCCTTGTCAAACAGCCACTCAATTAAAGGCTTATCTTGTCCAACCTTTTTATATTCTCTTATTTACTATTCAAGATTTAATAATTATCATTTTATATTTAGATGTTTCCACACCTGCAATCACATTCAGAAGGACCATCAATAGATGTAAGTAATTTATTTATTTTATTATATATTATTTTATTATGCCATCTGAGTTAATCACAAACGCTTGATACTGGATTATGCAAATAGATTTATACCACTTTGTCAAATAAATATAAAATAGTCTTATAAAAATTAAATGTAAAATGTACAAGTTGGAATTTATTTTATTAATGTATTATTTTATGCTTTTATTAAGACCTTCTCTGGCATATGTTTCTGAAAATCCTGTTTGCAAAATAAGAATTAGAAAATTTTGTTATAATAAAAATATTGTAGTATATAAAGATTTTTATTACAAGAGAGAATTTATTACAAACGCCTGTAGTGTGTTCTTCTGTATGTATCCACCCTGCAATAGAGGTGGTGCACAACCTCCACCGCCACACTGTGGATGGTGGATATGACCTTATTAAAAAACTCCCTCCTGCTGGTGAAGGGGAGTAGGGTAAGGTGCAAACTGAGTAGCAGCTTTTTAGGTGGGGCTGCAAACCCGTAAATCCCTGCCAGGACCAGGGCGTCTTGGATCACATGGTCCATTGAGTCATATCCAGGTGGGACCTTCTTCCTGTCAAGTGCAAGCTGGGCCTTGTCAATTCCCAGAAGGACCCTGTCTAGATCCTCACACTGGTGCTCATCCTAAAGAAGAAAAGATAGTCAAGGTAAACTACCAAGTGAAGCCTTTGCCCAGCAAAGGCTTCTGTGAGCTCACACAATTTATTATAGACCGCACTGATCTTCTTATTGTGCCTGGTCTTTGCAAAGGTAATATCCATTGCCAAGGGGAGCCCTGTCTCATCTGCACTCCAGGCTAGCCCAAAGTCTGCAAGGAAGGTCTTAGTTTTCTTGACAGCTGTTGCATCTGCAACAGCTAATTTCCCCACTGCGCGCCTGAAGTTGTCCAGAAGGTAAGATAGGGTATGCTCCAACAGGAAGCAGAAGCAAGCAGCCGCATAAGCCCAGCCCATCTCCGGTACATTCTTGAATAGGAGCATTGCCAGGAGGTCCCAAACAAAACTCAGTGGAGTTTACTGTGTAAACTCCACTGAGGTTAACCGGGTCTAGGCGGACCAGTTGGGCATCCTGGTGGGCAGTAACTGCCCACTTGGATGCCCCCTCTCCATGCGTCATCCCAGCCAATGCCTCCCTGGACATAGGAAAGGACCCGTGGATGCAGTCCTCCAGCTCTTGCGCAGCAGGGGGGACAGATACAATTGCTTGACCATATGAGTGGCATAATTTGCATAAAAGGTGGCCAGGACAAAGGGGACCAGGACTTGGCGGAGTTTGCTGTCTACGTTTTCTAAGAAAAAAAGTTAAGTATTTTGAAAATTTATTAATTTTGTTTTTTAGGCTACCTTCTTGTGTTTCTTCCTTGCCTGCAGCCTCAGCCGGCTTGGCCATTCTTGGTGCAAGCAATTGCGCTGGCAATTCAGTATCCTCTGCCCTGGCACGCTTAGCAGGTTTGAGATGTTCATACATCTCTGGGTTGTCAACCCAAACAGACGGCACAGAAAGATTGTACACCTTGAACTGGAGACCCTCAACCACTGTCTTCTGGATGTTGAGAAGACGCTCAATGGTTTTCTCTGGGGTGTCTGGCATTTTTGTCATTAGTGCCTTTGCAGACACCTTGTCAATTTTGTCCCCAGTGAGGACGGCTGACTTAACTTTGGCTTTAACCTTGCAGTCAATGTCCTTGATTTTGGCAATTACCAACTTGAGGTCTTTGAGTAGTTTTTTGAGTTCTCTCATTTGATTTTTTTACTAACCTTTTCATATGTTTTTATAGCTTTTGCCCCAATAAATTCTGTATTATTTTGATTCTGTTGCCTCTTTGTTTATTCCTTTTTGTTTTCTCATCTACTACATCATCCCATCTTTTTACCCATTTTGTATATGTTTTACGCTCATCTCAATATGTGTTGTTTTCTTTGTGTTGGCATTTTTTCCTTGATTACCATATTATTTTTGGCGCTTGACATAGCCCCTTGTGAAAATATTAACAACAATTTGGTGATCAGCTAAATTTGAATTAGAAAGTTATAGTGTTAACTGTTTTTAGATAAAGTTGTTACTGATTCAAATTCAAAACCTTAATGATAAACTTTAAGTCAATCAGGAGCCAAGTGATAAATTGATTGTTGTGACATAAAGTTTATCATTAAAGTTTTGAATTTTGATCAGTAACAACTTTATCTAAAAACAGTTAACGCTATAATTTTAAAATTCAAATTTAGCTGATCACCAAATTGTTGTTAATATTTTTGCAAGGCGTGTGTTTAAGTGCTAAAAATAACTGTATTCTGGATCTAGATACATGACATAGTAAATATATGATTTTATAGGAATAAGCTGAACATAAAGAATAAAACCAACTATAAACAAAGAGAACATGAACAATTGAAATTCAAAAAAAGATAATATAAATAGAAAATGTTTGGTGACAGGGGTTTATTGGGGCGGGAAAGAGTAATGCCTAAGAGGCAGAATAACGCAGGAAGAAAGACGTAGAGGTGGTGCTGGCCTAGGGGGGTCTGGTATTGGGTGGGTTGAGCTTGTGGGTTAGGGGTGTTGGTGGCGGGGGTAGAGGCAGGAGGATTTTACGTGATGGCTGCCATATAACGCTTGTCATATTCCTCATTGGTCATTGGCTGGATGGGCTGGTAGGTGGTAGTGACCCAAGGTGGAAGGTGCTTATCCTTATATGATTGGTTGCCCATGCTCACATGGAAAACCATTTGCGCAAACAAGTCAGCCACCATCTGGCAACCAAAGAGAAAATTGTGATCAAGGACCCCAAGATAGAGATTGTTGAAAGCCTGAGGGTGGCGCTCCTGTAATGTGGATCTCATGTTGAAGAAGATGACATCAGCCAGATGGACGTCTGCATGGCTGGCAGGAAAGACTGAGGCCTGGTGCCCGCGTCCCTGGATGGCCTCAAGGGCAGTGGAGCTACCCTCCATCTGGTGGCTCAAGAAAACCCGGTACTTAGAATTTGAGCCATCCCAGGAGTTGAGTAATCCACCAAGGATGTGGTTGTATGAGTAGCCATTGATGAAATCTGGGTTTGTCCGATAGTAGACAAAGCCTTGGCTGAAACAGCCAGAAATGCACCAATGAATGTCCCCTTCTTGACCTTCTTCCTTCTATTCTTGGCAGTGGCTTTTCCTTGCTTGCCAAAATCATCAAAAGCTATTGATAGCTTGTAATAGGAGATGAACATGACATCATCAGTTAGACTAGTCAGGCATCAGACCAGGGTTGATTCAATGGCAGTGTCATATAGGGAATCATCAGCGCCATCCCATTGGTTGCTGGCAAAATTGATAAGACCCTGTATGGAAGCCACCTTTCCATACATCCAGAGCTGCACCATGCATTCAGAAACTCATATGTTATGGTTCACAAGTTGCTTCCGGACCTGGGTCAATGAAAGCTTGGGATCCTGCTGGAGGAGGTCAAGCATGATTGGGTATGCCTCAGAAATTTGTGACTTGGGGGCCTTCTTGGGCTTCTTGGCTGTCCCAATCAGATTCCCCTTATTCATCAGGATGTTGAGTTCCCAGATGACAGTATGTTGCAGATCCTGAATGGATTAGACAAAAAGTTGTCCATCTAGGGATTAAGTGATGGAACAATTGCGCGGTTGCACTATTGCATCCTGATTCTACTAGTGATAAAGACGTTTAAAACGCCCCTAAAACAGGTGTTTGATTTGCCTTTTGAACGCGCACAAGGCACAGGCTTCACTTCTGGGATTATAAATAGAACAATGAAGTTATTTATATCTACCTCCTTAAGGAAAGCCGCAAGAAAGAAGTTGTTCTCTCTTGCAAGACTTTTAGCTGTGTCAACCCACTATCCTCCATTTGGGAAGTTCTTCTGTCTGTGCCTCCCTGCCTCTGGTGGCAATTCCCCTGCCTCACACTATATAAGTGCAATACTATCTAAATAAATACCAGTTTTGTCTATACACCTTATTATTCTTCTGTCCTTTATAGGCTGCCACTACACCATCAACAGATATAGTATTAAGAGATAAGATCACTGACTAACTGTTTGTAGAAACTAGCAACCCTTTGCTGCAACTTTTACAACATTGGCACTCATGTCTTACAACACCAACAGCCCCCACCCCTGCGTCCTTTCAATGAGGAGGGAGGAATGCCCCTGGCCCAGTCTCCTGCCACTGCTTCTCCTTACCACCAGGCACCGGCCTTTACTGCTGCTAATGCCCATGCTGGGGAAAAAGCAGGCGCTCCCTATGGCCTGTCCAACCTAAGCCAATTCATGCCAGAGCATCAACACCCCCAAGCTATTGTTTTTGGTCAACCACTGCTCCTACAAGCCCCTGCCCCCTTGGAGATGGACGCCAACTCTTCACCTTCCAAGGACGCCATCTGTAATGCCATACACACCATGGATGCTGGTGCTGCTGGAAATGGTTCTTGCTCTGAACACTTGGCCATTCAGCAGCCTTCTGCTGAAAACGCCTTGGGATGCTTTCAGAATCTCTCCCAGTTCAACCCTGACCAGCTCTGCTGTGACCTCTGTACTGTTGAACATATCAAGGACTACCTACACCAATTTTTCCACTCTGCTGTATGCCACAACCAAATGCACCTGGGCTGCATTCAAAGCCTAGTGCATGACCAGGGAATACTGATATCTAACCAACAGACATTCCTCCAGGTTCTGTACTCTTAGCTTGGCAATACTTTCACCACTGTCAATCAGTATCTTGCCAAAGTCACCAACGCCCAGAACACCATGCTACACTGGGTTGATGCCATCAAAGCGGGTATAGCTAAGCTAGTTCCAGTGCATGTGGTACAGACCCTCACCCATCAGGGTGTAGATGCTAATTGGATTAGTGTAGTTACAAACCACGTGCTGGAGATTGGCCCCATGGTTCAAAGCCTGACTCATGAGGTGGAAGTCTTAGCCCGCCGCCTTGCCACTGTCCTCTTGTTCACCCCCACTTCTGCTGTCACTGACAACTCCCCTTTCAGCGCCCTTCTTGGTTGAGACATCCTTGAGCTCTTTGATTACTACAAGAAGATGCAGACGGAATTGATCTAGCAGAGTGCCAATCTTGCCTTCCTGTTTGATGGCTACCACACTGTATCAGAACTTCGGGATAGTCTCAAACTCTGCCAATTTCAAGAAAGAGCCAACAGCCAGACCCAAGTCAGGAAGGACAAGGAAGTAATAGCCTTGCTCCAAGCTGAGCTTGTCACCCAAAAAAGTGCATCACCTCTCTGGAAGATGAATTGGATATCACCCGTCAGGAGAACAAGGTCTACCAAGATGAGCTGGACAAGCAACGACTTCTCCGCAACGCCTTCCAGAGCCAATTGGATAGGATAGACAGTAATATTATGGCTGTCAACTTACAGGCTATGTTTATCAACTCCAAGAGTCACCACAGTCCACTGAGATCCTCTAGCCCTGAGTTCTATCATAGCTACAAAAGCAATGAGGACCACACTTGGTTAGCCCCCAACACTGTATAAGTATTGGAGCCAGTACTGGAGTCTGAGGATGACGTCCTAGCCACCCCTGAAGCTTCCCAAGCTGCTCAAAACAGAGAAGGTGAATGTAAAGCCCAGCAAGAGAACAATTGTTGCCGCGCCTCTGAGGCTAGGTTTGCTGCCTCCACTCTCAGCTGTTCCTGTCTCACCTGCTCTCCAGTGAGTATCACACCTGCTCCCCTCCAACATGGCTCCAACAACTTCAAGCCCGTCAATCTACCCAAGTTTGACCGCAAGAGCAATGTGGCCATGTTCTTACATCTGTACCAGAACTCCATGTATGGCGCAGACAATGCCATGAGAAACTCCACAATCATCAACTGTCTGGATGCTGAGACTCAAACCATTATCTTGCCATGTTTCCCTGAGAATGGCTGGACTTTTGCCAACGTCTCCAGAGCCTTGAAAGAAGAATTTGGTAGCCAAGAAGCACTCCTCAGTTGTAAGATGAACTTTGCTGACACCAAGTTAAAGGTGGGGAAACCCTAGAAGACTTCACTTCTAGGCTCTACCTTGAAGCTCAAACTCTGTTGTCTATGAGTGCAGTGCAGTTTATTGATGTGCAGTCAGCACTCCTTAATTCTGTACGTGTCAACCAGGAACTATCTCTGGCCCTTAAGTCAGGCATTTACAACACTTGCACTGTACCAGATCTGATCTGCCTCCTACGCACCTACAAGGAGGAGTTCAAAGTCCCTCTTCCTGAAGGCCTCCCTTGACAGCAATCTGAGCATAGACCCTGCATGGCTGTTGAGATGCCCAAGCCTTCTGACAAGGTTGGGCCTGCCCCAGTCAACAATGGCCCCTGTACTTGCTTCAAATGTGGTATGGCTGGCCACTTCTCTCTGGAATGTAGGAATCCACGCCAAAACATCCATCATGTAGGCATGGAGGACACTAATGAGGACTACGCCAAGGACGCTGATATTGAGGAGGACAGTGAAGACCAGTCAAAAAACTACTAAGCAGCCAGGACAAGGAGAAATCCTTGGCTGCCTTTGTAATTTTGACACCCTCCTCTCCCCCCATACCACTGCCCCCTGACAAACCAGATCAGAGGCCTGCTGCCTTACTTTCCTCTGGGACTAATCCTAAGGATAAACCCTCTCTGATTGACTTCAACTCCCAACCAATACATGAAGACGTGGAGCCTGACAGAGTTCAAGAGGACCTCCTCCATCAAGTCCTCACTGTTAACATGCAAACTCATTGGACTACACTTTGCCCTGAGGTGGTTATCCCCCAAATAGCTCAGAGAACAGTATCCCTACCCTATGCTGAACAACTGGCTCAACCAGGCGTTGAGTCACTCATGAGGAGGACAGTGCTGAACAACTGGCCAAGCTGCTCCGCACAGTAAACGTCTCAGCACCGCTAGAATCCCTCAAGTAAGTAAGCCCAGTTGTGAGAGCTGCCATGGCTACCTTCCTGGAGCAGTTCAAGGGACTAAGCGTACACCAGGTCTCAAAGATTGTGGAGATCAGAGAGGACTGCCAGGATTGCATCTATATCAACCTGGTAGTGAACAAGACTCATGTCTGGGCCATACTGGATACTGGTGCCCCTGGAAACATTATATCATCTTGGCTGGTTAAGAAGCTTAAGCTGGCACCAGACTTGGCCTACCATAAAGAGTTTTGTACTGCTGGGCCACTGACTACTAGAGCAAAAAGAGCCTACTCTTCTCTCCCTCTTTGCTTTGGGAAGCTAATGGTCACTGCTCCTGCTATAGTCCTGGAAAACAACAGCTATGACATTCTTATTGGGACTAGCTTCATGGTTCAGTATGGCACTGTGACTAACCATGGAGACCATACATTTGGAATATTGGGCCATTCCATACCCATGTTCTATCATGGTGATTGCCTGTCTGACCTGCCCTTACAATGTCTGCACTACATCAATTTGGAGTACGCCAATAAAGAGCTTCCAGTTGTTTATACGCTGTGTAGTAAGAAGGTCAAGGTGCTACCTCTCTCAATTGGGGAAGCCAGGGGTATCCCAGTCTATGCCTCCTGTAATGTGACAATCCCACCTGGCGCCCAGGTGATCCACAATACAGGCCTCTTGCTGGTTCTACCAGCTGGCACTCATGGGAAAATCTTTGGCATCCCTAATACCTCCAGACTAGAACCATGGGTTGCACCAGGCATCCTCATGCCAAGTGAGAAGGAGGTACTCATACTCTTGGCCAACATGAGTTGTGAAGCCATGGTTGTCTCCAAGCACCAACTTTTGGCTTATATACGACTGGAAGAGCATGACAACCTGCAGGAGACTGCCCTCTTTGCAGACTTCTCTGAGTTGGGTCTACCCTGTGAGCAACCACTGGTGCTATTAGTCATAAGCCGCAACTCCCTATATGACCTCTCCAAAGAGCAGAAGAATCAAACTATGGATCTCTTTGCCCAGTGTAAGGATGTGTTTGCCAAGGATGATTATGACCTGGTAAAGGCTGCAGATGTTGCTCATCATATTGACACACAGGCAGTCCACCTATCTGCTCCAGACCTATACGGCGCAGTCAAGCCAATCATGCCATGGCTAAAAAAGAGCTTCAGAAGCTATTGGGATCTGGCTTACTGGTCCCCAGTAAAGGCCCTTGGGATTCCCCTCTCCTGATTGTCAAAAAGAAAGTATGACAGCAACTGTGTGGTGAAGACTACCGTTGACTGAATGCTGTTACCAAGAAGGATTCATATCCCCTCCCTCGTATTGACAATACCTTGGACCAACTGGGTGGCGCCAAGTTCTTCAGTGCCATGGACCTTATCAGTGGTTACTGGCAGATTGACCTACCCCCTGCTGATCAAGAAAAATGTGCAATAATCACTGACCAAGGGCTATTTCAACCCACAAGGATGCCTCAAGGTCTGTCTAATGCCCCAGCTACCTTTCAACGGGCTATGGATGCAGTAATGGGCGACCTCAAACTCACCAGTGTCTTGGTCTACCTGGATGACATTAATGTATTCTCCTGAACCTTTAATGATCACCTACAACACTTGGAGGAAGTCTTCCAGAGGTTACTTGCAGCCAATCTCAAGCTCAAGCCACGCAAGTGCAACTTCTTCAAGGACCACCTTGAGTTCCTGGGGATCATCATTAGCCAAGATGGACTCTGCCCTGTACCTCTGAAGGTGGAAGCCATTGAGCAAATGCAGATCCCAGCCAATAAGCAGGACGTGCAGGTCTTCCTGGGGATGATTGGGTACTACTGCTGCTTCATCTCCAACTTTGCATCCCTGGGTGACCCCCTTTTTCAGCTTCTCCAAGCATATAAGGAATTCTTCTGGAGCCCAGCGTGCCAATCTGCCTTCAAAGCTCTCAAAGGAACACTGACTGCAGCCCCTGTGCTGGCCTACCCTGACTTTGCCAATCCATTTGTGGTTCATACAGATGCTAGTCTGACAGCAATTGGGGGTGTTCTCTCTCAACTAGACTCTGACAGACTTGAACACCCTGTTGGATACTGAACACATACGCTTAATGTTCATGAGAGGAACTACACTGACACCAAAAAAGAGTGTCTGGCTGTGATATACCCCTACCAACAGTTCAGAGTCTATCTCCATGTGGTACATTTCACAGTTGTAACAGACCATGCCTCCTTGCAATGGCGGAAGACCCTCAAGGACCCTGAAGGACGTCTGGCGTGTTGGGCCATTAAACTTCAGGCTTATGACTACAAGATTATTTATTGAGCCAGGGCAGCCCACCAGAATGCTGACTGTCTCTCCTGCCTTCCCACTGTTGCCTTAGTATTCCCCATGGCTGACATTCTCTATGACAAGCTTATGGAGGATCCTTCTTTGTGGGGAGAGGAGCCAGTAGAGATACAGAGGGCTCTCAAGAAGTTAGCTGTGGATACCAATATCTCTAAGGGACAACTCCTGAAGCTTTGTGGGGACTCTTGGCTACCCTACATACGCCCATCCCTACTCATGGACTCAGTGGTGGCTGCTCACAAGACTACTGGCCATGGTGGCATACAAAAGACGTTGTGCTCTGCTACAGCAGCACTTCTTCTGGAAAGGGATGCACACTGACGTAGTGGATACGCTAGCCAACTGTCATGACTACAACATTGAGAGGCCTAAGGTTGCCAAGTTCCAACACAGACTTGTACGCCCTGGGTTTGCCTTCCACACTGTAGCCATTGACGTAGTGGGGCCCTTGCCAGTTACCAACAGTCACAACAAGCTCATAATTGTGGCTGTTGACCATCTGACTAAATGGGTAGAGGCCAAGGTAATTCCCAATCAATCTGCACTGGTGACAGCCACGTTCATTCTGGAGAATATCATATACAAACATGGTTGCCCTCAGATTCTGCTGACGGACAATGGTACCAATTTCACCAGTTATATCATCCCCCGCCTCAACCAACTGATGGGAATTTGTGGGACACTATCCACTCCTTATCACCCACAGAAAAATGGCATGGTAGAGCGCACTAATGGGAGCCTGGTCCATATACTCTGGAAGCTCAGTCACCAACATGAGACTGAATGGGATACCTTCCTGCCTGCAGCCACCTTTGCATACAACATTGGGTACCATTGGGCCACTGGCAAGCTGCCTTTCCAACTGCTCTATGGCCGGCAACCACGACTTTCCACTTTACTATATTCCTTGGTAAAGCCCAGCCTGGCTTTGTCCCCAGAGGTGTACCTCAACAAGCTGGTTCAAACCCTTATTTGCTTGCAATCAGAGGCCTACACCGTAAACTTAAACCATAAGTTGCAGGACCTAAAACAAGCTGCATTCAAACGCCCTGCCTTACCCACTTACCTGGTATGAGACTCAGTTTACTTCTTCAGCAATAGAGGGTACAGCTGCAAATCAAAACTTACCTCCCTTTGGCAAGGTCCAGTTCAAGTTATCCAGAAGACTGGCCCTGACTCCTACACCCTTAGAGAAACCCATTCTGGGCAATTGATCACTAGAGTACACACTCAGTATATGTGTGCTACTCCTAGTGACCAAAAGTAAGCCCCAATGAGGACAATAACCCAAAAAAACAAAAGCCTAATTAAAATTTTCCATGGGTTGTTGTCCTGTTTGCAATAGTGTTGCACCAAAGTATGAGGAATAAGAATAAAAGAACAAGGTGTTTATTGGAGACTGACAAGACTCTTCCAGTACCGCACCAACTGTTTTACCACCTGAATGACAGCCAAAAAACACAACTGGTTGCCTACAGATCCATAAAGCCAATGACCAAGGATTGGGCAACAAACCCTCACCAAGCAAGACACAATTGACCCCAATGTCCACAGGAAAGGTGACCCCCAAGAAGATACAGTCCCACAGAAGACTCTTGCAAAGGGCATACTCTACTGGGACCTGATCACCCACCCCGCAGAATAAGGATAAGGCCCACTCAAGGAAGACCCCCATGCTCTCCTCCCGCTTGGTATCACAGTGGTTGGTTCCTCAAAGAACAAGGTTGCCAACCATCACCATTAGCACCAGATAGGCAGTCCCCTCCATTGTGTATGACTTTGACACTTCCTGGAAGGCTTGCCAAAGACATTGCTCAAAGTTGTCAGAGGTTTTCCAACTGACTGGTTGAGTGTCAGTAACCCCAGGTGTTGCCCAAGCGCAAAGGACTGACTTCACTATGTTGGATACTGTCCCCTGTTGCAAGACTGAAAGGCCTTGACCCTCAAATTGGAATTCCTTCAGCTGAGCCTTCAAGTATTCTTCTTCTGCCCACATGGAAAACCGCCAATGGATACTTTTACCCCTTTGAAACTCAGTTCCTGTCACCTCCCTGGGCTCACTCAAAGCTAGGAAAAGCGCAGCAAACAATGGGTCTGTCCCCCCTAAGGCCAGCTGAGGCACCAGTAGCTCATCTAAGTGAACCCCCAAGTCCAGGTAGCTGCTGTCCACATCATGCAGGACTTCTTGCTTCCCTTCTGCCTTCATCATCTCTACTGGCCTGGTATGCTTGCGCCTCTTTGGAATTACCACTTCCACCTTCTTCAAGACTCTTCTTGTGACTCTTCTAGAGGGACTGTTCACCATAGTTGTCACCTTGAGACGCCAGCCATTTTTAAACCTGTTGTCTAATCCAGTGGAGGAAAATGTCGCAGATTCTGAATGGATTAGACAAAAAGTTGTCCATCTAGGGATTAAGCAATGGAACAATTGCGCGGTAGCACTATTGCATCCTGATTCTACTAGTGATAAAGACGTTTAAAACGCCCCTAAAACAGGTGTTTGATTTGCCTTTTGAACGCGCACAAGGCATGGGCTTCACTTCTGGGATTATAAATAGAGCAACAAAGTTATTTATATCTACCTCCTTAAGAAAAGCTGCAAGCAAGCAGTTGTTCTCTTGTGCAAGACTTTTAGCTGTGTCAACCCACTCTCCTCCATTTGGGAAGTTCTTCTGTCTGTGCCTCTCTGCCTCTGGTGGCAATTCCCCTGCCTCACACTATATAAGTATGATACTATCTAAATAAATACCAGTTTTGTCTATACACCTTATTATTCTTTTGTCCTTCATAGGCTGCCACTATACCATCAACAGGTATATTATTAAGAATTAAGGTCACACCACTAACTGTTTGTAGAAACTAGCAACCCTTTGCTGCAACTTTTACAACACAGTAGCTTGGGTAAATTGCAACTGGATGGCAATCTGTTCCCAGGACAGACCCTGTAGATTCAGTGCCACAATTTCCTGAAGAATTTGGGCAGTGATGATTTGTTGCTTGGGGCACTGGGCCAGGGGAGCTGAAGCCTGATTGGCTATAGGGGAGCAGGTTGGCTGGTGGCAGGAAGTTGTTCCAAATCAAGGTTGCCATCCTGATTGGTTGGTTGGTGGGCAGCTTGTGCGGGGGTGGGTATGGGAGCAGGGGAAGAGCTAGACACTATGTGACTACTGAACAAGTCAAAGCCATAGGATTTGGTGGTCAGGTACAGGTCAGCTTCCTTGTTACCTGCCTCAAAGGCTTGAGTGTAAACAGGCACCTCCACGTTCTGAGCCTTGCCCCCATTGAAGCTGGCTTGGCTGCTGCTGGCTTGGCTGCTGGCGCTGTCAAAGATATTGCTTATAAAAACCATTGTAAAAAACCTAGGATAAAATCACTAAAAGTAGAAATTTTAAAATTTAATGATTAGTTTTTATTGTAATCTTGAGTCCATGTTTGGAAGGTTCTCAAAACCATTCCAAACAAATCTGGAGCCATGAAAATGGATAAAATGCCTCTGTTCCTAAATTGGATAGCTGTTGATTGGCTGTTAAACTGTTATTTTTCTATTTTAGGCTGCTCATACTACACATCTTGTGTGACTTCATTTTGTTTTGTGCTTGTGGAATCTCGCTTCTGGATTGCTCAAGTTTTGTTTCACTTTAGTCCTTCTGTTGGTGCCTCATATGAATCCTGATTGGATTATAATATACTCTGGAACAACATTTGTCCATTTCACTTTTTGTGTCAGTTCATTTTGTTTGTGGTTTGAACTACAATGCTTGATGTTTGATATAATTTTGTATAATGGGCTAGTAAAAATTTTTTTTTGTTTGACAGTTCATTTATTAACTGAAATTTTATAAATTAATTGAATTCTGAATCTCACGTGACTTGGATTTTGTTCAAATCTGAAATTGTTTTGTTTAAATCTGAGGTATTTTTGGTTGTTGCCATAGCTTTTAAAACTACTGTATTAACAATGAACTCTTTATTAAGGATAATGTGATAATAATGGATCAGAACGGGAATCAAACTCTGGAGCTTACAGATAACATCAGTGCTAACATTAATTCCAAATTTGAAATTAAATTAACTATTTATTTGGATTCAATTCAATCAACTTACTCTCTTGGACCTAAAACAACTACAAGGATCATAAATCAAGCTTATTGCTTGCCTTTTGATAGGCTGCTTCTCCATCAGTTTTTGCTTTCAGAGCAGGTGGTTACTCTTAAGACTTTGAAACTTGATACCCCCACTTAATAGTGCTCAATTCCTTTTTTTAAAGGCTGGTTTATCAAAGAATGGTTATGTTTCCTCTTCTGTTTCTGGTTTTTCTTTTTGACTGATCTTATCACCAATCAAGTTAACAAAAGTATTCTAAACTTTCTCTCCATGGTATATGGCTTGAAAACACCAGGTTTTACATCCCCTTATACCCATTGAGCCTTTACTTTTCTTCATTTTAATTGAGAAATATTTAAGGTGCTATTTTTGGTACTAAAAATATTGTTCTAGCAGTAAAGCCCATTTTCTTCAAACACTATCTTATTGCACCCATATCTATCTTGACACCCCTTTAGAACCATGAAAGGAATTTTATTCCTGATCTGGTGTCTACCTTACTTTCACTTCTTTCATTGACATTAAAAGGTCTTACATACACTACTAATTGGAGAAATTCCTCACCTGATGAGTCTCACCAAGAAGAATCACTTGCCTATATGGTTCAAGTACCCCTCAGGTCATTGGGGAAGAAAGTTTAATTATGATTTCACTATTCATTTGCCTCCTGACACTGATGTTTCCTTGGTCAGACCAAATGCTTCCTTCTACCTGTTATTATATTTGATAGTTTACTATCTATTAGAAAGGTTTAGCTCCCTGATGAAGATATTTGCCTTCCTAGGGCAGTGAGGTCACTTGGCAATGGTGATGGTTCTCATTGGTTCTGTAATAGCAGGACTGAATCTAGGGGCCCTCACTCACAAGATTGGGAATTATTTTCCCTTTAAACGGATCCCTGACAAAATAGATAATTTTCATTTATTTAATTAGCATTTTATAATAATTAGCTAAAAAAACTGTGGTTCAATCAAAACTATCATTTTGAGATAATAATAGATAAATTCTGTTTTGAATTTTAGTTAGAAAATAAAACACACCAACTGAAACTTCTCTAAATTACATCATATGCCTTTCACAAATTGAAAACAAATTGTGGGTGAGAAACTGCTTCATGAAGCAATTGAGTGTGTTGAGGTGCAAGTTCTTGGGATACATCCTGTCAAGTGATGCATACTCAATTACTTCTTTTGGGGGTAAAACAAAAACTCAAAAAATACTGTTTTATCCTTGAAACCACTTTCATTTATTATTTTGAAACTTATACAATGAAGTAAGCACAAATTTTGACACAATTCAAAATTTACATCACAAATACTTACAGATCACTTTGTAAACTAATTAAATCTTTCTTAAAAAATAATTTTGTAACCCTGTGATCACACAATTGCTGTGACTGTCCAAACCCTAATGTATATACAATTTACAAGATATTTACTTCTGTAAACTCAAACAAGTATTATAATGCTCCAAATCAGATAGGATTTCATTTTTTGGTAAACTAGTTTCTTAATTTTATTTATGTGTGGCTCAATTAAGTAATTTATGGTAATATTTTTAGTATCCTTACAATTGAAAATATATTTTTGTAATTTATAATTAATAATACCCCTTATAAACTACTAATCCCTTGTAGTCCAGTGGTTAGGATACTCCGCTTTCACCGGAGCGGCCAGGGTTCGATTCCCTGCAGGGGAGGCATCAGCTACTTGATATTTTTGTTTCTAGGAGCGCTTGGCCTGTTTTAAATATATCACATCTTATTATCACTGGTAATAGAGTTTTTCTCTGATACAACCCATCAGGGAAGGTTTTAATTTTTTATTTATCAGTAATTAATCTCAAAATATTTGATGCGTATAAAGAAAGTAAAACAGTTAGAATCAGATTTTTTTAAAAAAATATATCATGTATTCAATGCATCAAGTAGTTATTACCAAGTATATCTTTTTACTAATATAAATATGAGAATAAGTCAATAATTACCATCAGATAATAAAATCAAAACAATTAAAAATATGAAAGAAATTTTATTTTAACAAGCTAGTTGACTCTTTCAGCATATTTATATCACTCAATTGTCCAGTATTTTCCTTTTGAATTCGTTATAGAAATTACCCCATAAAGTACTTAGCCAAGTTTTCATTACATTTGGAATACATTTTCTTCTTTGTAAAAAATATTTAACCCAAAAAATCATTAAATCTTTATCTAAATATATTAGAAAATGTCTTATGTACTTTAAGAGGACATAAAACTCTTAAACCTTATCGGTAATAACACTCAAATAACACAAATGTTGTTATTTTGTAATTCATTTCAAAAATATAGTTTTAAACCTAAAATTTATTATTTGGATATAAACAGTAATTTTATTGCATAATCTGAGGCATAAAAAGTTCTAGACCTAAGCCAATTAGTTAATCATGTCAGATAAAACATGAAATTCAAAAGTCCAAAGAAAAATAAAACGTTTATAAAACTTACGTCTTTATTTTATAGTACTACTGTAAATTCAGAACCTAAATATAAAAATGCGGGATTATCAAATCCTTGGCCCAAATTTTGAATCACTTTTGCGGGCAACTCAGCTGAGTGAAAAATGAAAATATTTAATAAAGTTAAACATTTAATTTGACTTTTTTTGATTTATTTAAATTGGCAAATTTTGAATCTCTTGAGCAGATAACTCAACCAACAAAAGACAAAACTCAGCAAACAAATGCGGGATATATGAATCAGAAATGCAGGATTCTAATGTACAATTTTAGATTTCCTGAATTTCAAACAAATCATAGACATCATGTAAAACTTAACAAATCTGAAATTGCAGGATTGTCAAATCCAAGTGTTGCAACCAAACCAATGAGGATTCAGTATTTGAGTTGGGGAAGACAACAGTCCAATAGAAAGGACAGAATATTAAGAATAAGGTGTTGTTTATTGTAGAATACTGTGATTAATATACCATTTAGGGAAAGCCACAAGGCCACAAGGGGGTGGCATAGTGGTGTGTTCCATGTAAGGTTTGAAGCTGAGGAATAACTCATGCAGGGATCAACAGGTCAAATTGGTAGAGCTCCTAATTAGGAGGAAGTTCCTGTCATTTGACATTGACATCAGATTGATTCATGTTGTTAGACACATCAAGGGGTGACTCATCAAGTGCCCTCTGTGTATTGTAAGATACATTAGCGGGTGAGTCTGGAAACTCAGTTGCAACACAAGAACTGAATTTCAAATCAAAAATGAGGTGAATTTTAAATAAATATGATTTATGGGTGTCTCAAAAAGGATGATAAAGGATTTAGAGTGGATTTGTGCTAATTCTTTTAGGAATCATAGGCATTCTCAAAAAGCACCCTATTTCATTTTAGGACGGCTAAAATTTAGATGCTTGATTACAGTTGATTTTAAAAAATGCTAATAATAAAGTAGAATTATATATTATAATCTATCTTATCACATTGTTTTTTCCTTGGTGTATTGATAGTTCATTTGCTGTTGATAATGTGATTGTGTTTAATTGGATAGTTTCACCTCCAGTTGTCAAGGCAATAGGAAATCAAGTTGCCTTGGCAGCTGGAGGTGAAACTATCCAATTAAACACAATAACATTATCAACAGCAAATGAACTATCAAAACATCAAAAATAAAATAATGTGATAAGACAGATTTTAATATATAATTCTATTTTATTATTAGCATTTTTTAAAATCAACTAATTAAGTATCCTTAATAGCAATATGTAAACACATAGTTAGTAAACTGATGGTTTATCTTTCCCCCTCTTTTCTTCCTTGGAAAGAAGTTTTATGGCCCCCAGCGTAGCCAGGGGCCATAAAACTTTTAAAAAATTTCTGCGTCATCAGGAGGGTAGCTCATAAATCATTATATGGTTTTGTGGCCGCTATATTGGTGATTTAGAGTGCAGAATATTGCATCATTTCCAGTTTAGACAATTTTGCATTTCACTTAATTTCATGTCTAAAAATGGTTGTTGAGACTGGATTTTTTATTTGATTTTATCCAGAGTGGAGCCTTTTGATTTGGGTTGATTTGTTCTAGTTTGCTTGCTGTACATTCAATTTAGATTCCAGTTCCCACAATTATTTGATTTTACTAGTGGCATTCAAAAGTGATTTGAAATTTGGTTCTTGGATTTGACAATCTTGCAATTTCAAAAAACATAGTAAACTTAATGAAAATGGTTGATGGATTTGAACACTTCAAATCTGATTCCCGTTAATTCATTTTGTCCATTGGAAATATGCAGTTCAACTTGAGCTTTGCAAAGTGTCTATGAGTTTCCACATTTTTAAAAATCCAAATAAAATCACAAATAATTAAATTTAATTAAAAAAGGCCATCCTGCAAAAGTGATTTTAAATTTGGACCAAGGATTTGAAAATCCCGCATTTTTACGTTTAGGCTCTGAATTTACAGTACAGGAGCTGATACCTAACTGGTAGCCTTATCATGATCAAGAGGATGTTAGGGGTGATCTTATTTCTTTGCACTATAAAACTTTTGGATTCATAACTATTTTATGTTTTTTTATAGCAAGAAGAAGCTTCAGCCTTCTTTAAAGGGCTTACTAAGGATGTTAGGGCATGTAATATTTAAAGACAACTTTCCAAGAGTTCTCTGTCCACTATATGATATTTTAACCACTTAAGACTCTATTTATGAGAAAAGAAATCCATATGATCCTTAAAACTTGTTTAAAAAGATACATATACCAGAATAATTCAATAATATATTTCAGGGATTGCATGATATTCAAATATTAATAAAATATCCTTAATTTAGAAATAAAACTCTTCTGGAAAAATAAAAAATATTGTTAAAACTAGATCACCAAATTCTATATGCCTTTAGAAAAATGGATTTGTAAAATGATAATGTAAATTCAGAACCTAATGATAAAAGTGTGGGACTATCAAATCCTAGGACCAAATTTTATTTTGCCCTTTTTTAATTAAATTGATTCTTTAAATTTTATTTGGGTATTTCAAATTGCAGGATCATATAGAAACTTTGCAAATATGAAGTTGAGCTGCATTTTTCAAGTGGACAACATTAATTGAATATAATTGGAATTCAAAATTTCAAAGCCATCCATTGTTTTCATTGAGTTTACTATGTTTTTTGAGATTTTAGGATTGCCAAATCCAACAACCAAAACTCAAATCACAAACAAATATCACTAGTAAATTAAAAAATAATTTCAGGATTTGGAGTCTAAATTGAATGTACAATAAGAAGCTAAGACAAAGAAATCTAAATCAAGAAGCTCCACTATGACTAAAATCAACAAAAATTTAATTTTGATAACCATGTTTAAACACAAAATTCAATTTGATTTAAAATAAAATAAAATCAGAAAAGATACTGTTGTAACTGTGCTGTGTTAGCAGAGTTACACAGGGAAAATGATTGGAAAGTTGATAATATTATTTATTGATATATTTATTATTTATATTATTGTGAATCAGGGTAGTAGAAACATGATTATGATGATCAATCAGTTGGATTGGGCAGGGGGTGGTGTGATCCTTGTAATTAGTGAAGCGCCAAATTGAGCTTTAAACTGAGCTGGGGTTGCCATTGGTTCTTTTTGCTGGATTTAGTAATTTGAGTTGACTTCTGCATTTGGCTACGGGTCATGGGGAAGTTGGTTTGCAGGTCACAGATCCTCTTGGGTGGAACCTTGCTGGGGGGTCAACCCTGCAGTTTTAACAGTACAGTATTATGCACTCCAAATAACTAAAATAGCAAAAACAATAACACACAAGAATAAATAAAGAGTAAACACCAGCCAAAACATAAACCAAAAAATAATTAAGTGCAGAAGTTGAAAATGTGACCCCAAAAGTGCAAAAAAATGAAACACTATGTAAGATGCAAAAACCAAAAAGATCATGATGCAAAAATTGATTTTCTGGAAGTTAACCTTGAAAACAAAAAGAAAATGCTTTTTAATATAAAAATATATTTTAGAAGATTATAATATACTGAAAAACTCCAAGAAAAAATTCCTGCAATAAAGATTATAAAATAGAGAATAAAAGAGTGCTTAAATATGCTGTCATTTAAAAAGAACCTTTTACTTTTAAAAGAAAAATTACACCTGGATTTATATATAGCTTTATTAATAAAACATAGAATATATAGCTACACAAACAGCTGCTTTATAGCCTATAATATATTTAAAGCTTTAATTTTATTATAGCTTATGTAAGGCTATAATAATACTTCAGTATAAGCAAAAAATGATATTTTTTTGTAAGATAAATGATATGATTTAGTTAGATTGTAATATTATTTAAATAATAAGTTATTATAGAAGCAAACAGTTGAAATACTATCAAGTTCATTACTTTCTTATTAAAGCTATACTATACAATGTTATATGATACACTTTCATTCCTTCTTATTTTTAAAAAAAGTTTGTTTGACCCCTGGAGTAGGTGAAATGAAGATACTTGGTCAATTATTTTTCTGTTGATGGATGCCAGAATTTTGGGATATTGACTAATTAACAGATTTAACCAATTAACACAGGCAAGCAGTTAAGCACTCTTAGGAATGGTGTCAACATAATAACACAGACAACTGGGCCACAAGGTCACTGGATTGATGATCAAATCATAAACTGGCATTAAAAAATTCCCTGTTCCTAATTAATGAGCAGACCATGCAATTATTGCTCATTAATTATTTTCCTTCTGCAAGCACCTTAATATTTATTACATAATAATTACTTTTCTAAGCTTTAAATTTTATCATAGAACAAGAGGGCTGTCATACAGACTGTCATCTGCATTATATATAGAAGAGTTCACCATGGACTGGGCTGCAAGACCAAACACTCTAAGATAAAAGGCTCTGAGCCTATTGCATTAGAGTATCTCTGATTAGATACATTATAGTGTAACAATCATCTCTGTGAACTAGTAGCCAAACATTGGCTAGCTAGCCCTGGAGTGTGGCCCAGGTAGACAGCTATTCCACTCAGGTTGAGGGATAGTTGTACAGCGCCAGAAAGAATACTGAGCTGGGGGAAGTTTTCAAGCAAGCTTCCTTCACAAATTTCACACATCCAAGGTTAACCCCCCTGTTGTGACGCCCTAAATCTACTTCAGTCTCTTCTAGTGTTGTGAGCTAACTTGGATAAACACAGGCAGCCGGGCTGACCTCAATATCAGTTGTCTAATAAAGAGTTGATATTCTTAATACTTTCCCTAGTTTGATTCTAATTAAGTGGAGAGAAAAAGATCATACTGTTGCCATACAGTATTAATTCCTATAGTAAAATATAGAGACAACAACTTATGAACCTATATCCAGAAGTAGAAAGAACCATCCCAAATTCTTTGGGCCTTGGGCCCTGTCAGATACTACTTCTGATGACAACAAAATATTCCAGGCCAGAGGTTACACCAAAGTCACAGGTTTTCTGTAATTTACTAATGTTAAAAGACTTAGAAGGTCATCTGGTGGATGATAAAATGCCATGGTCTGCAGACTTCTGACACCTCTTAAATTTGTTTTTTAACTAACAGAATTATTAAATAGAGTTAACTTTCAGTGTTTTTAATCTCAATTATTGGTTTCATGCCCCTTAATCACTAGTAAAAATTGGTTTACATTGTTCAAGAAAAAAACTAATGGATTTAAATATCTGATAGTCAATTTCTCCACAGTTGTCTTTTAAGGTATCATCCCAGGATTTATGGGTGTTACACCAGTTAAAATAAAGCAACAAAAAGTATATTGTCACTTTAATAGACTCTTTCACTTGCTGGCCTTTTTTTCAAACATTTAAGCAATATACAAGTAATGATGTTAGAAGATTTATGGGGAAAATTATTAATGAGTTTGTTATATATGAAATCTTCACAGATAGGGAAAATGAGCTAACTACTGAAAAAATCAGCATTTACATTTAAAACAGGGTATCAAACAGTAATACCCAAGTATTGAGGGTAAAAATTTAGTAACATAAGATGAAAGGTTAGGCAGCTCAAAGCCGTTCAAGGCGTAGACAATTGGATAGAGGTTTATTGTCTGACAGAAGGCTTTGGCAAGAATGTTGCATTGTCTAAGGCTGACGGCAATGTACAGTAGCGTAGATGCAGGGATCACATAATTAGTCAAGTTGGGAGTTAGGCAAGATGACGCCAGAGGTGTCCACAGGTTTAAATCCACTGAGTTGAGGTGAGTTGGCTCATTGTACAATATCCCTTTTGGTCCCTGTGGTTCAGAACCAAACTGAGCATAGGTTAGCTGGTTGTCCCCTGTGGTGCAGGGTGCCACTCACCAATATTACTATATTGAGACTGTTTCCTTATTTGGAAAGTATAAGAAGAACTGCTGCCCTTTTTTGTGTTTTGCATCAGAGAGTCACCCACCAAAAGCTATAGGAGCATTTCTAATTAGACACTAATCAACACACCTGCGGCTAGCTGCAGATGCATCAATGATTGACCCATCAATATTTCCCACTATGTATTTTGGTATAGTAATTATCTGCCCCTTTTGCCAAGCATTGACACTCTAGAAGAACATCCTGAAACCCTGTTCTACACCCAATTCTCTAGAGACAGCCCTAATTTTGCTGCAATCACCTGACCCCAAGATCACATGTTCAGATGTTCACATCCCACTAAATCTAAGCCCTTTCTCTCTGAATATTCTCCAAAATTTTTCAGCCCTTCAAGAATAGCTTAGTGCCTGTCAGGCCAGACCTCATTCAGGATGACTCATCCTTTCTTTTCCCTCCTCCCCCTCCAACTATAAAAGACCCTCAGAAAACCCCAATAAAGACATAATTTACCAAAAAGACCTAACAACTGACTTAACATTCTTAGATTACTTGTGGAGCCCAGATATATAGGTTCTGTTGAATAAGGAGATATTAGTCTTGTTGTGTTCCCCAAGTTGCTGCTCAGCTACTCCAACCTCACCTTTAGAACCCTTGAGCACCACACCCCCTATTCCAAGGTAAGCTGTCAAGACAGCTGTGAAGATGATGTAGTTCATCTTCTGACTTGGGGAGAGATAATGGGTTTAGTAAGGTTACTTGCTTGCCTAAGTAAAGGATTGATTAATATGATAATATTGAGGAAGATATTCACTCAATGATAGCACAAACTATCATTGAGGGGTTTGTCTTTATTTATACTAGTGGACCTGCAAGGCATGATTATTGAAAGGCATAGCATTGGGGAACCAAGAGTCTGAGTTGCATCTGTTATTTCCCTTTCTGGGTTGGCTTGGGTGGCTGGCAATTGAGAATGTTTGGCTGGATCCCAGTTTGCATTGACATAGTTCAAGTTTGGCCTTCTTCATGAATCTAAATTCATTTACTAAATTTGGTGCATGATTTTCATTGTTGGAGAGCCTGCCAGTCCATTCCCCATTTGGTAAGCTCCCAAATTGGGCAGCAGTTCCTCCTAAGTTTGGCTTTGGGGAAATTACCTTTCCTGGTTTCCCAATTTGGCTATTTTCCAAAAGAGTGGATGGGGACTGGCCTACTGGCATTGGAGGACAAAGGCTGGCTCATGGGTACCTGGTTTGCAGATGGCTTGCAGGTGGGGCTGACAAGAGTGGTGGGCGTCTGCGTGTTGGCAGTGGGTAAAAGCTTGGTGATGACAGGCTTTCATGTGGTGACAGTGTGCATATTCTTGGCAGCAGCAGGGGCCTGCACAGTGGTGGCAGACATCTGCTTGGTGGCGGCAGGCGCCTTCACGTTGACGGCAGGTGACGGTTTGGGTGTGGCAAGCTTTTGCGTGGTGGCAGCAAGTGTCTGCATGTTGGCGGCAGATGTCTGCTTGGTGACAGCAGACGTCTGCGTGTTGGTTACAAAACTATAAGTGTCAGGGATATTCCTGACACAAACACACAGTAAGAACAACTTAAAATCTGCAAGAAAACTAATGTTTGAAAAGCTGAATGGGCCCAACCCCAAGATCTTACCAAAATCACTACTGGGGCCCAAGAGGACCAGACCAAACAGCTCATAATCACCCTTATGGTATGTTACACTCAAGTTAACAGGGCTACTGAAAAAGTCCTTTTGATCTAGTCCATGATGCTCACCATAAGACTTTTAAATTCTTCTCTGGACCTTGAATGTAAACCACCTCTAAGATATCCCTTCAGGATATACCACTTATACAAGGAGTGATTAAATAACTAAAAGTCCTAAATGCTAAATAATCTAGAAAAGCACAAGCCCTCCAAGCACCATGATGTTGGGGGAAATGTTTAGGAGTTAAACAAAGACAAGAGTGAATTAAAACCTGAACAATAGACCCTGCAATCATTATCAAGGCGAATAACAACAACACCTAAATAGCCTGAAGATTAGGAAAATATGACAAGACAAAGTAATACACCATGATTGACTCTATATATCTCAAACCAGAAAAAACTGCACAACACCATCTTGACTGTCACAGAAAATTAAATTTTCAAGTATGGTACCTGATCTTCTGACAACCTCTTAGAAGATGTCTCACCTGAAGATAATCCATATATCAACTGAAAAGTTTTAAAACTATAGGGTAAACCCCCTACCAAGATTATAGGTCAGGAAAAATGTATGACTTAACTATATCTGTATATACCTATAGCCAAGACATACCAAGCTAATTCTGACAACTAGCTTTCATGATCAATCAAGCTCCATATATGAAGTGGGCTCATTTTACTTGTAACAGTACCTCTTATAGTAATGTACCTACTCCCTTTGAAAGCCAAAACAAACAATATATAGCCTCTTATTCTAAAATAAAGACATGATATATGTAAATATTAATTTCCCCTTCCTGTAACTCTGCTAAAATATCATAGTTAAAAACAGAATAATACGATGCTTGCATCGAGGGTGAACATGGTATAAGCAGGATGAGCCTTGTTGGCTGGAAATCGATTAAAAGAATTCGAGAATGTGTATTGATAGTAACGATACAAAAAAGATTTACTTTGCCACTAAATTTAATACTTGGAAGCTTCACTTGAGATGTTCAAATTTCAAAATAGAAGTTGCGCCTATTTCAAAGTTAAACTCATAATCCCTTTTAAACTTAAAAACCAACCATTTATAACATTTCACCGTTTTATGAGTAGCTAAGTTAAATTTAGAAATAGATATATCTATAATGAAATTCATAATATCAGCCTTGGAATTTTATAGGTTTGATAAATAAGGGATATCTCTTTCCTGTGATGCAAATTCTCAAGAGTAAATCAGTTCACACTGATGAGAGCGTCAAAGAAGCCAGCCTCTGCAAAAAGATTGTACTACAATTGCTGTAATCGATGCAAACTGGGAAGCATAGCTCATCATACTTACCAAGCATGTTGGGTCTGAGTCAGTCAAAAATATTAAAGCCAACGTGGATATGAACGAAGCAACCATGGGACCAATCACAACAAGGCTTTTAAATGACACTCCCAGTAGAAACAAGGACATCTCGTCGAAAGAACACAAAAGGTTTTCATAAAACATCCCGCAGTAGCTCCAAGTTTTGTGAAGTAAATTTATTTATGGATGGGCTGTACTTTTTTTATAGAAAATATAATAATACTTTAGACTTATTAATCAGCCTCATTCAAAGATAATGACTAAAGTTAGACAACTCTTCTAACAAGTGAATAACCAATCATGTTTCTTATAAAATACTATGGAAATCTAGTTTAAAATCCTTTCTTCTTGCCATCCAAAACCCAATCCAATAAGCTTTGAAGCCACGATCCAAATCATTGCTAATTTAAGCTCAATAAGCACAAACTAATATGTGAACTGAGCTAATAAAACAAACTTGATTAAAAATACTAGCGTAAATAATAAATACAGCAAAAATCAAACCAATCAATTAAAATCTAATTTACAAATTACATATGTTTTATGTAATTAAGAACAGGGTTATTGTATTATTAGCAATTCTAGTTAAAGAGCAACTTACCCAGAAGGTAAATCACATATAAATCATGTAAGCTTTAGTTAAACTTATAAGAGCAACATCTATCCAGAAACTCTCATTTGTGATACCAATTCTTAATTATCGTGTTTGGTTAGAGTGTGTTGTTGCAGAAGTGTCGCTACTTAAACTATGCCATGTGCATCCCAGAAGCGAAACTGTCACCTTTTTTTATAGAAAATCTGTAGTTAAGATTGAAATATGTTTTCTGATGAGAGACTTACCAAAAAGTTCTAATGAGAGCAATCCTTTTAAGAAGGTGCAATTTACTAACGTCTAAGTAGTAACAATGCAGGTACTCATGTAGACCACATAATTAAACACATCAAAAGATAATCAATATAATAAAAAAGATACCAAGTAAAATAAAAAAGCACTATTGTATTGGTTGATATTGTATGGGAAGACTTACAATCTTTATCCTTGAATTGATCCAAAGTGATCCTAAAAATATCACAATGACAAACGAAATAATCTCTCAGCTTTTTAATTTAATTAAGCTATAAAATGAAACTATAAAAAGCTAAGTACCCAATGAACACAAGTTAAATATACTTACAAGCAAGTAACACTAAACCTCAAGTGGATTTTAATAAACAGGATTTTAAAATATAATTTTTAAAAAAACTTTTGTAACTTGTCGAATACAAAAACATCAAGGAAAAAGCATATAGAAACATCATATTATTTATATAAGATCAGAGTGAGTTCTATAGAATAAAAGATATTTTTAACAACTACGAGTGAAAATATATACACCTAAAAACAAAAAGTATTATTTTGTTTTATTTCTATTCAGAAAATAATACCAATCTCAATGCATAAAACCACAATCAGTTAGAACATATGTAAATTTGATAACTTTAGCTAAAAAGAAAAAAACAGAAAGCTAGTTATTTTTATCAAATTTTGTGTAGAAATTCTGATCAAAGAAAAACAAAATTGATTTGTGTCTTCAAAATAAGTACACTATAATTCAAAAAAGTCTACTAGAAAATAGTGTAGGAGCATCTTATATAAAAAACCAAACTATATTTTAAGCTTTCTGGGTTATTGTTTTACATCCACAACTTATGAATTCTAGATATAATTAGTCAGTGTCTACAACAATAATATTGCCTGTGCATTATTTAAAAGAAAATTAGACAAATTTATTAGTGATTAAACAGTATAAAAGATTGTATTTACAATATTTCTGGTCTTTTTGGTGTGAAAGAGCTCTTGTAAAGATGATATGATAAGTTTGTTCAATTGAGATTCTCAAATACTTATATAAAAACCATTTTGGATATGTTGCTTCCCTCTTTTTGATCACAGACTTTTGATTCTTACTGTGATTATGACTAATTGACTTAAAACTTACCAATTAGATATAAAAATGGTGTAGTAATTAGAGGGATATGATATTTCTTCTCTCTATTTACATTGGCCTAATAGCTTGTGTGTTATTGGCTGTGCTCTGGAATGTCTGATTAGTGACCTTAAATTACACTAAATAGGAGCAATTTATTTCTATACACAAATAATTACTCTTCTTTCAAGTGTGACTAGCTGTATGTTAGATTGATTAGTAATTTTAAGGTCACTTGGCCTGTAAGATAATGATAAAGCCATGAATTTACTAGTGGCAAACAGTTTAGAATTTATCAGTGTACAGTCTCTTTGATTAGCTGTTCTATCTGGTTCTGATTCAATTATTATTTGGATATGCTTACTGGGAGTGAATACCTCTAACCCTTATTAAATTAGAGACAGGACCTTATTTGGCTTTATTCTTCAAGAGATTATATAGTAGATCTAATAACAAGAATATCTAAATTTTCTAACAGAAAATCCTTCAAAATTCACATTAATCTAATAACAGATCTCAGGAGTACCCATATAGGTGGATCCACTGATATCTGTAGATTTTATAATTCACTACTGATTAGGCTGATCATCATTGATAATTAACAACCACCAGCTTTGATACACATATTTTTCAAATCCTTCTTTTTTAGAGACCTATTTACAACCTTATGACATATCTTTAGTTATTCTTTATTACAGTAGTTTTCAAACCTGTTGAGATAAACATATATTAGTCAGTTTAGAACTCATGAACTCAGTCTAAAAACAAAAATCAAAGTGGATCCAAATCTATTGTAATTTAATATAAATTCCTTGATTTTCAATTTTGTTTTTAGACTGAATTCATGTGTTCTAAACTGACTATTGTACATTTATCTCACCAGTTTTAAAACTACTGTATTTATTTTTAAGATGTCCTAAATAATGCCATAATGTTGTAAATACACTCCTATAAACAAAGGAAAAGGAATAAGGTGTGTACCCCATCTTCACACAAATATGGTCTTAATATTTTTTTATTGTTCAATAAAATCAAATACTAATTTTTCATCTAATAAATCAAATTCTTCTATAAATGCATCTATAAATAGCAAGATAGCATCTTATTAACAATAAAAAATAAAATACTTCACCCATAAAAGGATAGCTCAGAAAAGATATACTCAGACACTAATTAAAATATAAATTTGGAATTAAAATACACAACCAAATTTTTTCAAAGTATAATTACACTTTATTATTATTTATTTTTATTGAGTTTCAACAAAAGTCTATTATATTAATACAAAAATTATGTTTAAAACTTTACCAACTTAATTTTATAAATGACAATTAAATAAAATTACCTAAATCATTTTCAGTTGTTCTTGAATAAGACATTTAAATTTTAAACTAAACATTTTTTGCTTATAGTTTTAAAAGTAACAAATTCAAGTGGTTTTTAAGACTAAATAAATTTTAGGGAGAAAATTAGACAATATAAACTATATATTTCAAAAGCTGTTTATATTGTTATAAACCTTATTTAGATTTTATAATTAAGCTGTTGTTTTTTATCTAAACTTTTAAAAGCAAGAATTTTTTATGAATCAGCATTTTATATATCTTTTAAAAATGTAATGCTTACTATTTTATTCAAAAATAGCCAAAATGATAAAATCAATACCATTTTAAAAAGTCAATCTTTTCCAAATTATTAAGAAAATTAAAAAATAGCTCAGAAAGTTTACCATCTAAAATTAGATTTTTTGAAGGGTAAGAAAAGTATATAAGCCTTTTTCTTTTTTATAAAAAGATTAACTACTAGAATTCTTTTTGAAAACTTAATAAGAATTAAATATTACTCTATTAGAAAGTTAGCTAATAGTAAAACTCTTAGATAAAGCACCTTTATTTTTAAAAATTGTATAGTTTTTTATTGCTTGACTTTAATATCTAGTTTCACTGAATACTATTATATATATTAATATTTTGTAGCTAACAATATTAGGTTCTTGTTTAACCTCTTTGTGCCACATATTTTATGCTCTATATTTTTAAATATTTTAAAGCAAATCAAGAGAACTTTTTATACACATTTAATAGATTCCTAATCTATTTTTAACACTTGAAACTCAAATTATTAAAAATATTTCCCATGAAAACAATTGATTTGAGTTTTTATTTTACCCTTAAAGAAAGTAGCTAAATATTTATAACTTTATGGGGGTGTACCCAAGGGATTACACCGTGACACAATTAATTAGTGCATTGAGATGTATTATCTACTCATAAATATTTTAACTATTTGAATTTTTCTTAATAAAAGTCTTTATGATTCTAGACTACTGATGGATAAGGACAACAATGATTTTACCCTAACCTTAGTTCTTCTGGAGACCTTGTTGACCTGGTATCACATATAATTTGGGTCCTTGGTGTGCTATTATTACAAACAACACTAAATTTAAGATATACTTGTCTCATAAAGACTTTGAATGCTTAATCAGTGCAATCAGTTTGATAAATTGATTCACAAAGACCTAGTCTGAAGTTAATAGAAAGGCCCAAAATGACCAGCCTCCAGGAAAAAAGCTCCTGTTTTCAGCAATACTCAAAATTAAAATTAAGATTTTTATTTCCTAAAAACATCATTTTGTACCCTAATTTTTATTGTTATTTATATTAGTAAGATATTGGAAAAATATTCACAGTAGAGGATTTTAAGGAGAAAAGTTCATACCCATATCATGGTAAAAATTTCTTATGTTTTAAGATTTAGAGTCATAGTATTATAAAACAATGATATATACTATTTTTTGACTTATTTTTTTAACTTATTTTTATTAATATTAAAGCTTTATCTAAAACTTTCTTTTAATGTGGTTTAAAATTTAAAATAACAATGGTAGAATTTATAATAAAAGCTTTTTTAAAAGGTTTATCATTAAAATAACTTTTTGTTGCAATAATAAACCTAAGTATAGAGTTTTTTACAAAAGAAATTTCCCTAAAAACATCAAAGGAATTCTTTTTATTATTTGATTACATGATTCCTTTGTTTGGCTTAGAAAATCAGACAGTGGATCTTTTAAGCAATAAAAGGCAGTTAAGAAGCTTTAGAGAAAAGAAATTTATGGAATGCCATCCAAGGCCACATCAGAATTTTCTTAAAAAATATATGTTTACATAATTAAGTCTTTTATTTTTCTGGATCATTAGCTTTTTCATATTTATAGATCTATTTAATATAAATCTACATGAAATATATCTTAGATAAAAATTGCAATTTTTTATTTAATTAAAAAACTATAATAAGTAGCATTTATAAGTATATGGATTTTTATAACTTTAATTACTATAAACTATAGTTTGAAAAAAAGAAATAAAATCCTTAGTTTTTATAATTATTTCTAATTTTAATTATAATAGAAAAATAATTAACAATAATTGATACTAAAGTTATAGTTAAATAATACCAGAAAAATAAAGGCTTCATTTGAAAAGTTAAAAAATAGGTTTCAAAAGAAACCCGCTAATTAATTTTCAAATAAAAATATATATTAAAGCTCTAATTTAAAATTTATTTGAAGAATCCTCCCTTTTCCAGTTTTTTTAAAAATGATGATGCTTCAAAATTGATATATAGTTTAGTAAAATCAAAACTTGGACTTCATAGCTTACTTAACTTGTTGTTTTAGAAAAGTAAATTTTTTATTTATATTAAAAAACATATAAAAACCCATTATATTTCTAAGCTACATAGCTTTAAGTAGTTTTACTTTTATGCTCACAACTCAAGACTTTTGATTTATTTAGTTGGTGACTTGTGAGAAAATCTAATCTACCCTTTTCAGAAAGGATTATATTTAAAGTAGATAGGAAGTAAAAATTACAATCTTTATATGCAAGTATTTTCTTATGCTTGATATAAAAAGTGAATGATAAAGGGTAACATGGAAAAGTTAGCCTAGTTGGAATTAAGCTGCTTTATATATAGCTATTGAATCACTATTCTTCTTATGTCTGGCTGAAGACTCCTGGTGTTTACTAAGATCCTGATAATCTGAATTTTAAATACTAATTTTCCTCAATAAATAAGTATAATTAGAGAAATTGAGGCCTAGTTTATATTTTTACAGTAGTTTTCAAAGCTAAGGCTCTAAGAAAACTCAACTCAGATGCAAACAAAAATTCAATGAATCCATATTAATTAACAATAGATTTGAGCCAACTTCCATTTTTTGCATCTTAGTTGATTTTTCTTAATTCAATAGCTTTGAAAACTATTGTACTTCTGGCTTGATGTTTCAAGCTGGTTAGTTGCTCTTAAAGGCCACCTGATTGCTCTCTGTAAATTGTGCTAAGGGATAATTATAATACTACTATTTATGGCTCAAGCAATAAACTTTTTGAAAATAGGTTGGAAAACTCAAATTTCAATCTATCTCATAATACATAAGTTATACTCATTAATTCATCATGTGGCATGAATGGTATAATACTACTAAATTGCTTGAACTGCAATCATAGTGGTGTTCAATATTCAATTTGAATGATAGATATCAATTAATAACACAGATCATATAAAAGTTTCACAGAAAACTTTCAATTCTTATGTTGATTATCATCACATGTGCCACCTGCTTGATGGCCAGATGGCTTTTCCATAATATATAAGAATAAATTTATTAATATAATAAAAGAAATTATGTCTGTATGTCTGTAATTTCAACTCAAGTGTACTCAAGATGCAAGCATTAATTTGAGTTAATTGCTTAATATTAAAACAGCAGGCTCAACCCGCCAGCAAGGTTCCAAGTAAGCAGGTTCATAACCCGCAATCTGATTATCCAGTCACTCAAAGCCAAGTTAGGAAGTTGAATCAAATTTCCAAATACAACAACATGAATAGAAACTGATCCCTTATGGTGGATACCTTGTTTTGGCGCTTGACTCATTACCAGAATCAAGCCACCCCCTTCACCATCCAACTGTGTGATTAACAAAATCATGTTCCTGTTATTCATTGACTCACAATAACTATATAATCACTACCTCTCAATAAATATTATTATCTAATTTCCAAATATTTTCTTCTTTTAACTTTGCTAAAACAGCACAGTTACAACATTGGTAGCAGAAGTAGATTCTATATCCTACCTTATCTTGCAAAATTCTGCCTGTTGCCTGTACTTGCTGCGGCCAACAAATCCTCAATAGAATCATGTCTGGCCTTTAGCTAGACTAAACACTGTACATGCCTGGTGCTGAGATACCTGATGGCTTTGTACTCTACCAGAACATGGTGATCCTGCTTCCTGCCTTCAACGCCCTGTCAGCACAAGTGTTCTTCCAAGCACCCGCTGCCATGCCTCAGGCAACTGACAAAAGCACCATGCCAGCCTACGTAGCCCAGAGACTTCAAAGTGCTGCCTTGGAACCCTTTGCAAGAGCTAACAACAATAACACTGTGGCATGGATTCAATCATCCCAAACAGGCTGGCCCAAATGAAATGCCAGCAACAAGTTTGGATTTCAGAGATCTCCATCTAATTGACTCACAACGCCAGTACCTTGTGCAACAAGTGGCACAAAGAACACACCAAGAAGAATTAAGGCACCTTCAAACAAGACTTCTTGGCAAGATTTGTGATAAAGGATACCACACTCATGATTATACGCCAAGTGAAGAATCTGATCTAAACAGGCACAATGAAGGGGCTCACTAAAGTTTACAAGGAACTCTAACTATGTTCCCCTCAGATATGGCCTTTGACACTCTAACTACCCACCTCATGTACTATGACACACTCAAGTCACATGTGATGAGACATGTAAACATGGACCAAGTGACCAACTACAAAGTCTGTACCACAAGGCAGAGAAATCAGAAAAAACGTCCAACATGCTTCACAAGGCGCAAACTGGAAAGAGAGAGCACCCAAAGATTCTCACCCATCTGGGCATCCCAATTGGCTGCCTCCTGGGAGCAAAAACAACAATGCAAACCACAAACCCACAGGTTCAAATGGACATGGAAACAGAAGTAACAGCTAGTCAAACTGTACCCATTTCTGTGTCACTGCCACATAAGACAATCAAGATAAGGGAAAGGCCCGTGGAGAGCACTAAGTGAGCCAAGCTCTTCCTGCACATCTCCCAACTTGCCCAACAATGAGTACCAACCTGAGGACGTGGACCAATGCCCAATGATCCAAGTACCCTCAGCAGACCCAGTACTTTACATCATTGCCAGACATCCCAATAAACTGATGTCTTATCCTTTCTGCTTTTGCAGTTACACAGGCTCAGAACTCTGGACTTGGGCACAGATCAAACCTTAGTCAACAGTAGCTTTGTAGACAAATTCAAGCTAATCACTAATCATTTGCAGATTAATAACATGGTTTTAGCTGATGAACATCACATTGTTGTGAAAAGGGAAACTGCTTCATTCTCTGTCATGCTAGAGAGCCTGCATTCCACTATCCAGGGCCCTGTCATGGATTTCCCAAGTTTTGACATTGTGAGATTAAGCTGATTGATCACAAATGATCAGGCTTATCATTGCACAAAGATTTTTATCAGTTACACGCTGTATTATCACTAGGACTATCATTTAATTAAGTGCAGTAATTATATGCCCTATAATCATTAGTTTATTATAATAGATATAGCAGTTATACACTGTGTAATTGTTAGTTTATTATGATAGATGTAACAATTATGCCGTAACTGTGCTGTTTTAGCAGAGTTACACAGGGAAAATATTTAGAAGATTTATATTAATCTTTATTGAGAGATAGTGATTATATAGTTCATGTGAATCAAGGATAACAGGAACATGATTGGTGATCACACAGCTGGATGGGAGAAGGGGGTGGCTTAATCCTGATAATGAGTCAAGCGCCAAAATGAGGTATCCACCATAAAGGATCATCATATGTTCATGTTGTTGGATTTGGTAATTTGAGCTGACTTCCTAGTCTGGCTTCAAGTGACTGGATAATCAGATTGCAGGTCATGAACCCACTTGGTTGGAGCCTTGCTAGCAGGTCAACCCTGAGGTTTTGACACCCCCAACTGAAGGTTGGCCTCCTCTGGGGGCAGGTTGTCAGGGAGGTTGTCAGGAGCCTGGGCGCCGTATTAAACTAGCTGCTGTTCTGTGGCAGGAAGGGCAGTTTCTTGTTGTTTCTGTCTTGCCTTGCAGGGTTGTAGGAAATTGTGATGTAGGGTCTTGTCTTGCTTACTTTTCTAAGCCCTTGTAAAAGGTAAGTGTTGTTGTTGTTTACTTTTCAGAACAATCACTGGCCCTACTTTCTTGGGCTGTAGCTTGTGCTTGTCAACATTCATGACCCAAACTTTGTCCCCAACTTCATGTCTATTGCAGATGGGGACAAAGGTTTTTTGTAGATATTCATTCTCCTTCACCAATTGTTTGCTGTTAGCTCTTACAACATGAGGGTCTTAGCGTGAAGGGACTTCACTTGGAATTTTCAGTTTAGGTCCTGTCACTGCTTGAATGATATTTGGCTGTGTGCTGTATACCAGTTCAAACAGGCTTTTCCTTGTGGATCTGTTCACTTGGGTTCAACACACAAGTAGTGCAGTCAGTAGCTGCTTATACCAGTCTTCAGGTCTCCCAGCGGTGAGTTTGGCTAAGGCTTGCACGAGGCTACCATTAAGCTGCTCTACATGTCCATTGGCCTGTGGGTGGTATGGTGTTGTTACAGTGTGTTTGACCCCATTTTTGCGAGTATACATTGGTGGTTTCAGAGGTCAATTCTTTTCCTCCATTGGTTATCAGGAGTTCTGGCTTTCCAAACTTGCTGATTATCTCCTTGCCAATAAATTGTTGTACATAATTACCAGTGTGTGCCTTTACTGCTTGGGATACTGGCTATCTTGTAGCAAAGTCAATGGCAGTGATGATGTATTTCTTGTCATTGTGTTCCCCTGGCATGGGGCCAACAATTTCAAGAGCCCATACTTTGAAGGGTAGTTGTGTGCAGATGGGAAGTACTGACTTTGGAGGGGTTTTGCTTTTGGAAATTTTTTGCATACCTCACATTGGTCTAGAACTTCTTGACCATTGCAATATAAGGTTGGCCACCAAGCCTTGTGCTTAAGGAACTCATATAGGTTTTGGCTCTTGGTATGTCCAAGGTCTCTGTGATAGCGTAGGATGGTGTTGCTTGCTGATGCGTGGGAATGTAGAGAATGGTTGTGCTGTCTGACTTTTTTCTATGTAAGGTCCCATATACGTCAGCAAATAGGTGCTCATTTTTGATGACTGTTTCCTTTGTTATGTCAGTTGTGCCAAGGGGAAACTTTTTGTCCTTTGTTTGTAGTACTAAGAGAGGCCAGTCTGGGTTGAGCTCATTCTCTCCTCTTGAAGCACAAACATACAGGAAGGACAGGGCGTCTGTCATGGTGAGCTCGGCCCCAGGTTTGTATTGGATAAGCATGATAATCCTCTCCAATATCTCCATCCACCAGGCTTGGCGGCGTGACAGGTTTGCTTGTATTTTGAAATAGATGAGCAAAATGTGGTCAGTTAATGCTGTGAATTCTTTCTGCCGTTCTAGGTAACAGCGCCATTTGACTAGAAAGTGCACAATAGCCAACAGTTCTTTGTTGTGGATAGGGTATCAACACTGGCCATCTGTCAATTTTTGCAATTCATAAGCTGCAGGTAGGAAGTCACCATCATTATTTTTGATTTTTAGTACTCCCCCAATGGATGCATCTGAGGTGTTGGTTTTCATTTGGTATTCCCTGTTGCGTCTGGGGTATTGCAGGATGGAAGCTATTGTGAGTTTCTCCTTGAGGCGTCTAAAGCAGAGGTCATGTTGGGGGGTCCACACAAACTTGGACTTGGCGCCTGTTATGGCAGATAAGGGAGAAGTCAAAACGCCACAGTCAGGTATGAAGCGTTGTATGTAGGCCACCATTCCCAAGAAGGTGCAGAGTTCCAACTTATCCTTGGGTGGTGGCATCTTGCAGGTGGCCTGTATCTTTTGACTGTTGGGTTTGATGCCGTCCTTTGAGACAATGTGTCCCAGGAAGGGTAGTTGTTCACGGAAGAACTGGCACTTGGAGGGCTTGGCCAACAGTTTGTGTTGTGCTAAGGTAGCAAAGACTGCCTTGAGGTCTTTGTAGTGTTGTTCCACCAAGAGGCTGTAGACAATAATGTTGTCTAGGTACACTAGGGAGTGCTTGCCTATGTGGGGCGCAAATAATTTATTCATAAAGGTTAGAAAAGGTGGACAGGGCATTGGTCATGCCAAAGTTGAGTACCACACATTTGTAGGAGCTGTATTTAGTGCAGAAAGCTGTTTTGGAGATATCTTCCTCCTTAATGCAAATCTTGTTGTAGTCTGCCATCAGATCAATATTGGAGAAGACTGTGGCTCCTCCCAAGGCATTGAAGAGGTTGTCAATCAGTGGTAGTGGGTAACAATTCTTAATGGTAACTTAGTTTAGGGCTCAGTAGTCTGTGACCAGACGCAAGGTACCATCCTTCTTAGCCACAAAGAATACGGCGGCCCCAAAGGGAGACTGTGAGGGGCAGATAAGTTCTTTTCCCAATGCCTCCTTGAGGTAGGCACATAAGGTGTTGTCCTCATTTGGGGTTAGCCTATAGATAAAGCACGCCTTGGGTACAGCCCCCTTGAGTTGGATGGAGTGCTGGATATGCTTCTTGGGGGGGCAGCCTGGGCAGCACTTCCTTGAAGATTTCTGGATGGCAGGTCACAATTTTGCAGTCCTGAGGCATGGAGGTATCCTGGTGATCTTTGAAATGTATGATATTATACTGGCAGGAGTCCCAGTCAATTGCCTTCAGGTTTTTCTTGTCCTGGGTCTCTGTGATGCGCACAAAGATGTGGTTGTGTAGAAATTGGTCCACAGAGTCAGGGTAGATCTGGTGGTTGACACCTTCACGCTTGTTGGTCAACACTGAGGTTGCCCAGTATATGTGAGGATTGTTCTTTTGCAGCCAGTCTAGTCCCAGCACAATATCAAACTTTGAGAAGTCAATGAGGGGACCTTGAATGGTGGAGTGAAGGTTCTCAAGCATGACAGAGAAGGAAGCAGTTTCCTTTGTCACGGCAATGTGGTGTTTGTCAGCTAAGACCACATTTTTATCCGCAAAGGATTAGTGGCCAGCTTGAACTTATCCACAAAGCTACTGTTGACCAGGGTTTGATCTGCGCCCGTATCCAGGAGTGCTGAGCCTGTGTAACTGCAAAAGCAGAAAGGATAGGACATTAATTTATTGGGATGTCTGGCAATGGTGTAAGTACCAGGTCCTCCAAGGGCACCTGGATCATTTGGCATTGGTCCACGTCCTCAGGCTGGTACTCATTATTGAGTGAGTTGGGAGTTGCATGGGGAGAGTTTGGCTTGCTTAGTGCTCTCCCTGGGCTTTTCCCTTTTCTTGGTTGCCTTGCGTGGCAGTGACACAGAAATGGGTCCAGTTTGACTGGCCATTGTTTCCATTTCCATGTCCATTAAAACCCTGGGTTTGTGGTTGGCGTTATTCCTGTTGCCTCCAGGGGGTGGTTGAGAGGAGCGCCCACCTGAATGGGAATCCTTGAGTCTTTCTTGTTTCCCAGTTTGTGCCTTATGAAGTATGTTAGAGGTTTGCTCTGCTTTCTCTGCTTCACAGTACAAGCTTTGCAGGTTGGTCACCTGGTTGAGGTTCACATGCCTCATCACATGCAACTTGAGGGTGTTGTAGTACATGAGGTGTGTGGCTGGGGTGTCAAAGGCCATGCCAGAGGATGCACAAAGTTGGAGTTTCTCGCAGGCGCGGGTGAGTTCCTTCATGGTGCCCATCTGGGTCAAGTTCTTTACTTAACGTATGATCATGAGCGCAGTGTTCTTAAGCACAAATCTTGCCAAGAAGTCTTGTTTGAAGGTATCCCAGTTATTGTCAGTGTGCTCTTTGTGCCACTTGTTGCACCAGGTGCCAGTGTCATGGGTCAGGCAAATGGAGATTTCTGCAATCCAAAACTGCTGTGGGCATTTCATCTGAGCCAGCTTGCTCTGGGCGGACTGGATCCATGCGGCAGCATGTTGTTGTTGGCCCCAGCAAAAGGTTCCAAGGCGGCGCCTCATAGTCTTTAAGCTACGTAGGCGGGCATGGTGTTTTTTTGGCTGCTTGCGGCACCAAGGAGGGAATCTGAAAGAAACCTTGTGCAGACATGGCGTTGAAGGCGGGTAGTGGGATCACTGTGTTCTGGTATAGGACAAAGCCATTGGGTATGGCGGTACCAGGAGTGTATGGAGTCCAGTCAGGTGGGAGGCCAGACATAATTCTGTCTAGGATTTGTTGGCCGCAGCGTGTGCAGGCAACAGGCAGAATTTTTCAAGATAAGGTAGGATGGGGAACCTATCTGTGCTACCAATGTTGTAGCTGTGCTGTTTTAGCAGATTTACACGGGGAAAATATTTAGAAGGTAGATTTTAATCTTTATTGTGAGATAGTGATTATATAGTTCATGTGAATCAAGGATAACAGAAACATGACTGGTGATCACATGGCTGGATGGGAGAAGGGGGTGGCTTGATCCTGATAATGAGTCAAGCGCCAAAACAAGGTATCCACCATAAAGGATCATCATCTGTTCATGTTGTTGGATTTGGTAATTTGAGTTGACTTCCTAGTCTGGCTTCTAGTGACCAGATAATTGGATTGTGGGTCATGAACCCGCTTGGTTGGAACCTTGCTAGCAGGTCAAGCCTGCAGTTTTGACAATTATACGCTGTATTATCACTTGATTATCATTCCTACATATGTAGTGATTATATGCTGTATATTAATAGTTTATTATAATTGATGTAAAAATTATACGTCATATAAACAGTAGCCAATATAGTGATTATCATTGATTATACGGCGTGTAATCTTAAAATCATCAATTGCATATTGCTCATCTTATTCTATTGGATGTTGTATTAACTCAGTCCCACCCAACTTGATGGACGTTTATGAGTATATCAAACAAGTGATGCACATATGGCTAAGAAATACCGAGTTTGATCAGCATTACTTGGTGTATAATTGGGTTCTTTATTGGTTTGGGTCAGCATTACACGGCAAAAAATCCACAAGTTGATATTGGATCAAGTCTGCTATTATACAGCGTATAATCCCTAATTTGACCTGTTACATTAATAAGCAGAAGGCTTGCCAGCCAGAAAAGGACCACTGATTAAGCCCTACAAATGGAATACCAGAATTCTACCTTCCAATGTTGGAAGACAGATTAAGGACCATTTATAAGCGTCAACTAAATACAGTGTAGTTTCCCAGCGCAATAATAGACATGTAAGATACATCCAATCAATAAATGACAGTAGGCTAGCTCAAGAAGAGTGTAGGCTGTAGCTAAAGTGCCATGTACGCCTTGTAAAGGCCAGTAGCAACACACGTGCCAAGGACAGCCAATCAGGATAGGCACAGCCAGCAAAGATAGACCTATTGCAAAGGTAGCCACTGAGAACTGTCTAAAAGGACAAGAACAAGGGTTGTTGCAGTATATATTGATACAGACGCCTGAAAGGATGACAACAGGTTCTTAGTTACACCTGGATAGATTACAGCTACTGGCTAGATTGCACTCCAGTCCCAATAAACGTAATTATCTTCAAAGTTCTATTCTATTGTAGTCTGTAGTGCTCTTGCATAGAATTAGGTAGAGTGTATTGGCAAGGCTAACATCTATCTGTAGCTTTGAATATACCAGCAATAACCCAATTTGCTCAACAGACACCATCCTACATTACCACAGAGACCTAGGACACACTAAAAGCTGCAACCTCTACAAATTTCTTAAAAACAAAGCATGGTGGCTGACCCTATACCAGGATGTCCAGGAATTCTTAGATCAGTGCAAAGTATGTGAGAAATTTGCAAAAAGCAATACCCTACATAAATCAGTATTAACTATCTGCTTGCAACTACCCTTCAAGCTATGAGCCCTAGACATTGTGGGCCCCATGCCAGGGAAACACAATTAAAAGAGATAAATCATCACCACCATAGACTTTGCCACTTGATGGCCAGTGGCACAAGCAGTAAAGACACAAACAGGCAATGATTTGCAACAGTTCATAGGAAAAGAAAGCATCAGCAAGTTTGGAAAGCCAGAACTTCTGATAACCAATGGAGGAAAAGAATTGACCTCTGAAGATACTAACATATACCTCACTAAAAATGGGGTCAAGCACACAATGACAACACCTTACTATTCTCAGGCCAATGGATGTGTGGAGCAGCTAAATGGTAGCCTTGTGCAAGCCCTGGCCAAGCTCACTGCCAGGATACCTGTGGACTGATATAAGCAGCTACCAACTGCATTGCTTGTATGCTGGACCTGTGTGAACAGATCCACTGGCAAAGCCCCTTCAAGCTAGTTTATGGCACACAGCCCAATATTATCCAAGTGCTATCAGGGCTCAAGCTGGAAATGACCAGTGAATTTCCACCCCGCTTGGACCCTCAAGTCATACAGGCCAGCAGCAGCCAACTAGAAAGAGAAGAAAAGCGTCTACAAAAGACCTTTGTCCCCATCCAAGACAGACTTGAGGTTGTTGATAAAGTCTGGGTAATGAATACCAACAAGATTAAATTACAGCCAGAAAAAGTAGGCCCTGCCATTATCCTAAAGGTGAACAAAAACAACACTTACCTTGTGTAAGGACTCAGAAAACACAAACAAGACAAGAAGCTCCATCACAACCCTCTAAGACTCTGTAAAGCAAGACAAAAACAGTAGGAGACTGTCCTACCCACCACCAAACAACAGTTAGTACAATATGGCGCCCGGGCTCCCAACAACATCCCTGACAACCTGCCCCCAGAGGAGGCTGACCTTTAGTTGGGGGGGTGTCAAAATAGCAGGCTCAACCCATCAGCAAGGTTCCAAGTAAGCAGGTTTGTGATCTGCAATCTGATTTTCCAGTCACTTGAAGCCAAGTTAGGAAGTTGACTTAAATTTCCAAATACAACAACATGAACAGAAGCTGATCCCTTATGGTGAATACCTTGTTTTGGCACTCAACTCATTACCAGGATCAGGCCACCCCCTTCACCATCCCACCATGTGGTAAACACTATCATGTTCCTGTTATCTAAGATTCACAATTACTATATAATACTTATCTCTAAATAAATAATATTATCTCGTTTCTAAATATTTTTCCCATTGTAACTCTGCTAAAACAGCACAGTTACAACATTAATATTATTTAAACTTAAAGTTGATGGCCAAGCCATAAAGCTTGATTTGGTTGTTCCTTACATGCAATTCCTTAAATCTACTTTGCTAGCATGTAGATTGAGTTAAGTAGATTTTAGAAAAAATTATGTTGAAATGAAAATTTAGACCACTCAAACTTTATAAATATAAATTTAATCACTAGATTTTTAAAATAGTGGTTCAACCCATACAACCATATCAAATAGTTTATATGTGTAGATTACCCAACTTCAGAATTTACATATTAAAATTGAAAGAGAGCAACAGATTGCTTAGCATATGTTTGTATTATTGGATGTGTTGAGCAACTTGTGTTATTGCTGGTATGTTCAAAGCTACAGATGAATGTTAGCCTTGCCAATGTACTCTACCTAATCCTATGCAAGAGCACTACAGACTACAATAGAATAGAACTTTAAAGATAATTACGTTTATTGAAGCTGAAGTACAATCTAGTCAGCGGCTGCAATCTATCCAGGTGTAACTAAGAACTTGTCCCTATCCTTTCAGGTGTCTATATCAATATATACTGCAACAACCCTAGTTCCTGTCCTTTCAGACATTTCTCAGTGGCTACCTTTGCAATAGGTCCATCTTTGCTAGCTACACCTATCCTGATTGGCTGTCCTTGGCACGTGTGTTGCTACTGGCCTTTGCAGGCGTACATGGCACTTCAGCTACAGCCTACGCTCTTCTTGAGCTAGCCTACTGTCATTTATTGATTGGCTGTATCTTATACGCCTATTATTGCGCTGGTAAACTACACCATATTTAGTTGACGCTTATAAATGGTCCTTAATCTGTCTTTCAGCATTGGAAGGTGGAATTTTTGGTATTCCATTTGTAGGGCTTAATTAGTGATCCTTTTCTGGCTGGAAAGTCTTCTGCTATTAATGCAACAGGTTGATTAAGGATTATACAGCGTATAATAGCAGACTTGATCCAGTATCAACCTGTGAATTATCCGCTGTGTAACGCTGACCCAAACCAATAAGAAAATTGATTATACACTGTGTAGCTCTGACCCAAACTCAGTATTTCCTGATCTTTTGCATATCACTTGTTTGATATGAGCATAAAAGCCCATCAGGCAGTGTGGGGCTGGGTTGATAGAATGTCTAGTAGGGTGGATTGGGGTGAGTGATAGATGATCTATAGGTTATACAGCGTAGAATCAATGATAATCACTATGTTGGCTAACGTTTATACGGCGTATAATTGTTACATCAATTATAATAAAGCAAGTAGTATATGCGTATAATCAGTACACATTAGAATGATGATAAGTGCTAATACGGCGTATAATTGCAATATCTAATATAAAAAACTAACAATTACACGGTGTGTAACTGCCATATCTATTATAATAAATTAATGATTATACGGCGTATAATTACTACACTTAATTAAATGATAACCAAGTGATAATACAGCATGTAACTGGTTAAGATCTGCGTGCAATGATTAGCCTGATCATTTGTGGTCAATCAGCCTAATCTCACAGGATGTTTAAACTCTTTAATGAAGATTGAATTTATGAAGAGAAAAACTTGATAAAAAGGTGTGGTGCACATACAGTTCTTGGAAGTGTATAAAACAAAATAAAGGGGAAATTTTTAAGAAGTGAACAATGAGACATTTGATATGAGAGAGGAATATCATAAAGTATTGTGGTGCAAGGTATTACCTGTAGATATTAACAAATTAAGCCTATTATCATATAAGGAAAAATATAGGGGAACTGCCCCCTTTTTTGCATTTTTGATTGGGGTGTATGTCATCAAATGTAAAGGATTGGTTTTCAATTAGTTACTAATTGATACATCTGCGGCCAGCTGCAGATGAACCAATGATTAACACATCAATTTTATATACTATTGATTTTGATTATCACCCTTCCTCCTAGCAACAATAAGCACAATCCTTCTATGGGAGACCATTCTGAAAAACAATTCTAGAACCAATTCTCAAGAAACAGCTCTTCTCCTGCTGCAACCACCTGACTTCAAAATCACTTGTCTAGACGTTCTTAACTCACTCAATCTAAGCCTTTTCTTTCCTGAATATTCCTCAATATGTTTCATTCCTTCAAGAATAGCTCAGGTCATTCCAGGCTCAGACTTCAGTCAAGACAACTCACCCTTTCTCTTTTACTCCACTCCCAACATAAAAGGCCCCAGAGAGCCCTGATAAAAATATTGAATAAACATAACATCAGACTTATAATTCTTAGATTACTTGCAGAGCTCAGCATATAGAGGTTCTGTTGAGTAAGAAGATAATAGTCCTGTTGTGTTTCCCTGTTTACTGTTCAGCTATCAGAACCCTACCTTTAGTACCCTTGAGCACCACAAGTATTGTCAATGATCTGGATGTATAAGTGTTCTGACAACTTCCAACACAATTAACATCCAGCTGTTGCCTGATTTGGCGCCAATCCAATTTATGGTTCAACATTCCCAAATTAGTAAAAACCTATTTTCTGTGGCTTGTCTGGATATCCAGCTGTTATGATCCAAGTCATGCCCCTGATCTCTGACCACTTGATCTGACTTAAGTTCCTGTCACACCAAAGAAAATATATAAGCCTAAAAATATTTTGCTTATATCATTTTTCTTCATTAAAACTATATTCTAAGCTTTCCCAGAGTTGTACCTCATCACTTGTATAGCTTAGAGGTAAATTTTTCTAAATTTAAGCCTATGAAAGAAGAACATGTCTAATAATACCTACCACCATATTTTTAATTATAAATATGTCATAACAATATATTTTTTCTGTTCATTAATCAAGAGTTTTTTGTTAGGGATATAAGTTAACTATTTCAATATAATGATTTGAAGTTTTTAGTAAATTTGAACTAACACTATGGATATAATGAGGGAATTATTTCAATAATTTAAATTTTTTTCTCACCATATAAATATCTGTCTAATACCCTTGTATAGATACATAAATTTTCTGCTGTAAGAAAAGCAAGATTTGCAAATAGCATTTGTATAGAAATCAGCATTCAAACCCCCAAATTTGTTCTCCTGTTTTTTAAAAGAATTCTCAGAAAAATAAGAACTCCTTGAATTAATGTATATTGTAAGTTCAGAACCTAAAGGTAAAAACACAGGATTGTCAAATTCTTTTGTGTGAACTCACCAACTTAATGGAGTAATTTTCATCCCAGAACAACTTAATTTTTTTATATAAAATGATGAAAAATATTCTAGTAAGTTGGTGACTTCATGCAAAAGAATTTGACAATCCTGCATTTTTACCTTTAGGTTCTGAATCTACAGTAGCAACCAAATTTAGAAACTAAAACTTAGATTTAAGAAATATCATTTATTTGGTAGATAATACTTGTGTAAAAAATACAGTTTATGTATTTATGTACTTTATTACATTAAGTTTGTGATACATTAAAGATGGTGCTAGAGGTTTAAACATAGATTTGAAATGCAATGTGGAATCTTTTAGGGAAAGCTTTGAAATGTTTAAAGCTCTGGTAAATCAAGGTGATATCCTCTATACAAACAAATTCTTGAAGCGTCAGGCCATGTACAATGACAAGTATATACAAAACATTAGAAAATTCTGAAAGGTTGTAATAAAATGTTTTTTTGATAAATAATGGGAAGTCTAGTTTAGCATATTTAACAAAAAATCTTGGTTTCAAAGTATTAAAATGGTATTGAAACCAATATGGATACAAGCAGTACCACTGGGGATACAATACAGACCAGTTCTTTATTGACACTTCTAAGTAAAACAAGATCATCATTCTCACGTAATTAAATAGCTCTCATAAATAATCTATAGCAGTTAACTGTTGTATAATTTATGTTTATCTTCTCTATTAAAAATATTGCCCATTATATTATACAATACTTTAGACTTTTAAAAAACTTATACAATAGACTATGAATATATGGAATAGAGTATACCATTGACAGTTGAGATATACAAGAAGAATTTATATTCCTTATTGCTTACTAAAAACAAATACATATTATATGATTCACATCTTAAAACCTATTATAGCCTAAAGAATACAATTTCCAGTCAATTGTCAAAGATTTTAAATATGTATACTCATATGAACCCAAACAGTAAAAGCTTAACTTATGACACAAGCCATATATTGTGTTGAAATAAGCAATCAAATAATATGCCAAATTTGATTCAATACCCAAGTACCTAATTTTAAAATAGAAATTATCTTTCTTTATAATAGATGTTATTTTGACTATAGTTCCCCTTAATTTAATCCTATGAGAATTCAGATTAGGGCATATTTTAGCTGTATTTTTTTCAGCATTTATAGAAGAACTCATTGCATACAGAAAGCTTTCATTCTTTTCATATTAAGCTGTAGGTACGTTTCTCAATGCAAGAAGTTTTTTCTGTCTCAGATGTTGCTGCTTGATTTACATAAAATCAACCAGACTTGAACCCACACATTGGTGTTTTCTGTATAGCAGTTGTAAAGAGACTAAGTGCTACTTTCTAATGATAAACTTGCAAAGGAAGAATAGTTTCTTGTCACCAATTGTTTTTAAAAAATTGATTGACTTCTATTTAAAGTTAATCTATGAGTATGTTTGAAATCAACTAATCAGAACTATCACAACTATAACTATAACTCTAAAAAATATCAAACATAACTAAAATCTCTACTACTGCATTAGAAACCTTACACATAGTATAATTTGGCTAAACATATTTAACAACTTTTCTTTATACTAATATATTGATGATAAAAACCTTAAAAATTAAAAAAAGTTAAAAATAAACTAAAACATAAAAAATTAACAGATGTATATACAAAAATTAATGCTGAAAAATTTAAATTTTAATCTTTAATAAATAAATAAATAAATAAGTAAATAAGTAAGTAAGTAGGTAAGTAAAGATCAGTGAAAATTTTATAAGGGTAAAATACTTTTAGAAGCAATATCTTTGTTCTAAAAATAGCACAAGTAGAGATAAAAATAGTCAATAAAAAATGAAACTTAAGAAATAGCTCCAAAAAGCTTTATTTATTTGATTTCAGGGTAATAAAAAATAGTCATTATATTTAAGAACAGATAGTTATGGATTATTAATATTTAACAAAAAAAATTATTGCAAATAAAAAGTGATCAATAAATTAAAAGTAAATTATAGAGTCACTATATAAGAGTAAAGTTTAAGTCCCAATAAAGAAATAAGTATTTAAATGCTAATTTGAAAAAAACCACTTTACTATAAATATATAAAATACAAAGATTTTTTGAGATTGATGACATTTTTAAAACTTAAAACAACTTTTAATTTTATATCTATGTAAGAGATTATTTTAATCATATGATATATTGAATATTTGAAGCTTTATGGTTATATTTTAACTTCCAAAGCCAATAGGAAAATTTTAAATTAAAAAACAAAAATTAAATTGATGATTTCTGTATGCAACTCTTCCTACTCTTAACCTGCAGCTATTTTTTGGAATAAAATTATTTACGTTAAAGTATTATAAAAAATTTCTAGGTTTCATTATATTTTTGCATATGATAGTTAGGATTTTTCTGGAAAATAAACCAATAACCAGCTCAGATTGATATCTATATTAGTTGCACAAGCAGTTGAATACAAGGTAGGTTTTTAAACAAAAAAACCATTTTAATATAGCTTCAAAATGCTTTTGGAGTTTTAACAATTTTATACAAAATACCTTTAATACTATTTTTTTGGAAGTACTTTAAAAATATTATCAAATTTGGATCCAAATCTAGAATTCACTAACTATAGCTAATCTAATTGCAAAATTGCCTAATTCAATCAGGATATATCCCAGATCCTTATCAGCAATTTCTTGACTGCATCCTGAATCCCCCATGATCACATTCTGATATTACACCCATTCCAGATTAATCAACAGCTAGTATAAATCCAACATTGTTATATTAATAAAAATAAATTTATTGTACCTATATTTTGCTATCCTGTAAGCACATTTGCAACAATAATTAAGCCAGATTTTAATTTTACCTGTCTTTATAACATGAGAGGGTTTACTGAAATCATATCACATCTTCTTTTCACAAACTAATACTTTTTAACTTTTTTGACCTGTAAATATTTTTTTAAAAATAAATATTATACCAATCTTTAAAATATCTAGCCAACAGCTAACTTTTGATGAATATGCATCTTTATATTTTCCTCTCTTCAAAAAATAAAAAATAATTCTTTAATTATCATAGAAAGTTTTTCCATCTATATGGCTTTTTCATTTTTTAAAAATACTGTAACTAATATTTATCTTCTTAATAAATTATTTTTTAGCAGACTTAATTTAGTAAAATGTTGCAACCAAGATCAACACCATGTCTGCCATGGTGTCTTACAACACACAGGGGGCGCTCACAGAGCTGCCTCATGACATATCTAACAGCATGAAACATTCTTCTGTCAGTTTAGAAATATAGGCAATATCTTGCAATTAGGAGCATGGCTAATTCAAGCAATGATCTATTGATTAGTTATTTGTCACTCACATCATACTTGGATACTTTCACAATGCCGCCTCCATGTGAATTAGTGGCTTCTTTATTCAGTATATTAGCTACTGTTTTATGATAAAGATATCATCTTATCCTTATCATCTGCCTTTTCTCATGGACTGTTGTCTTCCCCGATTCTAAACAATAAACCATGATTAGTTTTTTTATCAAAAATATTCAGTAAATGCAATAATAATAAAAATATAAGCTTTATTGGAATTAATTTTTATGAATTATTATATGATAAAATAGCCTTATTTGAGCAGTGCATCAGCTAAAGAAAGCAAATAAGAAAACTCTGGCTTAAATCCTTAGTTTAAACTTGAAATTAAAGGTTTTAAAATTTTAATAAAAGATTCAATTACAAATCAGATGCAATACCTTAAAAATGAATTATAAAGGGGTAAATAAAGGATTATTCTAGAGAAAAGTTACTTCAAAATTTAATTATATGGTGCATCAAAATTAAGCAGTTCATAGTATTATTTTTTATTATAATTTTAATAAAATTTAAAAAAAATTATATTAAAGTAAACAGAAAAGGTTATAGTTAAACAAAATAAGAATCATATTTGATCTTTTATTCTTCAATGATTTAAGCCCAATATAAAATAACATTTTGATTGAAATATTAAGATTCAAGATTTTAATCTTAATTTTCTCTTGTAAAAAACAAAAAGTTATTTTTATAGATGTGTATACTTAAAAAATATGCTCATAATTACTTATCTGGATGAAATTCCTGAGTACATCTTTTAATCCCTTAATTATTCTTTTTTATTTGAGCATTATAGATTATTCTCAAGATTTTATGTTGTATCCTAAGTTTGGTATTTTATTTCTATAAATTTATTTCCAGATTGAAATTAGGGGAGGCTTAACTCAAATAAAGATTATAATTTCTTGATCTTCATAGTATATATTATGATTTAAAGAATTTTAAATGCTATTATTTAAACCTTAGTTACCAGGCTTATGATCAAATAATAATTTTATTGAAAAGGTACTGTTTCAGCTGATTTAACTGATCTGATTTCATATCTACAATAATATATAGTCAATGACTATACAAACTACATCAAACCATCAATAAGGCTTTAATTTAATTTTTAAAAGTTTTTATAGGGGATCATAATACTCATAAAAATAGGCCTCTATTTAAGAATTTTGAATAATTTATAAAAGAAATTTGCTAAATTTTTAAAGCCTTTAAAATAATAACCAAGGATTACTAGAATACTGAGTTTAAATTAATTAGCTTTAAATTCTTAAATTTATACAATAATTTTCAAACTTGTTGAGATAAACAAAAAAACTCAGTCTAAAAACAAAAACAAAGGGGATCCAAATATATTGTAATTTAGTATAAATTCCTTGGTTTTTTATTTCATTTTTAGACTGAGGTTTTTGTTTATATCAACAAGTTTAAAAATAACTGTATAAATAAAAAGTATAACTCAAACTATAATAAGAAGTTAGAAATAAAGGTTTCAGGCAAAAATTGAATATTTTATATTCAACTTGAATATAATTATTCTCTATGATTTTTATTATTTATCTTTTAAAACTCATCTAAGTATAATAAGTGTATCATTTCAAATTAGCTTTTATAAAAACTTCTATACTAAGATACAAATATATTTTTATCACTGTGAGCCTATATATTTTTAATATCACTAATTCAACAGTTAAATTTGTGCTTTTTAGCTTGTTATTAAAACCTCTTTAACATTAAATATTTAACTTTTTAAAGCTATAAATTTATAAAATAAAAAATTTCTTTAACTAATTTTCTAATTGATAATAATGATTTTCATTTTTCATTAAATAACTTTTTTTAGAGATAAGATAAATTTATGATTAATAACAAAGAAATGAGGTTTTTAGCAACAAACAAATAGGATTATCTTAAAAGGTTTATCTAAATAAAGTACATCCTCCTTTTTAATTAAAAAAGGATAATTTAATTGATATATTAAATATGAATATATTAAAATAGTAAGTAAGAAAGCATAGAATAGAATTTTGCTATAAAAAGGAAAATTATTATGCAAATTGAATTGGTTTTTCTTGTATTAAGCCTTTTATTTCCAAATACTACATTAGCTTTCAAAGCTGTGAAAACAAGCAAAATTGAGTCATTTTGTAAGTTACATAAAATTTAGTTGAAAAAATCATTACAGCTCAAAGAAAAATAAAGTAATAAATTCATATTAATTATAAATAAATTTGGGTTCCCTTCTATTTTTTTCTGAGATGAGTTAATTTTGTTTTAAGTTAATTTAATTTTTACTTACAGATGGCTCAATTTTTCTTGTTGCCACAGCTTTGAAACTACTGTATTATTTTAATTTATATTCAATCACAAGTATGACATATAAATATTCTAATAGTATATATTCCAAGCTAATTTCCCCTAAATTTAGATCTATTTAAATTTTCTTATAACTAAATTAATTGCCTTCAGATAGCATTTAAAAAATAAATGACTCTATAAAAAGTATTATGTTGCAACATCTTTGATTACTCCATCTTGGGGAAGTAATTCCCTGAGTGATTCCCCAACTAATTAAAAAATTGGTGGCACTCTTATTAATCACTCATCTAATACAGGTGTCAAGTATATACTTCTGGGAAGTATAATAAACAAGATAAGAGGGAAATTTAAAAGATGTCACGGCCCATCCCAGAGTCTGGCTGGACTCCCACAGGGGAGGCAGGCTGGGTCTGAAAGGCCATGTATACAATAGGCACTATGTGAACCAGGTAGTTTAGAGCAGTGGCTAGGGGGTGCCAACTCCCAGTATGGGGCATGAACTGGTTAGCAAGCCCCAATACTGTGATATAGATAAACCCCAGCTTTCTAAAGTACTGGGTGGGAGGCGCGTTGGGGAGAGAAGGGGCAGTTTGAATATCCTTCATTGCTGGTGGCAGATCCAGGTGATGGGGATGTAAATACTCTAGGTCAAGGGCGTGGGGCAGTTTGCCAAGGACAACAGGAGTATGGCCGGAAGGATATGGGTATGCAAGTTTGTATTGAGTAGTTGATTCATAAATGGATGCAAAGAGAATAATTAAATTTGAGCAAAAATAAAAAATCCTGCAATAAAATAATAATTTCTAGGCATAAACTTGATTTATTAAGATGTCAACAGTGAGTGGGGCTTCTCCCCCCTCACTACTTATACTTACTGAATATTCTGTGGCCTTTTGTGCCACCAGAGAACTGATGGCATCATTTGGAGTTGGATTTACAATTTTACCCAGAATTTGCGTGCTTGGCCAAGAGGGTGAGATCTCATTGGCTGCTATAACATGAACCTTTTGAAATTTGCAGCATGGCAAGTTGCTACAGTTTTTTTAGCTCCCGCAATAAATTGATTGTCCAATTGTGCAATCAAACAAATGAGCTCCCAATATGCCATTTTCTTTTAGGTAGGTGGCCCAAATTTGATAACAGGCTCAATGCCAGGGATTCAAAGCTTGTGTGCCTCTCAAATCCCGGGCATTTTCTAGTCAAAAGGGGGGTATTTTGCCCTGGAAAGTGCTTTGTGAGGGTTTCCACACCGTATGTTTAATCAACTCTAAGGAGGCCAGCTGACTGTCCAGGGCAATCTGGGCCCTGAAAGAAGAGAATGATACTTTATTAGATGTGAATATAGGATATTATATAGTATCATGGGAAGTCACATACTGTCCATGTACATCATTTAGGTCATGGGGCTTATCTGAGTAATGTTCCTCTTAAGTCATGAGACTTAATTAAGTTGTGTTCCTTTTAGGATCTGGATGCTTGACTCCCATATAGATGGTCAAGTGATAGTGGTGCCATCAACTTAACAATTATTTGGTGAGCCATTCAGTGACTCATTTGATGAACTACTTGGGGCGTTAATTCCCCAAGAGGGAGTAATTAAAGATGTTGCAATATCTCTCCCTGGGGTGCTGGAAGGCAGAGCCTTGGGAATTTTTAAAGTGTCAGGGATGCAAGCTTGGTATTGATCCAGTTTGGTGTTGGGAACAGGGAGTCTGGAGTTACGTTGAGCTGTTCTTGCTTTGCACAGGCAGAGTTGGTTGTGGTGTGTACGTTTCAGTTTAGTTTGTGCCTTAATTCCCTTGATGAGGTAGGTATTGTTGGGTTAGACTTCCATAACAATGCCTGGCCCACATAACCCTGGATCCAGCTTATGCTGGTTGTGGTTGAAAACCCAGATTTTATCTCCAACTTGGAATCTTTCATGTTGTAGCAGGATTGTTCTCTCTTGACTCTTTTTTGTTCCATGTCCTCTTGGTCTTTTCTAGCTTGTTGTATGCTGGGTTTGCTGGAATCTCACACTTTCTTAGGCAGAGGTAATTATTATCCTGCAGTTTTACTAACAAGAGCAGTATTTTGTCCATAAACAAGTTTGTATGGGGTTTGCCTGTGTTACAGTTGACCTGTGTTCTACAAACAATGAGCACTATTATGAGCATGTTAACCCAAGCCTTTGGATTTTTAGCAGATAGCTTACTGAGGGCTTCTGCTAGTGAGCTGTTTAGTTGTTCTACTTGTCCATTTGCTTGTGGGGGATACAGGCTGGCAGTGATGTGTCTTATTCATTCTTGACAAGGTAGATATTGGTGTTTACGGCTTTGAGTTAGGTGATTCCATCTGTGATAAGGAGGTCAGGTTTCCCAAATTTGCCTATGATTTTCTTTCCAATAAGTTATCTCACATCATTGTCTTTGTGCTCTTTTGTGGCTTGCGCCACAGGCCATTTAGTTGCATAGTGAATAGCTGTTATGATGTACTTCTTGCCCTTGTTCTCACCAGGAATTGGTCCCACAATATCTAACGTCCATACCTTGAAGGGTTGTGATGAATACGGATACTACCGACTTGGGTGGTGCTTTGGTTTGGGTGTACTTTTCACAGACTTTGTATTGCTCCAGTACCTCTTTGATATCATCCAGCATATTGGGCCACCAGTAGCGTGTTTTAAGGTACAAATGTAAGTTCCTGCTACAGGTGTGTCCCAGGTCTCTGTGATATCTGATGATGGTGTCAATATTTTGATTTGATGGGACGTAAGGTACAGTGTCACCACTTGGAAGTATTTGGTGTAGGGTACCATATACGTTTTTAAACATATGTTTGTTCTTAAGGACCTTCTCTTGGACGTCCATAGGTGTGACAGGTGGGAAGCCTTCCTGGAGATTCCCCATGATAATCATGGGCCAGTAAGGGTCTCCATCAGCGCATAGGGTATGTTTACTATATAGCCTAGAAAGTGTGTTGGCGGTAAGCATTTATTTGCCTGGTTTGTATTCAATTTGCATTGGGTATCTCTATATGAGGCTCATCCACTCATCTTGTCTTCTTGATAGATGTTGTTGTGTCTTGAAGAAAACTAGTGACTTGTGATTGGTGAATACTTTGAATGTTTGAGCTCCTTCCAGATAGCATTGCCATTTCATGAGGCAGTGCAAAATGGCCACTAATTCCTTGTCGTGTATGGGGAATCTTTATTTGCCATTAGATATCTTTTTAGATTTGTAAACCACAGGGAGGAAGTCCTTCTCTGCTGTTTAGATACATATTACTCCTTCTATGGCGCAGTCAGACACATTGGTTTAAAAACTTGTATACTCCTTCATGATTTGGGTATTGGAGGATGGTGGTGGTGACCATTTATTCTTTTAACTGGCGGAAATTCTCATCTTGGAGAGGTGTCTACACAAACTTGGTTGTTTTGCCTGTAATGGCTGACAAGGGGGCTGTCAGAGCACCCCAGTCAGGGATGAATCTTCTAATGTAGACTACCATGCCTAAGAAGGTACAGAGTTTGCTCTTGTTCCTGGGGGCTGGCATTTTGGTTATGGCACATATTTTCTCTGGATCTGGTTTTATCCTGTCCTTACTTATAATGTGGCCAAGGAAGGGCAGTTCAGACAAGAAGAAGTTGCAATTTGATGGTTTGGCAATGAGTTGGCTTTCTTTGAGGGTGCAGAGTACCAGACAGACGTCTTCCCAGTGTTGCTTTAAGTTCAGGCTATAGATTATTATGTTGTCCAGGTAGATGATTGCTTGCTTCCCAATGTGTTCTTTGAAAACCTTGTTCATGAAAGTCACAAAGGTACTTGGGGCATTTGTCATGCCAAAGTTGAGTACAAAACATTCAAAGGATCTGTACTTGGTTCTGAATGCGGTCTTTGGGATGTCTTCAGGTTTCACACAAATTTGGTGGTAGCCTGCTGTCAAAAACATTTTTGTGAAAATTCAGGACCCCCCAGGGCATCAAAAAGGTCATCAATCAGGGGCAGGGGATACCTGTTCTTAATTGTGACCTTTTTGAGTGTCCTGTAGTCTGTGACCAAGTGGAGTCCTCCATCTTTCTTTGCCACAAAGAGGACAGTGGCACCAAAAGGTGACTTTGAGGGTCTAATGAGGCCTTTTTTGAGGGCTTTATCTAGGTAGGCTTTCAGGGTATTGTCCTCTTGGGGTGTGAGGTGATAGATAAGTCATCCTTTGGTACACTTCCTTTTGGGTTAATCTCATGTTGTATGTCACGGTTGGGTGGTAACCCTGGTATTGTTTTCTGGAAAATAGAAGGGAATTCTTTGACAAGCTGGTATCAGATATAATCCTGTTCATATCTGGATTCTGTAATATTAAAGTGGATAATTTCATATGTGCAGGTATTCCAATCAATCTTGCTGGGGTCATTTTTCTCTCTGGTCCATGATTTTCACAAATACATGGTCTCTCATAAGTGTGTCAAGGTGAGCTGTGTAGATGTGGTGGTGTACTTTGCCACACTGTATAGTGAGAGTAGCGCTGTCTCAGTCAATATGAGGTTTGGTCTTTCTCATCCAATCCAGGCCAAGTATAACACCATACTTGGGGATTGGTATGATAGGGTCACTAAGCGTAGTTTGTATGTCTCCAGTTTAAGCGCAAAAAGGTTTTACTTCTTTGTTGACTGAGGTACTTCTGTTATCTGCCATGATAAATCTCCTGGCATTGCTTTGGACTGTTGGTAGTTTCATAAGGTTGGCAAATTTTTTGTCAACAAGGATTTATCTGCTCCAGTGTCAAATAATGCTGTGTCCTGTTATCTGCAAAAGCAGAAAGGATAAGTGAGGAGTTTATTTCCAGTTTAGGCAGCAAACAGTAGAGGATTGCTGAAGAGAACTTGGATCATGTTTATTGAGTCCTTGTCCTTGTCTCTGTATGAGTCTTGTGAGTTGGGGGAGGGCAGCTTGCCTAAGCACTCCCCTGAGCTTTTCCCTCCTTGTGGTATGGGGAGCTACTCCTCAATATCTCTTTATCACAACTAGTTCTTAATTTGGAAAAGTATAAGGGGAACTGCTGTTCTTTTTTATGTTTTATGTTGGAGAGTAACCCTCCAAATCCTATAAAGGCATTTCTAATTAGAGACTAATTGACAAAACTGCAGCTAGCCGCAGATGAGTCAGAGAGTGACCCATAGGAGTGGTTTTAATATGACAATTAGTGACCAATCAATGCATCTGCAGCTAGCTGCAGATGCTATGATTGGTGACCCATCAGAAGAGGATTTACTTATGGCAATTATTGACCCATTGACACATCTGCAGCTAGCTGCAGATGCATTGATGATCAACCCATTGCTTGCACCCACTATGTAGATTGGTATATTGGCCTTCTTCCCCTTTTGTCAAGCATGGACCCTAAGGAAAGTGGTCTGAAACCCTATTCCATACCCAGTTTCCCAAAGACGGCTCTACTATTGCTGTGATCACCTGACTCCCAGATCACATGTTCAAATGTCTACTTTTCACCCAATCTAAGCCATTTCCCTCTGAATATTCCCCAAAATGTTTCAGCTCTTAAAGAATACCTCAGTGTCTGTCAATCTAGACCCTAGTCAGTATGACTCACCCTTTCTTTTCCCTCCTCCTCCTCCAACTATAAAAGACCCCCTGAAGATCCCCAATAAAGACAACCATTTACCATACAAACATAACCAACAACTTTCAATTCTTAGATTACTTGTGAAGCCCACAAATAGAGGTTCTGTTGAGTAAGAAGATACTAGTCCTGTTGTGTTCCCAGTTGCTGCTCAGCTACACCCAACCTACTTTTAGAACCCTTGAGCACCACATTTTCTGGTGCACACACAGGGGTATCCGCCACTTCCCTTTGCACCGCTGCTGGAGACATCTAGTCCAGGGACCAAACCTGTGACTCCAAGATCATGGGCCATCTACGCTGCTCCACTGCAAACTACGCTTGCTGCAATGCCAACCCCCTGCGCCCTGCCTGCCCAACACCTGCACGCAGAGGCTGTGATTGACCCTGTAATGCTGATTGAGTCCTAACTCTCACCAAAGCCCCCCACCCCAAAGGTTGAGTTGTCCCTAATGCAGAAGCTTCCCAACTACCTATAGAGGTTTAGGAATCCACTGCTCCAACCTCTGACCTTCCCCCACGCACCTAGACCAGAACTTGCCATTAGTCTCTGCCCCTACCGCCCCCAAGCAGTTGAGCTCCCAAGACAGCACTCAGCTTTTGTACGCCCAAAAAGCCCCTCTCCTGCCTCAGACAAAGACCCCACAGATGATATCTTTGAGGTAGATTAAGAACCTCCCATCAACTTCCTTTGACCTCATCCTGGTCCTCTACTTCAAGCAGAGACCACCGCCACCTTAGGGCCTTGTCTGGGAATCCTGCGCCCCCTCCCCAAAGACGTCAAACCCTCAAACAAACTAGCTCTTGTGTCCCATTTGTCTTGCGTATAGAGCCTCTACCTGTCCCCACTGCTCCCCCATCTTACCAATCCATCACCAGTGCCCCCTCTCTACCAATGCACCAAGTTGCCCACCCTGGCCCCTCTGACAACCCCACCATTAAAGATATGGTATGTCTGCTGGTTCCTGAGTGAGAATGGGGATGTTCTTACTTCCACAGTCATAGACAATACCAGAAGGATTAAGGCTTACCTATTCAATTCAATCACCTCATGGTAACTGTGCTGGTAAATTGGTTGAAGCAACAACACATTTGTAGCAAGAAAACCATTATGGCCCTGAATTGACTAAGGGATTACACTGAGGCAGCAGTAAATCCTCTTCAAGACTAACTCTATTAGATACAACATGAGCCTGAGGTTCTTGGAGCCCTGCAATTGGACACAGTTACCATTGCTCAACAGATAATAGAAGATCACTCCTCCCTCCAGCAGCGGGTGATCTAAACCTTGGTTGAAGAGGTGGCCAACCTTAAAGACCACTTGACCCAGCATGATGTGGATATTGGTAAAATTCAGGCCCAACTAGCGGGCATCTGAGAACCTGTGACAGATGGGCTGGAAATGCTGCAGCTAGAGTCAACCAAACTAAAGAGGACATGGAGGCCCTGAAGAGTGACTTTGACCTACTCCATCACAATCTTAAGCAGACACAGAAAGACTTGGATGTTATAGGGACCAACAGCAACGCAACCTATTCTAAGCTAGAAGCACTCCAGTCAGACCAGGTTGCATTCAAGTCACAAACTGAGGCAAATCAGAGCAAACACCTGGGTCTCATTCAGCAACTAGTGATCCAACTCAAGCGCGTCCAACAGGAGTTGACTATCCTAACTTAGAAGCAGAAAGCTCATGCCTCTACTTACAATAAAGAACTCTCTACCCTAAAGGAGAATGACACCAGCCTCCAGTTACTGATTTCACACCTGACTGATCAATTCAACTCAATGAATTTAGGGGGCTCAGGCAGCACAGAACCAGACCCCAGTTCTGCCTTGGCCTCTTCATTAGTAGAAGTAGTGTGTTCTGTCCTTGAGTAGGTAGAAACTATTACAGCTTTGTCCAGAACTCACATGACTGGAGAAAAACATCAAAGTTTCCCTTGGGCCACCAAGGAGTTCCCGCCCCCATGTCAACCCCCCTTCTCACTTATCCCAGATATCTTGACCCCAGGTTCCACCTCAGTACCAACTTTCAGCACTCAAACGCCTGGAAAGCACCTCCCCAACACACCACCACAGGCCCAAGCTAATGAACCAAGGGTAGACCCTGCAACTGCACGCTAGAGACGCCTCCCAACCCTGGACAACTATACCCTCAACAATACCTGTGATGGTTTCCCCCTTCCAGGTACCCAGGCCCCAATCCCCAGCCATACCCGCAGGAGGGGTCTTTCTTTCAGTCAAATTACCCCTTGGGGCTTACACCCCCTCCTGGGTCTTTGCTCCTGCCTTGTAGTTATCCCAGCGCCTTCTCCAGAGGGCCCCCTGGTCCACCAGGACCCCCACCAGGCCGCCCCTTAGGACCGCCCTATGGGCCCCCAGGACCAGCCCCTTCTGATCCTGGTCTATCTTTGTGGGACTCTTGCGCAAGCTGTGGCCCCAGTCTCAAGCTAAATACCAAGTTCAAACCAGGAGGCTCCATCAATATTCACGTTTTTCTCAAAGGGTTTGAGCTCATGACCAGGGACAGCCCAGAGCCAGTTGCCCGTGCCAAACTGCTGAATAGCCTAGAAAAAACTACCTTTTTCACTGTGGTTGCCTCTCTTAATGGAGAAGAGGGTTTTACAAGAAAATTAAAAATATCCTTGAACATACCTATGGGTCCCCCAAACAGCTAGAGGACAAAAAGCCAATTTCTTGACTATCTCTCTAAAAAAAGATGAGTCACTTCCTGAATTTGGTATAAGATTCAGGGTTGGGGCACAAACATTAATGTCTATCAACGTCCTGACTCCCAGAGAAGCAGCAACAGCTCTTCTCTATGCAATCTGCACCTTCCCACACTTGTCTTCCACCCACAGCTGTTGACACCTACTTCAGCTCAGGCAGTACTTTGCATAGCCCCTCCTCCAACAACATACTCTAATCCAGGCTTCAAGTACTGTGTATCCTTCCCACCAGGTAATGAATGTGGTAGAGGAATACAAAGAAGATGAGGTCAGAGTCCTCTATACGGAAAGACAACCCATGGAAGAACAAGAATGCTTTAAGTGTGGTTAGAAATGGCACTTTGCAAGGAACTGCCCACACTGCTGACTAGACATAAAAGAAGAGCCTGCCAACACAAAACCCAGCGTACACGCTTTGACCAACACACCTCAAGAAGATAGTGTCTTGGAAGAGCCAAAAAACTACTAAGTGGAACACACAGGACCAATGTGTCTCTGACTAGTAAAAAGGTCCCTCCCAATCTCCATAGTCCTGACTCTTTAAAAAAATGCTGTGGCTGATCATACACGTACAAAAGCCTCTATCCAAAAAGAAGTAACCCCCACAAAATAAACCCTTTGAAGACTGATCCTGCCCTGCCCTACATCCTCCAGGCTCATAACCTCCTGAAAACCCACACCACTGTCAGCAACATAACCAAAGATCTTTTAAAAACTGTGATCACTACTCCATTGAGTGATATTGTCCACATTCTTCCAACCCTACAGAAATTTGTTAAAGAGCTAGAGAAATATTCTCTCTTGTCTGCCAGGTAGAGGGCAGAACTAGCCTCTTGGTTGGGTCAAGAACATGGGTACAAATCAAGGTATTTGAAATCCCAATTTGTGCTGTCATGGATAGTGGCGCTCTGACTTTAATCATATCCTCCCAAATCACCTATAGGCTCCATTTCCTGCCAGAAGTTGAGTGCAGTAGAACCTTTGGTACAGCAGGCAATAATCCTTACAGATCTAAAGGTGCATACTCGTTGGTTCCCTTGAAGTTTGGGGATACTATGGTCACCTGCCCAGCCATAGTCCTGGAAGCCAAGAACTACAATGTATTAATTAGTTCTTCCTTTATGGACCAGTTTATGACCACCATAGATGACAAGACTGGTATGTTTCACCTCCTAGGCCAGGAATTCCCACTCCTGACACCTGATGGCCGGCCTAGAGTCCCTTCTGAAGGCATAGATCCTAGAGGATGAATCCTGCTTGCCTGCCCTTCTGGTATAGTAGTGATTCCCTATGAAAATACCTTGACTTGTATAAGCAAGCTACCAACAACAGTTTTCTACAACAACCCTATCCTGATTTTGTTGAAGGACAGTGTAAGTATCCCTCCTTATCCCAAGCCATTATAGGAACAGGTATCAAGCTATACATACCAAAGGGGTTGCATGGGGAAATATCAGCACTAGGTTTCCTGCGTCCTGGGCTGCCCACAGTTGTGAACCACCTCATCCTTGGGAAGACTATCAATGAACTCACTATCCTGATGGCCAACCCTCACTCCTCTAAACTAGAAATAGGTTGCAACTCTGGGGTACCTGCTCTAAAAAATTTCTTAAATAAATCTATTTCCTCTGCCTATACTATTGGATTGCTGTATGAACTAGGATTACCAAACCCTGGTCACAACCTAATAGCACCCATCCTACAAGATGAACAAATTGAGGACATAGGCCTACAGCAGACGGAATAGTTTCTGGAGCTAATCAAGAAGTACAATCATCTTTTTGCCAACTCCAACGCCAATCTAGGCTGCGCTAATAACTGCTTCCATAAAGTCAACACAGGGGAAGCGCAGCCCCTATTCCAAACCGTGTACTGTCAATCCCCTGTGGCTAGTTGGATAATTCAACAGGAAGTCAATAAACTATTAAAATGAGGTCTTTTAGTACCATTAAATAGTCCCTGGGCCAGCCCTTTGCTCCTAGTAAAGAAGAATAATGGAACCAATTGAGTGGTAATCAACTACAGGAATTTGAACGCCATCTCCAAGAAAGACAGGTATCTCCTACCTTGGATCACGACACTCTGGACAAGAAGGGAGGCGCGAGGTTCTTCTCAGCCATGGATCTTGTAGCAGGCTACTGGTAGATACCTATGGAATTCAAAGACCAGGAGAAATGTGCCATTGTGACTGTAGATGGTGTGTACCAACCAACCTGGATGCCTCAAGGACTAGACACCATTCCAGCCACTTTCCAAAGGCTAATGGACACCACCTTCTGTGACCTAAAGTCCATCTGTGTCCTCATATATTTAGACGACATTAATGTGTACACAAAAAGCTTTGAGTATCATCTTAGAGACTTAGAGCAGGTCTTCATCAGGCTAGACAAGATAGCAATGAAACTTAAGCCAAAGAAGTGTCAATTCTTTAAGCAAAACCTTGAGTTCCTTGGTCATGTCATCAATAAGAAAGGCATTACTCCTATCCCGGCCAAGGTAACAGCTATCTCTAAACTTGCTGCCCCCACCACCATCAAGGACCTACAATGCTTCCTTGGCATGGTTGGTTACTATTGCTGCTTTATAGAAGCATTTGCCAATCTGGCCCAACCCCTTTTTGCCTCCTAAAAAAGGATGTAGAATTCATATGGGACCTTGATTGCCAAATTGAGTTTGAGGCGCTAAAGCAAGACTTAATAGAATCCTTGGTTCTGGTTTTTCCTGACTTCTCTAAAGAGTTTATTTTGTATAAAGATGTCAGTTTAGTAGCAGTAGGAGTGGTCCTTGCGCAACTGGATGATGAAGGCCATGATCACCCTGTTGTATATTTCTCTAGGATCCTGAATGCCCATGAACAAAACTACTCAGTAACTGAAAAAGAGTGTCTAGAAGTCTTATATGGTATTGAAGAGTGCTGCCTCTACCTGTATGGGTCCCACTTAAGGTTTTGACTGATCACTCCTCCCTGAAGTGGCTAGCTAATCTAAAGGACCCCAAGGGGAGACTGGCTTTCTGGGCAGTGAGGCTGCAGGCGTACAACTACAAACTTATACACTGTCCTGGAGCCAAGCACGCAAACACTGATGGATTATCCAGACTTCCACTAGTAGCATCCTTTGCCCCTGAAGAAGACGCCCTGTTTGACCTCATTCCTTTTCCCTCCAAATGGATTAGTATCTCCCCTGAGGCCCAAAAAACCCTATTCAAACTTGCTCATAACACCACAATTAAAGATAACTGTCTATATAAGGAAGCCAAGGGACATCAACTGCCATAATTTGCCACTCTTGGTGGCTAGCCATATTAAACAATTTCATAACCTAGTCACCAGGCATGCAGGCAAAAAACGTATAATGGCAACACTTGCATTGCACTGTTATTGGGAAGGTATGTACACTGATGTATTAGAATTTTTTCAAAGATGCATGACTTGCTCCAAGTATTTTCCCTACCCAAGGCCACTAGCTATAGACTGCATCCCCCTATTCACACATTTCACACAGTTAGTATTAATGTGGTAGGAAAGTAGGACCAAACAAGACTAGTTGTGGGAATAGATATCTTATTGTAGCCATTGACCATTCCAGCAAATGGGTCAAAGCCAAGGCTATTCCTGCCCCTACAGCCAAGCATACTGCCCAATTTGTTCTATCACATATCATTGCCAATCATGGCTATCCAAACATCATCTTGACAGATAATGGAACCAACTCACCAGCAAGCTTCTAGCTGAATTAAACAAGGCTATGGGAATCAAGGACGCAAAGTCTACTCTGTATCACCCAAAAACATATGGCTCTGTTGAACGAGTCAATGGCACCCTCAAGACTATCCTCAAAAAGCTCATGTTAGATTTGGGCTTGTCTTGGAAAACTTTAGTCCCCTTAGCACTCATGGCATACCAGGTAACTAATCATACTGCTAGTGGTTGCTCCCCCTTCCAGATGGTTTATGGACAACAACTCTCTCTACCTGGGCTCCTAGCAACCTATCAGTTGGATACAGATAGATCCCCTAATGACCACCTAAGAGCCCTCACCAAAGGGGTAATAACTCTGCATCACAAAGCATATAACACTATGGGGACAAATTGGTGTGCTACATTTTCCTGCAACATAAAGCATTGTCCTGCTGGCTTCTTTTGAAATTGGCCAACATGTACTTGTCTCCAAGGCTTGGACTTCTGGACATCCCCACAAGCTCATCCCAATATTTTTAGTTCCATTTGTGGTAATTGAGAAAATAGCTTTGATGCATATACAGTTTGACAGATTGTCTCTGGTTAAACTTATCAGATAGTACATGCCAAGTTCATGAAAGCAGCCCCTGTAGTTGACAAGGATTCTCCTTGCCTCTTGCTAACTTCTGCTTACATGAGCAACCCTCAGTAAAGCCATGTGGCTTTACAAAACCTCTGCCAGCCTCTCTATTATCTCTTTTATATAGGTCAGTAGAGGAAACATTACGTAGGAATATAGAAAGAGAAGAAGCAAGGTATCCTACTACCCCTTCATAGGATCAGGCTGAAGAGACCAATTGTTGGTATAGCCAGCATAAATAATAAAGGGATTTATCCCAGAAAAAAAAGAAAAAAGAAAAAAAAAATATGGTAGAAATGCAAGGGTTTATTCCTGGAGCTGATGAGGAGTCATGAACCCCATATAATGGTTAGTGGCTTTGGCGGCCACAAAGAAAGAGAACATACAATTATCATTGTATGCAGCTGCACAGTCACTAATTGGAGCCTGAAGCATCCAATTGTACATGCAACATTTCTTGGGAGGATGATGTCTGGTTTAGATGGCGGCTAGGATGAGGGCATCCTGAATCATGTACTCATATGATTCAAACCCCTTGGCAGGACGCCCTGTGGACAACTGAGCCCACATATTGTCAATAGCAGTGGATACTTTCCGGCAGGATAGATTAGCGCAATTAGCATTATTGAAGGAGAGACCCAGAGTAATGAGGGCTTGCACCCACTGGTGGTACAAGTTAGGGTCTAATTCCCCAACCCAGTTGGTAAACAAGAGGTACCAATGGCTCTGAGACGCCCCATCAAACCCATGGTATGAAAGAACAGGACAAATGTCCTGCTCCACCCCCCCAAGTCTCCACTGCCAATATCAAGGCATTTTGAGCGCTAGTGACATCAGCCATTTTGCAAGGATGGGTTGCAATTAGCCAGCTGAACTTGGATAAGGTAAACAAAAGAGCATGCTGGGTGTAATGGCATGGTGTTTCCACCAAGTGACTTTCCCAAGCAGTAACAGGCCTGTCCACTTGACATCCCAGCCCAAGCTGTGCAATGTTAATAAGATTGGAAGAGGAATGAAGGCTCCCCACAGGAGGCACACGCACATACGCTTTCACAGAAGAGTTCCTAAACCATACCAAATCTTTGTTTTGGACCAGTTCCAGAATTTGGGCAATTGGCTTGACCTGAAGGGTGGCCCTAACCTCACGGTAATCATTCTCAGACTTCTTGTTGAGACAAATTGCTTTGATAGCCATCTGGCTATAAGGACCAAGGACTTGCTTGGAACAGCCAGGTGCATGATGAGTAATGGTCATGTTATCCAGCCCCATATCAGCAAAGGTCTCCTCTATAGTCACGCAAGGAGCAAAGGTGTCCTCAATGGAGTTGTCTGCACCCAAAAAATCTGCTTCCTTCTGTACAGTGTGTTATTTCTTGCAACAAGAGCTTTGGAAGCTTCTTGCACAGCAGCTGCGTCACAGGCAGCCTGGGCTATCACCTCCTGTAAGGCCTGTTCATTGTTGGTTGGCAAGGCTGCCTCTGCCCCGTGGGCCAGGTCACAAAGATGCTGGCACTGGGTAGCTGGGGAAGCAGGGCAACTTGGTGGGCTGCAATCCTTGGGATCAGGTTGGGAATCATAACTTTCATTGGCATCAGGTCCTTGGGCACCTGAAGAGTTGGGCGCTTTAGACTGGGAGGCTGCAAACCCCTTGACCTCTTCATCTAGTTGTAGGTACCTTGCCCCTTGGTAGCGTGAACACAACTGGGCGTAATAGCAAAGGCAACAGAGGTCAACAGAGCTCTTACTATCTTGCTGTCCTCTCTCTCTACTGAGGAGCCCACCCTCTGTTTAAGGGCCTCAAGCTTGGCTTGAAAGAGAGCATTTAGCACAGCCTGCAGGGAGGCGGACAATTTGCGGACGCGGCAGGCGGTAGAAGAAAGTGACATTTTTTAACTATGGGAAATCAGTCAGGACGCCCCTATTTATACTTAGCTTTATCCAATTAATTTGTTTTGATGATCATTGGATGATTTATCATGACTCACCCCTCTAAGCTTATTCCCCAATTATCATTAGGCCACTTGACAACTGATTAGCTGCTTTAAATTGGTTTCAAATGAACCTCCACTTGCCATTATGACGGTCTCAAATTTTCTTTTTAGGATGGAGCTGCATCCTGATCCGGGGGTATGTGGTGCAGGGAGCCACTACTCAATATTTCCTTATCAAGACTAATTCTTTATTTGTAAAATAAATGGGGAACTGCTGCCTTTTTTATGTTTTACGTTGGAGAGTAACCCTCCAAAGCCTATAAGGGCATTTCCAATTAGAGACTAATCAACACAACTTCAGCTAGCTGCAGATGCGTCAGAGAATGACCCATTGGAGTGGTTTTTAATATGGCAATTAGTGATCAATCAATGCATCTGCGGCTAGCTGCAGATGCTCTGATTGGTGACTGTGAGATTAGGCTGATTGACCACAAATGATCAGGCTAATTATTGTACACAGATCTTAATCAGTTACACACTGTATTATCACTTGGTTATCATTTAATCAAGTGTAGTAATTATACGCCGTATAATCACCAATATATTATAATAGATATGGCAGTTACACGCCGTGTAATTGTTATTTTATTATAATAGATGTTGCAATTATACGCCGTATTATCAGTGATCATCATTCCAATGTGTACTGCTTGTACACCATATATTACTTGCTTTATTATAATTGATGTAAGAACTATACGCCGTATAAACGTTAGCCAACATAGTCATTATCATTGATTCTATGCCATATAACCTAAAGATACTATCCCTCATCCCCCAATCCACCCTACTGGATGTTGTATAACCCATCTCTGCACTGCCTGATGGGCTTTTATGCTCATATCAAACAAGTGATATGCAAAAAATTAGGAAAAACCAAGTTTGGGTCAATGCTACACTGTGTATAATTGGGTTTCTTATTGGTTTGGGCCAGCATTACACGGCAGATAATCCACAAGTCAATATTGGATCAAGTCTGCTATTATACAGCGTATAATCCTTAATTTGACCTGTTGCATTAATAAGCAGAAAACTTACCAGCCAGAAAAGGATCACTGATTAAGCCCTACAAATGGAATACCAAAATTCCACCTTCCAATGCTGGAAGACAGATTAAGGACCATTTATAAGCATCTCTAAATGGTGTAGTTTCCAAGCGCAATAATAGGCGTGTAAGATACAGCCAATCAATAAATGACAGTAGGCTAGCTTAAGAAGAGCGTAGGCTGTAGCTGAAGTGCCATGTACGCCTGCAAAGGCCAGTAGCAACACATGTGCCAAGGACAGCCAATCAGGATAGGCACAGCTAGCAAAGATGGACCTATTGCAAAGGTAGCCACTGAGAACTTTCTGAAAGGACAGGAACTAGGGTTGTTGCAGTATATATTTATACAGACGCCTGAAAGGAAGGGGAGTTCTTAGTTACACCTGGATAGATTGCAGCCGCTGGCTAGATTGTACTCCAGCTTCAATAAACGTAATTATCTTCAAAGTTCTACTCTATTGTAGTCTGTAGTGCTCTTGCATAGGATTAGGTAGAGTACATTTGCAAGGTTAACATCTATCTGTATTTTTAAACATACCAGCAATAACCTGATTTGCTAAACAGTGACCCATTGAAAGAGGATTTACTTATGGCAATTATTGACACATTGACAAGTCTGCAGCTAGCCGCAGATTCATTGATGATCAACCCATTGCTTGTGCCCACTATGTAGATTGGTATTGTGGTGCTCAAGGGTTGTAGGGATGGGTGGATTGTAGCTGAGCAACTGGAAACACAACAAGACTAAATTTTCTTACTCAACAGAACCTCTAATTTTGGGCTCTACAAGTAGTCTAAGATTTGTAAGTCAATTGTTATATTGTTATGGTGAATGATTCTGTTTATTGGGAACTTCTTGGTGTCTTTTTATACTTGGATGAAGAGAAGGGAAAAGAAAAGGTGAGTCATGCTGACTAGGGTCTAGACTTTCAGGCAATGAGCTTATTCTTAGAGGGCTGAAACATTTTAGGGAATATTCAGAGGGAAAGGGGTTAGATTGGGCAAGAAAGGAACATTTAGGCATGTGATCTGGGGTCATGTAGTTGCAGCAATAGTAGGGCTATCTTCAGGGAATTGAGTGTAGAATAGGGTTTCAGACTACTCTCTTTGAAGTTCACATTTTGGCAGAAAGAGCGCCAGAAGATCAAATAACCAATTTACATAGTGAGATAAACAATGAGTTAGTCATTGATGCATCTACATATAGCCACAGAAGTGTCAATGGGTCACTAATTACCATAAGAAAACCACCTACAATGGGTCACTCTCCAATGCATCTGCAGCTAGCTGCAGGTATGTTGATTCATCTCTAATTGGAATTACCCTTAGGTGATTTGGAGGGGTACTCTCCAATGTAAATTACAAAAAGGGCAGCAGTTCCCCTATACTTCTCCAAATAAGGAACCAGTCCAGATAAGGTAATACTAGTGAGTGGCACCCTGCACCACATACCCCCAGATCAGGATGGGGCTCCATCCAAAAAAAATTTGAGGCCCTCATAATGACAAGTGGATGTTCACCTGAAACCAATTTAAAACAGCAAATCAATTGTCAAGTGGCCTAATGATAATTGGGGAATAGACTTAGAGGGGTGAGTCATGACAAATCACCCAATGATCATCAAGCCAAATTAATTGGGTAAAATCAGGTATAAATAGGGGTGTCCTGAATGATTTCACTTAGTTAAAAATGTCATTATCTTCTTCTGCCTGCCGCGTCCGCAAATCATCTGCCTCTTTACAGGCCGCGCTAACTGCTCTTTGTCAAACGCAGCTTGAGGCCCTTGAACAGGGGGTGGGCTCCTCTGTAGAAAGAGAAGAACACTTATTGAAAGACCTCCCAGAGGAGGACTGCAAGATTTTGAAAGCCCCGCTAACTTCTGTGGCCTTTGCTATTGCACCCAGCTGGGTGAACACTGCCAAGGGGCGCCGGTACCTCTAACTAGACAAGGAAGATGACAGGTTCAAAGCTCTCAGCCCAAAACTCCCAAGCCTTCAGATCCTGAGGCCCAAGAAGGATCAAGTTCATGTTCCAATCCTAAAGATTGCAGCCCTCCAAGTTGCCCTGCTTCCCCAGCCACCCAGCGCCAGCGTCTTTGTGACCTGGCCTGCGGATCAGAGGTGTCCTTACCAACCAGCAACAAGCAGGCCTTACAGGAGGTGATGGCCCAGGCTGCACGTGATGCAGCTGCCGTTCAGGCGGCTTCCAAAGCTCTTGTTGACAAGCAACGGTGCACAACACAGGAGGCGACAGATTGTTTGAGTGCAGACAACCCCACAGAGAACACCTTGGTTCTTTGTGTGGCTATCAAAGAGACCTTTGCTGACATAGGCTGGATAATGTGACTATCACCCATCATGAGCCTGATTGCTCCAAGCAAGACCTTAACCCCTACAGCAAGATGGCTATTAATGCGGTCTGGCTCAACAAACAGTCTGAGAATGATTACTGTGAGGTTAGGGCCACCCTTCAGGTCAAGCCAATTGCCCAAATTCTGGAACTGGTCCAAAACAAAGATTTGGTATGGTTTAGGAACTCTTCTGTGAAAGCTTATGCGTGTGTGCCTCCTGTGGGGAGCCTTCCTTCCTCTTCCAATCTTATTAACATTGCACAGCTTGGGCTGGGATTTCAAGTAGAAAGGCCTGTTACTGCTTGGGAAAGTCACTTGATGGAGAACGCCATGGCCATTGACACCCAGCATGCCCTTTTTTTTACCTTATCCAAGTTCAGCCAACTAATTGCAACCCATCCTTGCAAAATGGCTGACGTCACTAGTGCTCAAAACGCCTTGATCTTGGCAGTGGAGACTTGGGGGGGTGGAGCAGGACATTTGTCCTGTTCTTTCATACCATGGGTTTGATGGGGCGTCTCAGAGCCATTGGTACCTCTTGTTTACCAACTGGGTTGGGGAATTAGACCCTAACTTGTACCACCAGTGGGTGCAAGCCCTCATTACTCTGGGTCTCTCCTTCAATATGTCTAATTGCGCCAATCTATCCTGCCGGAAAGTATCCACTGCTATTGACAATATGTGGGCTCAGTTGTCCACAGGGCGTCCTGCCAAGGGGTTTGAATCATATGAGTACATGATTCAGGATGCCCTCATCCTAGCCGCCATCTATACCAGCCATCATCCTCCCAAGAAATGTTGCATGTACAATTGGATGCTTCAGGCTCCAATTAGTGACTGTGCAGCTGCATACAATGATAATTGTATGTTCTCTTTCTTTGTGGCCGCCAAAGCCACTAACCATTATATGGGGTTCATGACTCCTCATCAGCTCCAGGAACAAACCCTTGCATTTCTACCATATTTATTTTATTATTTTCTTTTTTCCTTTTATTCTGGAATAAATCCCTTTTTTATTTATGCAGGCTATACCAACAATTGATCTCTTCAGCCTGATCCTATGAAGGGGTAGTAGATTACCTTGCTTCATCAACTTTCTATATTCCTACGTAATGTTTCCTCTACTGACCTATATAAAAGAGATAATAGAGAGGCCAGCAGAGGTTTTGTAAAGCCACATGGCTTTACTGAGGGTTGCTCATGTAAGCAGAAGTTAGCAAGAGGCAAGGAGAATCCTTGTCAACTACAGGGGCTGCTTTCATGAACTTAGCATGTACTCTCTGATAAGTTCAACCAGAGGCAATATATCAAACTGTATATGCATCAAAGCTACTTTTCTTGATTACCACAAATAGACCTTAGAATATTGGGATGAGCTTGTGGGGACGTCCAGAAGTCCAAGCGCTGGAGACAAGTACGTGTTGGCCAATCTCAAAATAAGCCAGCTTAGGACAATGCTTTATGTTGCAGGAAAACGCAGCACACCAATTTGTCCCCATAGTGTTATATGCTTCATGATGCAGAGTTATTAGCCCTTTGGTGAGGGCTCTCAGGTGGTCATCAGGGGATCTACCTGGATCCAATTGAAAGTTGCTAGGAGCCTGGGTAGGGAGAGTTATTGTCCATAAACCATCTGGAAGGGGGAGCAACCAGTAGCGGTATGATTAGTTACTTGGTACGCTATAAGTGCCAAGGGGACTAAAGTATCCCAAGACAAGCCCAAATCTAACATGAGCTTTTTGAGGATAAACTTGAGGGTGCCATTGACTCTTTCAACAGATCCATTTGTTTCTGGGTGATACAGAGTAGAATTTTGTGTCCTTAATTCCCATGACCTCGTTTAATTCAGTCAGAAGCTTGCTGGTAAAGTTGGTTCCATTATCCGTCAAGATGGTGTGTGGACAGTCATGATTGACCATGATATGTGATAGAACAAATTGGGCAGTATTCTTGGCCGTAGGGGCAGGAATACCTTGGCTTTGACCCATTTACTGAAATGGTCAATGGCTACAATAAGATATCTATTCCCACAACTAGTCTTATTTGGGCCTACTGGTCCTACCACATCAATGCTAACCTTGTGAAACACGTGGGTAGGGGGATGCAGTCTATAGCTAGTGGCCTTGGGTAGGGGGCAATACTTGGAGCAAGTCATGCAACTTTAACAATATTCTAATACGTCAGTGTACATACTATCCTAATAACAATGTGATGCAAGTGTTGCCATCATGCGTTTTTTGCCTGCATGCCTGGTGGCTAGGTTATAAAATTGTTGTAATATGGCTAGCCACCAAGAGGGGCAAATGTATGGCAGTTGATGTCCCTTGACTTCCTTATATAGACAGCTGTCTCTAATTGTGGTGTTATAAGCAAGTTTGGCTAGGGTTTTCTGAGCCTCAGGAGAGATACTATCCCATTTAGAGGAAAAAGGAATGAGATCAAACAGGGCGTCTCCTTCAGGTGCAAGGGCTGCTACTAGTGAAAGTCTAGATAATCTATCAGCATTGGTGTGCTTGGCTCCAGGGCAGTGTACAAGTTTGTAGTTATATGCCTGCAATCTTACTGCCCAGCAAGACAGTCTCCCTTTGGGGTCCTTTAGGTTAGCTAGCCACTTCAGGGAGTAATGATCAGTCACAACCTTAAGTGGGACCCATACAGGTAGAGGTGGCACTCTTCAATACCATATAAGACTGCAAGACACTCTTGTTCAGTTATTGAGTAGTTTTTTTCATGGACATTCAGGGTCCTAGAGAAATATACAACAGGGTGATCATGGCCTTCATTATCCAGTTGCGCAAGGACCACTCCTACTGCTACTAAACTGGCATCTGTATATAAAATGAACTCTTTAGAGAAATCAGGATACGCCAGAACCAGGGATTCTACTAAGGCTTGCTTGAGCGCCTTGAACCCAATTTGGTAATTGTGGTCCCATACAAATTCTACATCCTTTTTTAGGAGGCAAAAAAGGGGTTGGGCCAGATTGGCAAATGCTTCTATAAAGCAGCAATAGTAACCAACCATGCCAAGGAAGCATTGTAGGTCCTTGATGGTGGTGGGGACAGCAAGTTTAGAGATAGCTGTTACCTTGGCTGGGATAGGAGCAATGCCTTTCTTATTGATGACATGACCTAGGAACTCAAGGTTTTCCTTAAAGAATTGACACTTCTTGGGCTTGAGTTTCATCCCTATCTTGTTTAGCCTGATGAAGACCTGCTCTAAGTCTCTAAGATGTTCCTTGTAGCTTTTTGTGTACACGTTGATGTCGTCTAAATATATGAGGACACAGATGGACTTTAGGTCACAGAAGGTGGTGTCCATTAGCCTTTGGAAAGTGGCTGGAATGTTGTCTAGTCCTTGCGGCATCCAGATTGGTTGGTATACACCATCTACAGTCACAATGGCACATTTCTCCTGGTCTTTGACTTCCATAGGTATCTGCTAGTAGCCTGCTACAAGATCCATGGCTCAGAAAGAACTGCGCGCCTCCCAGCTTGTCCAAAGTGTCATTGATCCAAGGTAGGGGATACCTGTCTTTCTTGGAGATGGCGTTCAACTTCCTGTAGTCAATTACAACTCAAAGGGTTCCTTCTTTCTTCTTTACCAGAAGTAAAGGGCTGTCCCAGGGACCATTGGATGGTACTAAAAGACCTCCTTTCAATAGTTTATTGACTTCCTGTTGGATTATCTGATTAGCCATGGGGGATTGACGGTACGCGGTCTGGAATAGGGGCTGTGCTTCCCCCATGTTGACTTTATGGAAGCAGTTATTGGCGCAACCCAGCTTGGCATCAGAGTTGGAAAAAAGGTGCTTGTACTTCTTGATGAGCTCCAGGAACTTTTCCTTCTGTTGAAATTCTATGTCCCCAATTTGTTCATATTTTAGGACAGTTGCTATTAGGTTGTGACCAGGGTTTGGTAATACTAGCTCATATAGCAATCCAATAAAATAGGCAGAGGAAATAGATTTATTTAAGGCAATTTTTAGGAAGGCTACTCAGAGTTGCAACTAATTTCTAGAGTAGAGGAGTGAGGGTTGGCCACCAGGATAGTGAGCTCTTTGGTGGTCTCCCCTGGGATGAGATGGGTTGCAACCGTGGGCAGCCCGGGACGCGGAAAACCTAGTGCCAATATTTCCCCATGCAACCCTTTATGTATGCGTAGCTTGATACCTGTTCTTATGATGGCTTGGGATTTAGGAGGAATACTTCCACTGTCCTTCACTGAATCAGGATAGAGTTGTTGTAGAAAATGGTGGTTGGTAGCTTGCTTATTTGAGTCAAGGTGGTTTCATAGGGGATCCCTATCATCCCAGAAGGGCAGGCCAGCATGATGCATCCTCTAGGGCTCATGCCTTTGGGAGGGACTCTAGGCCAGCCATCTGGTGTCAGGAGGGGGGATTCCTGGCCTAGGAGGTAAAACATACCAGTCTTGTGATCCATGGCTGTCCCAAACTGGTCCATAAAGGAAGAACCAATTAATACATTGTAGTTCTTGGCTTCCAGGACTATGTTTGGGCAGGTAACCACAGTATCCCTGAACTTCAAAAGACTGATGAGTACGCGCCTTTGGATCTAGCAGGATTGTTGCCTGCTGTACCAAAGGTTCTACTGCACTTGACTTCTGGTGGGAAAATAAGCCTACAGGTGAATTGGGAGGATAGGATTAAGGTTGGTGTGCCGCTATCCAGGACAGCACAAATTGGGATGCCAAATACCTCAGTTTGTACCCATGTGCTTGAACCAACTGAGAGGCCATTTTTGCCTTCTACCCAGCAGACAGGGGGGGTCCTGTTTCCAGTTTTTTGATGGCTTTATGTAGGGTTGGAAGGATGTGGACAATATCACTCAACAGAGTAGTGATCACAGTTTTTGAAAGGGCTTTGGTTGTGTTGCTGATAGTGGGGTGGGTTTTCTGGAGGTTCTGAGCCTGGAGGATGTATGGCAAGGCAGGACCAAACTTCAAGGGGTTTATTTTGTAGGGGGCACTTCCTTGTGGGTAGAGGCTTTTGTGCGTGTGTGATTGGCCACGGCCATTATTAAGGAGTCAGGGCTAGGGAGATTGGGAGGGACCTTTTTACTAGACGGAGACACACTGGTCCTGTGTGCTCTGCTTAGTAGTTTTTTGCCCCTTCAAAGGCACTATCCTCTTGCAATGTGTTGACCAAGGCGTGTACACTGGGTTTTGAGTCAGTAGGCTCTTCTTTCACATCTAGTTGGCAGTGTGGGCAGTTCCTTGCAAAGTGTCCTTAACGTCCACATTTAAAGCATTCTTGTTCTTCCATTGGTTGTCTTTTTGCATCAAGAACTCTGTCATTGTCCTCTTCATATTTCTCCATCATGTTCATTACCCGGCAGGATGGATATACAGAGTGTGGGGACTGGCATAAGTTATGTTATTGGAGGGAGGCAGCTATGCAAAGCACTGCTTGGATCAAAGTAGGTGTCAACAGCTGTGGGTGGAAGACAAGTGTGGGAAGGGGCAGATTGCATGGAGAAGAGCTGTTACTGCTTCTCGGGGAGTCAGGAAGTGTATAGACATTAGGGTTTGTGCCTCAACCCTAAATCTTCTACCAAATTCTGGAAGCAACTCATCTTTCTTCAGAGAGATAGTCCAGAAATTGGTCTTCTTGTCCTCTAGCTGTTTGGGGGAACCAAAGGTATCTTCAAGGATATTTTTAATTTCCTTGTAAGATCCCTCCCCTCCACTAAGAGAGGCACCACAGTGGAGAAGGCAGTTTTTTCCAGGCTATTTAACAGTTTAGTGCGGGTGACTGGCTCTGGGCTATCCCTGGTCATAAGCTCAAACCCTTTGATAAAGACATTAATATTGATGGGTCCTCCTGGTTTGAACTTGTTATTTAGCTTGAGACTGGGGCCAGAGCTTGCACAATAGTCCCATGAAGGCAGGCCAGGGTCAGAAGGGGCTGGTCCTGGAGGTCTGTAGAGCAATCCTAGAGGGCTAGGTGGCGGCCCTGGTGGTCCTGAGGGTTGGCCTGACGGGGGTCCCAGTGGCCCTGGGGGTCCTCCAGGGAAAGCTCTAGGATAGCCTTGAGGTGGAAGCAAAGGTCCAGCAGGGGTGTAAGCCCCATAGGGGTAACTTGGCTGAAAGAAAGACCCCTGTTGTGTATATGGTTGGGGGTTAGAGCCTGAGTACCTGGAAAGGGGGAGCCACCAAGTGTATTGTTGAGGATGTGGGTGTCCAGGATTTGAAGGGGTCTCCCAGAGTGCAATTGCAGGGTCTGCCCTAGGATCATTAGCAGGGGCCAGTGATGGAGTGTTGGGTAGGTGCTCTCCGGGAGTTTGATTGACAGCAGTTGGTACTGAGGTGGGGCTGGGGGTCAAGATGTCTGGGATAGGCGGGAAGGAGGTTAAAATTGGGGCAGGGACCCCTTGGGTGGCCTGGGGGAAACTTCAATATGTCTCTCAAGTTGGGTGAGTACTGAACAAGGCCGTTGCGGTTTCTACTGACTTGTGAACAGAACACACTACTTCTTCTGAGACCAAGGCAGAGGCAGATACTAGGCTTGGTTGAGTACTACCTGATTTCCCTAGGTTCATTGAGTCAAATCTTTTGATCAGGTTGGAGATCAGCAACTGTAGGCTAGCTTCCTTCTCCTTAAAAGTAGATAGTTCCTTGTTGTAAGTGGAGGCATGGGTTTCCTGCTTCTGAGTCAGGATGGTCAGCTCCTATTGGACGCGCTTAAGTTGGGTTGTTGATTGTTGGATGAGGCCAAGGTGTTTGGTCTGGTTGACCTCAGTTTCCGCTTTGAAGGCAACCTGGTCCAACTGAAGCGCTTCTACCTTAGCATAGGCTGTGTTGCCATCAGTTCCCACAACGTCCAGGTCTTCCCATGTTTGTGCAAGATCATGGTGAAGTAGGTCAAGGCTGTTCTTCAGGACTTCTAGGTCATCATGAGTCTGGTTGACTCTAGACGCAGCATTCTCAGCCCATCAGTTGCAAGCCTCTTGGATATCTGTTAGCTGGGCCTGAATGTCACTGATGTCTATGTCATGCTGGTTGGAGTGGCCTTTAAGGTTAGCCACTTCTTCTACCAAGGGTTGAATCACTCAATGTTGAAGGGAGGAGTGGTCTTCAGTTATCTGTTGAGCAATAGTTACAGTGTCTCAGTGCATGGCTCCCAGAACCTCATGCTTGTTTCTGATCTGGTGAAGTTGGTCTTAAAGGGGGTTTATTGCTGCCTCAGTGTAATTCCTTAGTCAATTCAGGGCCATAATAGTTTGCTCACTACTAATGCTTTGTTTCTTCAACCAATTTACCAGCACAGTTACCATGGGGTGGTTAAATTGAATCAGATAGGCCTTGATCCTCCTGGTGTTGTCTATAGCAGTGGAGCTGAGAACATCCCCATTCTCACTCAGAAACTGGCAGACATTTTCCATATCTAATATGATGGGGTCATCAGAGGGGCCAGGGTGAGCAACTTGGTGCATTGGTAGAGGGGGAGCACTGGAGACAGATTGATAAGATGGGGAAGCAGTTGGGACAGGTAGAGGCTCTATACGTGAGACAAAGGGGGCACAAGAGCTAGGTTGCTCAAGGATCTAACGTCTTTGGGGAGGGGGTGTGGGGTTCCCAGACAGGGCCCTAGGGTGGCAATGGTCTCCACTTGATGTAGATGACTAGGATGGAGTCCAAGGAAGGTTGGCAGGAGGTTCTTCATCTACCTCAAAGAAGTTCTCTATGGGGTCCTTGTCTGAGGCGGGGGAGGGGCTTCACAGGCAGACTGAGGCTGAGCGCTGTCTTAGGGGCTCAACAGCTTGGGGGACAGAAGGGGCAGAGGCAGGCGGGCAAGTTCTAGGCTGGGCTTGTGGGGGAAGGTCAGAGATCAGAGCAGCAGGCTCCTCAACCTCTATAGGTAGTTGGGGAGATCCTGTGCTTGGGGCAACTTGACCCTCAGGATGGGAGACTTTGGTGGGAGTTGAAACTTGATCAGTGTTACGGGGTCAACCCAGCCTATGCGTGCCAGAGTTGGGTGGGCAGGGCGCGGGGGGCTGGTGTTGTGTTGAGTGTAGTTGGTAGTGAAGCTGTGTGGGAGGTCCATGGTTTCATAGTCACAGGTTTGGTCCCTGGACTAGAGGTCTCTGGCAGCATTGCAAAGGGCAGTGGTGGATACCCCTGTAGTGAGCACCAGAAAATGTGGTGCTCAAGGGTTGAAGGGATGGGTGGAGTGTAGCTGAGCAACTGGAAACACAACAAGACTAAATTCTTCTTACTCAACAGAACCTCTAATTTTGGGCTCTGCAAGTAGTCTAAGATTTGTAAGTCAATTTTTATATTGCTATGGTGAATGATTCTGTTTATTAGGACCTCTTTGGGTCTTTTTATACTTGGACAAAGAGAAGGGATAGAAAAGGTGAGTCATGCTGACTAGGGTCTAGACTTTCAGGCATAAGCTTATTCTTAGAGGGCTGAAACATTTTGGGGAATATTCAGAGGGAAAGGGGTTAGATTGGGCAAGAAAGGAACATTTAGGCATGTGATCTGGGGTCAGGTAGTTGCAACAATAGTAGGGCTGTCTTTAGGGAATTGAGTGTAGAATAGGGTTTCAGACTACTCTTTTTGAAGTTCACATTTTGGCAGAAAGAGCGGCAGAAGATCAAATAACCAATTTACATAGTGAGATAAACAATGGGTCAATCATTTATGCATCTGCGGCTAGCTGCAGATGCTCTGATTGGTCACGAATTGCCATAAGAAAACCACCTCTGATGGGTCACTCTCCAACACATCTGCAGCTAGCCGCAGGTACGTTAATTGGTCTCTAATTAGAATTGCCCTTAGGTGATTTGGAGGGGTACTCTCCAATGTAAATTACAAAAAAGGGAAGCAGTTCCCCTATACTTCTCCAAATAAGGAACCAGTCCAGATAAGGCAATACTAGGGAGTGGCATCCTGCACCACAGGTACATTGACCTTCCGCCGCTCTTTCTGCCAAAATGTGAACTTCAAAGAGAGTAGTCTGAAACCCTATTCTACACTCAATTTCTTAAAGACAGCCCTACTATTGCTGCAACTACATGACTCCCAGATCACATGTTCAAATGTTTCTTTCTTTCCCAATCTAACCCCTTTCCCTCTGAATATTCCCCAAAATGTTTCAGCTCTTCAAGAATAGCTTAGTATCTGTCAGTCTAGAATCTAGTCAGTATGACTCACCCTTTCTTTTCCCTCCTCCTCCTCTAACTATAAAAGACCCCCTGAAGATCCCCAATAAAGACAATCAATTACCATACAAACATAACCAACAACTTTCACTTCTTAGATTACTTGCAGAGCCCTCAAAAAGAGGTTCTGTTGAGTAATAAGATACTAGTCCTGTTGTGTTCCCAGTTGCTGCTCAGCTATACCCAATCTACCCTTAGAGCCCTTGAGCACCACACTCCTCCTTGGTATCTTTGGTTCTTGCCTGGTTGGCTTGGGTAGTACAATTTCTATTTTGAGGTTGGGTATGGTTGACTTGGTTATTTTATTTGTTTGATTGAGGGTCATTCTTGGCTGTAGGACTCTCCTTGTGCTTGTTTGTTGCGTGTAGGTTGTCAGACTTCTGAGCTGTGTGTTTTCCTTCCAAGAATACATCTTCAAGGTTCTTGCAGCAGTTCATGTTGAACTGGCATCAGATATGTGTGGGGAGACTGTTCTATAAGTCCAGCCAAGGTCCTGGCTTGTTAAACTTGATGGTGTTGAGGGCTCAGTCATGTAAATCTTTATATGATGCAATGTAGTCCTTGATTGTTCCTGTCATTTTGAAGGTTCAAAGTTCTGTCATGATCACCACATTGGAATCCTTCATGGCAAACTTTTTGAGGAAGGCGGCTTCAAACATGTCCCAGTTTTTGTTCTGGCTGGGGTGCTTCTCAAGCCATTCACTTACAAAACAAGAGGCGGCTCCGGTGACATAGAGAGAGACTTCACTGGCCCAGAGTCTGCGGGGGTAGCCTACTTGGGTGAACTTGCTTTGTGTGCTGTTGATCCAGAGGGTGGCATTTTCCTGGCATATCCCTGCAAAGGTCCCAATTTCTGCTGAGCGTAGGCGCTAGAACACAATGTTAGGAATTTTGGGCTGTTGAGGTTCTGCTGTGATTTGGGGTAACAGTCTGCGGGCTTTGAGATTGTTGTATTGTTTGATTAGTACAAGTATGTTATTGTGGATGACAAAGCCTGCAGGGACGTCTTGACCCTCTTTGTAGTCTCTCCAGCTGTTAGGGAGTACCATTGCTTGGGTTTTTTTCTTAGGAGGAATTTTTCCTTTGAGATGGGTAGGTATGGATAACCTACCTGTGCTACCACTGTTGAGTATATACTTCTGGGAAGTATAATAAACAAGATAAAGGGGATATTTAAGAAGAGAATGATACTTTATTTGATATAGATATAGGATATTATACAGTATCATGGGAAGCCACATAATGTCCATGTATGTCATGTAGGTCATGGGGCTTATCTGAGTAATGTTCCTCTTAAGTCACGAGGCTTAATCAAGTTGTGTTCCTTTTAGGATCTGGATGTTTGATCCACGTAATAGATGGTTAAATGATAGTGGTGCCACAAACTTAGTGATTAGCTGGTGAGCTATTTGGAGGCTCATTTGGTGAACTACTTGGGGTGTAACTTCTCCAAGAGGAAGTAATTGAAGATGTTGCAATACAGGGATGAAATCTTTCAAGCTTACAGAACATTACTTGTGTTGCAACTGAGTTTCCCTCCTTGCCTGCCAACGTATCTTACAATACACAGGGGGCGCTTAATGAGCCGCCCCAGGACACATCTAACAACATGAATCAATCTAATGGTGATGTCAGACTACAGGCACTATCTCCTAATTAAAGCACTGCCAATTCACTTGCTGATCCCTGCGCAATTTATTTCACAGCCCAAACCTTATGTCAAACCTGCTACAGTGCCATCCCCTGTGGACTTGTGGCTTCCCTAAATGGTATATTAATTACAGTATTCCTCAATAAATCAAATCATATTCTATTCATTCTTGTTCTTTCTATTGGACTGTTGTCTTCCCCAATCAAATACTGAACTATCATTAGTTCAGTTGCAACAGTGGTAGCAGCGTTAGATTTATGACCTACCCAAGAGAAATATTCCCCCAAGAAAAGACAGAGTAGAGGTCATATGGCTACTCCCCACCAAGAGACCTTCCTTCCAATCCCCAAGAGGCATTCCCAAAGAATATGTTATTTATCAGGACCAGTTGGTACTCACAAGCGTTTACAATTGCCTCTGCCTGGGGCAGCGCAACGCAAGCGTCACCCCACCTTTATTTGGATCTCTCCCAACACATGTTAAAAATCCAGCTCAAGCCTTTTGCAGGTGGCATGAAAGGGGCTGGCATTGTCAGTTGGCTCCATTCCACAGGAGCCCACCTTTGTATCTGTCAAGTTCCTGAACCTATGTGGGTTGTCACTTCATCTGGGCGCCTTATGGGGCCTGCTGCAGTGTGGTTTACCAACTGGGCAAGCCAAGAGCAGAGAGTCATCTGGTTTACATTTATGGACGCTATCAGATCCTGTTACAGTGAAACCTTTTCACCTATTGTAGTGAGAACCCCCTCCTGACCATTAAGCAAACAGGATCTGTCCCCAAATATCTTGCGGCTTGGCAACAAGCCCTTGCTACTGCCCCAGAAGATGTCACCAACAGGAACACTATGTTACTCACTCTTATTGTCAATGGGCTTAAGCCTCAAATTTACAAGTGGGTTCCTGTAGAGTGTTGCACCTCTGTTGATGACTGTTATAAAGCCATTGTGGAGGTCAACAACCAAGCTTTGATGGGGTTCCACAGATCTAATGATGCACCTCCCCAGTCTTGTCCCATGCCTGGCAGCGCCCACAACCAAGTGGGCCACCGCCAATCCTGTTAGCTGGAAAATGGGGATAAGCGCCCCCACAAGGAGGAGCTTCAGCTAGATCAGATTGAAGACCCAGGAAAGGCCTAGGGGTTGTAGATACAAGAGTTTCTGCAACCCTGCTTGACCTACACTCCCAATCTCTCCTTACCAAAAACCCCTGTGACTATAATGTGCACAATGTTGAGACCCTAGACATATTCTAGGTCCAAAGTGACAACCCTGTCCTCCAAGCCATTCATTCATGAAATAAAATCACTTGCTTGGCCTACCCCTTCTGTTTCTGTGGGAACACCCACAAAGTTTTGGTAGACACTGGGGCCAATCACTCATGATCAACCAGGAATTTTCAGACTCTCAACAACTAGATCAAGTACCTAGTCAATTAAAAGCAGTGTATGTAGCCAACTCTTGCAGAGTAGCAATCACGCATGAGACAATACCCTTCTCTGTGAGAATGGGAAACTTCCAGGTCAAGCTCTCTGGGCCAATCATGACAGGGCTCAGCCACAACGTTATTGCTGACCTCAACTGTCTCTGACACAGCTGACCCTATATTAACTGAGACACCTCCGTAATTTCCCTCAACATAAATGGGATGGGCTTCCAGATCTACCCTGTTGAGATGAGTAAACTTCTTCACAACACTGTATTTGTTAGACTCACAGAGATCAGCGCATACAATTTCAAGGAGGGAGACTTGACTTTAATCAGTGTTCATTCAAAGTCATCCACTCCAAACCCACTGCAGCTCTCCCCTTGACCATCACACCCCCACCAGCAATTGTAGCACTTCTTGAGGAGTATAATGACGTCTTCAGTGAAACACTAGACCAACTGCCCCCTCCAAGGAAAAACCAACACACTGTTCAGTTGCAGGGGTCACTGCCCAAGGCATGTCTTCTTTATTTCTTGACACCCAAGGAAGATGAGACTCTCTGTCAACACCTTGTGGACGCGCTTGATAAGGGCTTCATCCACCCCTCTCTCTCATCACATGGGGCTACAGTCTTTTTTGTAGCTAAGAAGGACAGGTCCCTTCAGTTGATAACCAACTACTGCACTCAAAACAAAGTAATAGCCATGAACAAATACTCCTTACTGCTAATTGACAGCCTGTTTGACACACTTACGGGTGCAAAGGTCTTCAGTAAGATTGATCTCACCACAGGGTACAACCAGGTCTGCATTACATCATGAGACAAGGCAAAAACTGCCTACTGCACACACTACAGATTGTTTTAGTGTTGTGTCATGAACTTTGGAATGACTAATGCTCCCTCCATCTTTGCCATGTTAATGAACAAAGCCTTTGAAGATCTAATTGAAAAATGTGTTGTTGTGTACCTTGACAACATTATTGTCTTCAGTCAAAATTAGATCCCACACCTCCAACATCTTTGTGCTGTCCTCAACACCCTTTGTAAAAACCAGTTAAAGGCAAAGCCTTCCAAACGCAAATTCCTCTGGTCAGAGCGCTTGTTCCTTGGGCACACCATCTATGCACAAGGGATAAAGCTCAACCCTGCCAAGATTAAGGCAATTATAAGAATACCACCCCCCATTAATGTGGGTCAGGTGTGTATGTTCTTAGGCATGGTTGCCTATGTGTGGAAGTTCATCCCCAACTGTGGAGAGCTAATTTCACCTCTCACTCTGCTTCTAAACACAAAACAGTGCTTCATCTGGACACTTTTCAGAGACCAAGCCTTTGAGACATTGAAGCAGAAGCTCACAACTATGCCTGTATTTTAATTCCCCAACTGGAACTGCCAGTACAAACTTGAGACTGACGCTTATGACAGGATTATAGGGGCATGCTGCAAGTAGAAACCAACAGGGGCATCTTCCTCCCAGTAACATAAAAGTCTAGGAAATTCACTGACACAAAGCAACACTACCTCATTCACAATAAGGAGTTAGCCTCAATTGTTCATTATGTTAAGAAATGATGTTTCTACTTAAAAGGCCCCACCTTCCCACTTTGGGTCCTAACAGAACATAAGTTCTTTCAAAAATTCAAACCCCAGTTACATTTAACCCAACTCAAGCAGGATGAGTCAAATACCTGTCCCTGTATCAGCTTTGCATAGAGTACAAACCTGGAAAAGTACTTGTCAAAGCTGAACCTCTCTTGAGGCTGCACATAGCATTTATCACAGGGGATGACAGGTTAGACCCAGATTAGCCCCTTATCTACCTTTGCCCCAAGGCCACCTGCTACAAGGGTGTGGCGGATCCAGTTCCAACCAGTCCATCCCGCCATTATCCTGCCCTTGACTCTTATTGCCATTACCTTCCTTTGACAAAGCTTCAAAGAGCTTTGTCTCCAGAGAGGCAATTTTATGGGACAACACTTTGTTATCATCCCACCAACAGGTCATGATCTCAACGCTCTTTTCATCCCTTGCCCTTAAAGCCTCAATTTCCCGATTTGCCTTTGCTTTCACTTGTTGTAAGATTTTATCCCATCCTACTAACAGGTTCCAGGAATCCCACACATAGATTTGGTTTCCTTGGGCAGGAGTCCCTTTCTTTGCAAAGTAATTGGAGTATAACTCTTTGAACACAGCCTTAACCTCAACTAAGGACTCCTCAGGCACAGTCTTGGTGACCTCCAAGCTTGTCCAAGCTTCCTCTAACAAACTTGTAGGAACCTCTTTCCTTGAAGCAGCAGTTTCCACACAAAGTACTCCAAATTTGGCCCTTTCAAAATTCAACAAATAAGACATAATAATTGAAAAGGCAGTTGAGGGGAAAGCGTCAAAATTGACAATATAATATATCTCTTATTAAAGTGTAGCTCTTTTTGCTTATATACCATTTGGGGCATATTTGGCTGAAAACCCCTCCAGTTCCTGAATCAACCTATAATTCATCTCACGTGGTCTATGACATTTGAGTCATCCAAACCTAGATCTTTACCTAAAAGATCACCAATATTTCTCAACCTATGAGAATCAACCTACAATGGGAAGAAGTCACCTGACTCCATTCATCCCAATGTATCAATTCAGCATGGAGCTTCCTCAGCTCCTGGCGCCAAAACCCTGTGGATTAAACATCCCGAAACTCAGCTATTAATATTTCAACTTTATTTAGTTATCTTTGAATTTAATGGTTTTTTACCTTAAAACCCATTAAAACACTTCAAAACTTGAACCAGGCGCCACTGCGGCGCCCAGGAACTTTCCCAGACGGTGCTTTGCAAATTCATTAGGTGGCGCTTTTAACCCAATGAATTTGCCAATGTGGGGCTTTTAAACCACAATTTGGGGGATTTACTTATGATTGACCTTAACCAAACTTCTTGATACAGTCAAGGCAATTTAATCAATATAATTAAATCCTCATTAATTATACTCCCGTGTATTTATTAATCAATCTTCCTGATTAATTAAACCGTTTTTGAGACATCCCGTCTCCCAGATTGACTTGGCCAATCTTGCCTTCTTTTCTTTTATTGAACCTAGATATCCAGTTTTCAGGAATCTTAACCTTAAGACTTCCAATCCAACCTATATACATGTAATAATAAGAAAAACAGAGATAACTTTATTTCAGAGCATTTATTCAGCCAAATACTCAATAGTGACTGTCATACAGTCATAAAGGGTCTCACCTTGGCAACTATTTCAAAGTTAAAAGACAATGAAATCCAGTTTACCACTAATGCTGTCAATGTGTGCTGTCAGGCAGATACAGGTGAAAAGATATCTTATATTCCCACTACGCAGAAAGGAGACACAATCCTACACTAACACTGCACTTTAGGTCATATCAGAGGGTTTAGCCACTTCAAAATCATGAAGCATAAGGTTTGGTGGCCCTGAATGCAGCAGGACATTCTGGATCTTCTCAAAATGTGTGTTGTGCAAAAAAAACACTTCTAAACCTACCCTTCCTAAGTCAGTTCTAACTATTAGGGCTATAAGCCCCTTCAAACAGTGGGCCTTCAACATTTTGGGGCCCCTTCTCAAAGCAAGATGGGCAATAAATACATCATCACAGCCATTGGTTACTTTACCTGTTAGTCAGTGGCATAGGCAACCACTAATAACACTGCCATCATTATTACTCAGTTTATTGATAAGGAGGTTCTTGCACGCTTTGGCTGCCCCCAAACAACTCATCACTAATAAAAAACCTGAGCTTTTGGGACATGTCATGAAGGCATACTGCATCAAGAAAGCTCTAAAACAAGCAGTCACCACACCATATCACCCTCAGGCTAACAGGTGCAAGAGCGCATGAATGGCTCCCTGGTACAGCTAGTTGCCAAACTCTCCCAGGAGCACCCAAACACCACCTGGGCAGAGCACCTTCCTACTGGCCTTCTCATTCTAAAATCCAGAATCAATTGTGGGATAGGCTTCAGCCCCAGCACTCTGGTCTTTGGCACTCCTGAAAACTTGACTGGGGTAGAGGAGGAAAATCTACAAACCACAGTTCCTGGAAACCCTCATCTCATAACTACCCCCTTGTGGACCCAATGGCAGGCCAAAACTTGAGACATAAAACAAGAACAGATCAAGGGGGCAACTGAGAACCTCAAAGCAAGATATTATGTGGGTGATTTGAGAGAGGGGGCTAAACTAACATAGTTTGGCACTCATCCTGGTGAGAAAAATCACCAAGGTGCCGCCCAGTGGATCACTGAGACAGGTGCTCTAAAAGGGGACCAGAGAGAGGACACAGGGGATAGCTGAGGGAAGTAGGCATTCAGTTCCATCAGCATCAGACCAGTGAGCAACCAAGTTGTATGCGTGAGGAAGTGTGTCAGAACCTCATATGCCTGCTGGGGAGCAGAGTCCTCTTTCTCCAGGTGAGGGGGAGAGACACAATTGCTTCCTCAGCAAAAGGGGCGTGCAAGTCATAGTCAGGGGATTACAAGTCTAGATTATTGCAAGTCAGGCTCTTGATCAGAGCCTCTCCTGAGAAGAGGAGACTACTTTGGGAGATGCAAGAGGCTAGAGGGTTCATTGCCCATAAGGCATGTAGAAGAAAAGATCTGTACCCAAAGGTCCGGGGAAGTGGACCAAAGGAGCAGCAGAAACAGAGCCAAGGAAAACACAGCAAACTTGAGAACAAGGAGTATCATTTCTGTAAACTCCAAGAAATTTGGAGTCCAAAGGAAATTTTTTCAAGGCTTTTATTTATAAGAACTTATTTGGCTAGAGTTGTCACAAGTAAAACTCAATCAGGAGTAGACCAGGAAGCTTGGGGGACTTGTGGATAGTCTTGGATGACTTTGGCGGCAAGTATATCAAAAGTGGGTTCAAAAGTAAATAGAATCAAGAGGAATTCCATATAAAAGTAAGTTTTATCTCAACTAATAACTTTGATTTTAAGTTTGAACTGTGTTTTTGAAATTTTAAGTGTTCAAAGAAACTACTATGCACTAACGCTTCTCCTAGGGGTTTTGGAAAGGCTGCCAGGTTTGAACAGGACCAAAGAGAGGTAAGGATTATTAAAAAAATGACTGACACTTTTAAGGATTTAAAGGAGCTCAAAATAGAGTTCAAAAATTAATAAAAATTTAAACAGTGTAGTAGCAAACTCTAAGTTTATTGTAAGAAGAGAATTAACAAGCAGGAGACTAAAAGTTGCCTTGCTTGACTTAAGGAAATGGGTTGCAGTTTGGGTGATCACCTGATCACTTGATTTGATCTGATTGGTTAGGGGAAAAGATTTGCTGGGAAAAGCCAGAGGAAATGGAAGTCTTTATACCAATTTCTGAACCTCCATCTTATTGGCTGGTGTTGGTTTTTGACTTTTGTGATGCATTTGACTTTGTGAGTGTTGATGTGGCATTGTTTGATTGTTTATCCCTAATTGTTTTCAAAAGCAGGCAACACCATGCCAATAGATAGTCCAAACCAATTAGTGTTTCTTTCCAGGGGAGAGAAACAAGAGCCAGAGGGTCTGCGGGGTAATCTAGTACAAACTCTTTCATCCACTGTGTGAGCTGAATCCCCTAAAGAATTGAGTGATAAGGCTGGTGTTTGGGAGTTTTTCTTAGTGCGGCAAGGGAAAACGGTGTGATCCAAAGCCAAAGGGGGCAGTGAATTTACAGGTTACCCTGTCTATGCCTTTAATACAAATTGTTCAAAATCAAACCCAACTTCCTTGGACCCTTCAAGGTGGTCTCTGTCTACAATAATCACACTTATCAACTTAAAGACTCCCAAGAAAATCCAAAAACCTTCACCATGATTGCTTGTGCCCCTATTGTGCCATCCCTGCACAGAAAACCTTTGTTTGTACCTTCTCAGATCTTCTGAAAGCTCTTATTCTTGTCAGGATACCAATAGTACCCTGATGCCCCTTCATGTGAAGGAGGGGCAGATGCAGGTGCAGGCATGGTCCACCAGATCATGGGATCTACTTTACCAGGTAGGAGAGGGCCTTGCCAGCCACAACCCATGGTCCAGTCACCAGCAAGGCAGAATCAGTCAACCCTGTGAGTGCCAGGTACAGCACTCCCAGGAATTAACTATTCTGGCCAGTGGCATCAGAAGTGGGGGGTTGATACAATTGGTTTGGGTGTCAAGAGTGGTTCCATGGGGACCAAGTAAGCTGAAGGATTGCTGTATTTCCCATTGAATATCAAAGGGTATATGATAATATCCTTGCTGTCACACACAATTTGGTAGGGATCTTTAGGAATGTCTGGACAGGTGTACCACTGCAGGTCTTTCAAAGTACAGGGTTTGTGGTCAGGATTAGGTGGATACTCTGTGAAATGAACAGGACTAAACAGTGTGTCAGGGGGGCAGTAATAATTGAACACTTCTGGGTCTCCAGCTGGAGCTTGGTGTTTAACTCCTGAGGGTGAGTTCTGGTGTCTAGGTGAATGCAGATGGAAGAGTATCAAAAATAGGTATGAAATCAGATTGGTGAACCAAAGATTCATAACAACTTTATTTAGTAAGAATGATGATACAGAATCTTTCTGGTTCTTTTGGCTTATATAGTCATTTACATACAGGTGACTCTGGGCATTCTTCTTGTGCTATCTGGGTGGCAAGGTTTGGCATCTCAAATTCTGCTGGTTGGTTGGCTGTTTTATTATTATTTTTGGGGTTTTCAGGAACAGCTTCTTGGCTTGATGGCAACTTATCTTTGCTTGACTGGTCATTGGTTCTGGCAGGGTTGGCTGCAGGTGTTATGTGATCATTTTCAATTTGATTACTTTTTTTAGACTGGCTTGACAGAGATTTCCAAGGCTGGAGAACTTGATTAAAAAATGGGTTCCCAATTGGGAACCCCAAACTACTAAATGGAGGATGGGCTTGAACTGAGAGCCCTAGGCAGCTAAAAGTAGCCTGCCCAGGCCCAGCCAAAACCACACAGGCTTGGGCATAGCTTTTGGGGCTCAGGACAGGCCCTGCAGCTACTGGCAGGGCAGGAGTGATTCCAGCACCTGGATATTTAATTTTCAAAGCAAATCTAGGTGCATTCAGGATCCTGCTACCCTCTCCCCCCACCTGGTGGTTGAGAGCGGGTTCAAATCCTTCTTGTGGATTTGAAATTGTTACTTCTGTAACAATTCTGGTGTCTGACAACAAGAAGGAGACAAGGGGGTGTTGCAACCAAGGTTACTCCCTTGTCCACTAATATATCTCATGATACACAGGAGCAAACAAAGAGTTGCCTCATGATGTGACTAACAGTATGGATTAATTTTTGTTGCAATGGTGAATTGCAGGCACTATCTCCCTGTTGAGCAACTTGTGTTATTACTGGTATGTTCAAAGCTATAGATAGATGTTAGCCTTGCTAATTTACTCTACCTAATCCTATGCAAGAGCACTACAGACTGCAATAGAGTAGAACTTTGAAGATAATTACATTTATTGAAACTGGAGTACAATCTAGCCAGCGGCTGCAATCTATCCAGGTGTAACTATGAACCCCCTTCTTTTCAGGTGTATATATCAATATATACTGCAACAACCCTTGTTCTTGTCCTTTCAGACAGTTCTCAGTGGCTACCTTTGCAATAGGTCTATCTTTGCTGGCTACACCCATCCTGATTGGCTGTCCTTGGCACGTGATATGCTACTGGCCTTAGCAGGCGTCCATGGCACTTCAGCTACAGCCTACACTCTTCTTGAGCTAGCCTACTATCATTTATTGATTGGCTGTATCTTACACACCTATTATTGCGCTGGGAAACTACGCCGTATTTAGTTGGTGCTTAGAAATTGTCCCTGTTCAGCCCTCCTATATTGGAAGGTATAATTCTGGTATTCCATTTGCAGAGTTTAATCAATGATCCTTTTCTGGTTGGCAAGTCTTCTGCTTATTAATGCAATGTGTTGAATTAAGGATTATACGCTGTATAATAGCAAACTTGATCCATTAGTGACTCAAAGGATTATCCGCCATGTAATACTGATCTGACTCGGTATTTCTTAGCCATTTGTATATCACTTGTTTGATATGAACATATACGTCCATCAGGCTGTTTGGGGCTGAGTTGATACAACATCCAGTAGGGTAGAATAGGTGATATACAATTGATGATTTAATAATTACACGCCGTGTAATCAGTGGTATTCACTATATTGGCTAATGTTTATACAGCGTATAATAGTTACATCAATTATAATAAGGCAAGCAATATACGGCGTATAATCACATCACATTGGGACAATCATTGATAATATGGCGTATAATTGTTACATCTATCATAATAAACTAACAATTACACGGCGTATAATAACCTACACTTGATCAGTGAAAACCAAATGACAATACAGCGTATAATTGTTACATGTTTCATAATAAACTAGCAATTACATGGCGTATAACTGCTGTATCTATTTATATAATGATGACCAGTGATATTACGGCGTGTAACTGGTTAAGATCTGTGTGCAATGATTAACCTGATCATTTGTGGTCAATCAGCCTAATCTCACACTCCCAATTAGGTGCAAAGCCAACTCAACATGCTGATCTCTTGTTAAAAATATTCTCAACTCAAACCTTATATTGAACCTGCCACTGTGCTGCCCCCTAGTGGACTTGTGGCTTCTTGATATAGTATATTAATTATGATATTCTCCAATAAACTACATATTATTCCTATTATTATCCTTTCTATTTAGACTGTTGTCTTTTCTAATCTAAATACTGATCTATTATTGGTTTAGTTGCAACACATCCAGCTATATCTTGGTAAAAGAAGATGCAATTAATGTAATTTCAATTGATTTTCTAATATTAAAGTCTAGAGGGGTTTTAAAATCTTATGATGTTCTTTTTTATGAACAGGAGCTATTTTTATCAAAACAAATGTTCATTCAACATAACTGTTGTCATAAAACCTTACATATAGCATATCAAATTCTCTTTGATAGTCAATTGACATGGGCCCAGTGAAATACTTTATATGCTTCAATACAGATTATATGGACATATTGATAGCACTATATCACTATTGAGTTATTTTTTAGATAAAAACAAGCCCTTGAGAATATTTTTTTGTGCTTTAGTCATCAAAAATAAGGGGGTCTTTTTAAAACAGAGATAGTCAATATTTAAAATTATGCTCTAAGATTTGTCTTAATTTATATATAAATTATAGATTAGAACAAAGTGCAACTAAAGATCAAGATTTATATTTTTAAATTTCATAAAAAAATGTTTTAAAATGAACATAAAAAACAACAAGTTAATAGCTCATTCTCTTGTTTATTCAAAAGAGAACTTAAACTGAAGACAGCCCAGGGATGAAATTTTTTGGCTCCTTTTTAAAACCCAAAAAAATTATCTTTAATTTGCTTTTACATAAATTAATGTAAATTATAAAAAAGTAAAGTTTTGATATGGATATTTTCTATGCTTGAAGTTATTGCAATATTAAAAGGAAAAGGTTAAACCTATTTTAAGTTCAATAAAGATCTTTCTTTTTTTCCACCAAAAGTATTATACATTGAAGCATCAATGAATTTTAATTTGTCACAAAATTTAAATTAATGTAAATTTTAATATTTTAAGATAAATTTCTATATAAAGCTTAAATTTTTTAGGATTAAGTCTTTCTTTTTTCTAACCTGTTATATATATGAAAACAAGTAAGATTATTTTTTATTGAATGGATTTGTAAAAAAAATAAAAAAGTTATGAGTAATTTTTGAAAAAAGACTAGATTATAATTTATTTAAAGAAAAAATAACTTTTTTATTTTTATCTTATTTTTTATAAGAAATTTAAAACTATAATTTTAAGTTCTGTAAATAAAATTTAACAGTACTAAACTATTTTTATTTTATGCACTTTTTAGACAAAGTCTGCTGTGTTGAATAATAAGATGAAAGTAATATTTTTAAGCAGTCAAGTTTAGTTGAGTTTATATCCATTTATTTATTTAAATACTGTGAATTCAAAACCTAATGGTAAAAATTTAGGATTGTCAAATCCTTGGACCAAATTTCAAATCACAATTGTGGTCAACTTAGCTGAGTGAAAATCAAAATATTGAATAAAATCATTTATTTAGTTTGACATTATTCAACATTTTTAAATTCTCAAATTTTGAGTCCCTACTGCAAATAATTCAACTAACTTAATAAAAAACTTACCAAGAAAATGTGAGATGCATGAATCAGAAATACAGGATTATACTGTAGATTCAGAACCTAAATATAAAAACGCGGGATTGTCAAATTCTTTTGTGTGAACTCACCAACTTAATGAAATATTTTTCATCCTTTTATATAAAAAAGTAAGTTGTTTTGGGATAAAAATTACTCCATTAATTTGGCAAGTTCACCCAAAAGAATTTGACAATCCCTCATTTTTACCTTTAGGTTCTGAATTTACAGTAATGTATGATTGAGATTTTCTGTTTGTCTAACAAATCATAAACAACATTTAATAAATAAAATATATAATTGCAGGATTGTCAAATCCAAGAACCAAATTTCAAACTAAAAATCAGGTGAATTGAAAAAAAATATAATTTATGCATCTCAGGCAGTAAGGCAAAGAATCTAGAGTGGACTTGTGCTAATTCTTTTAGGAATCATTGACATTATTAAATAATGACCCAATTCTATTCTAGTACAGTTAAAATTTAGATGTTTACTATTCACTGAATTAGATATACATACAATAAAATAGACTGTAATATAACCTTCTCTTATTGAGTTGTTTTTTTTATTAAAATCAGTGTGTGTTATTGATAGCACTCTTGTTAAATTGTATTTTTAATTAGTTAATACACATAAACTGTCTTTTTACTTGTTATTTTAACTTAACTAAGGACACACTGTTTTAACAATGTATATTTATGTCTTGTTATTAAGGATGATAAATTACTTTCAAGTTAATATAATGCTAATAATAAAATAGAATTATATATTTCAATTCACTGTTATCAATTTGCTTTTTCTTTGTTGTGGTGATTTTCCATTTGTTGTTAATTATGTTTTTGCATTTGATTGGATGGTCTCAACTCCACTTGCCTTGGCAATAGAAAATCAAGTTACCTTTGCAAGATCAGCTGTGGCTGTGAATACAACTTTATTTTCTATTATTGAAGCAACTGGAGATGAAATCAGCTAATAAAATGTAAGTATTTAGTTAACAAATAATGAACAACCACAAAAACAAGAAAAAAGCAAATTGATAGCAGTAAATTGAAATGTATGATTCTATTTTATTGTTAGCATTTTCTAAACTTGAAAGTAATTCATCATTCTTAATGTTGCAACTGAACCAATGAGAGTTCAGTATTTGAATTTGGGAAGACAACAGTCCAATAGAAAGGACAAGAATGAATAGAATAAGGTATTGTTTATTGTAGAATATTGTGATTAATATACCATATGGGGAAAGTCACAAGGCCACAGGGGGTGGCATAGTGGGAAGTTCCATGTAAGGTTCAAAGCCAAGGAATAACTCATGTGGGGATCAGCAGGTCAAATTGGTAGTGCTCTTAACTAGAAGAAAGTGCCCACAATTTGATATGGTCATCAGATTGACTCATGCTGTTAGATACGTCAAGGGGTGACACATTGAGCACCCCCTTTGTATTGTAAGATATGTTAGCAGGCAAGTCTGGAAACTCAGTTGTAACATTAATAACAAGACATAAATATACATTGTTTAAACAGTATATCCTTAGTTAAGTTAAAATAACAAGTAAAAAGACAGTTTATGTGTATAAAATAATTGAAGTGCTCAAATCACAATGCACAAATTGATGTTCTAAAATCAAAGTGCAGTAAACTAATTATGTTTTCCTCTTTAAGTTTTCCCTTTGAAGTTTTTCTTTTTTCATATATCTTTCCTTCCTTGAAAAGGAGTTTTATTGGCCCCTGGCTACACTGGGGCCAAAGAGCTTTTAAAAAGATTCTACATCATCAAGAGAGTGGTTCATATAACATTGAATGGCATTTTTGTTACTATTTTAGTGATTTTAAGTGCATGATATTGCAATATTTCTGGTTTTAATTAACTTTACATATTATTTGATTTTCATGTCTAAAAAAGGCTATCAAAGTTGAATTTTTTATTGACTTTATTCATAGTGGAGCTTCTTAGTTCAGAATGCTTTGTCATGGTTTCTTACTGTACATTCAATTTGGATTAAAAGTCCTGCAATTAATTTTTTGGATTCACTAGTGGCATTCATTTGTGATTTAAGTTTGGTTGTTAGATTTGAAAATCCTGCAATCTCAAAAAAAACATAGTAAACTTAATAAAAGCAATAGATGGCTTCAAACAATTCAACTCCAATTCCAGCAGATTTATTTTTGTCCACTTGAAACATGCATCTTGACTTGAAATTTGCAAAATATCTATGATATCCCACAATTTGAAATATCCAAATAGAATCCCAAAAAATAGATTTAATTAAAAAAGGTTCAACTGCAAATGCAATTCAAAATTTGGTCCTAGAATTTGACAATCCTAAATTTTTTATTTGGGTTCTGAATTTACAGTATTCATTTTATTCCACAAATTCAGGGTAATTAAAAACAAGATTTCTAGAGTGTTCAGATTAAAAATTTTAAATATTGTTTAGAATTTTATGATCTTTAGACACTTTTATTCAAATTTATGGTAAAAATACTGAACCAAAAAATACTGTAGATTTAGAGCATTTTAGGAAATTTCTGGATTGACAAATCCAACAAACAAAATTCAAATGGCAAATGTAATTAGATCAGTTGAGCTAAAAAATTGAATAGTAATGTCTCAAGCATTCAATTTACCATTTTTATATTCATTTGAATTTGGAGATTTTAGATCACAAGTAAATTTATTCAACTTATGTCATGCATAACTCATTGAACAAATGAGATATACACACATAAAAATATTGGCACTATAATGAATAAATTGATTTTTCTTTGTTTTTATCAATATTAAGACAGTATAAAATAATTAAAAAATATGAAATTGCAGAATTTTTAATCCAACAACCAAATTTCATGTTATAAAAGAGGTAAATTTGAAGTTAATTTATTTAATTATCCTCTTAATAAGAATTCAAAGGATCTGGTATGAATTCATGCTAATTCTTTTAGGGATCACTGGAATTCTTGAAAAATCATCACATTTACTTTTTAGGATAGCTAAATTTAGATGTCTAATGTTGTAACTGTGCTGTTTTAACAGAGTTACAAGGGGAAAATATTTGAAAACTAGATAATTATTTTTATTTGAAGATAGGGATTATATAGTTGTACTGAATCATCTTAAGAGGAAAATTATTATGTAGATCATTTGGTTGGATGATGAAGAGGAAATGTGTGTTCCTGGTAAAAGATCAGGCGCCAAATTGAGTCATCCATTGTATAGAATCACTGTTTGTTCATGTTGTTGGATTTGGAAATTTGAGTTGGCTTCCTTGTTTGGCTGCGGGTCATTGGGAAGTCAGATTGTGGGTCTTAACCCTGCTTAGTTGGAACCTTGTTGGCAGGTTGACTGCTGTTTCAACACTAATATTCACCAAAGTATACATATTTAGCAATAAAACTGACTAAAATGTATACATCTCTTATTGAGTTTATTTTGAATGAAATGATTATGTCTTTATTCAATAACAATCAAACCAACAAGTTGTTCCATGGGCCAACAAAAAGTGAAGGGTAAACCAGGTCTGCCAATCATAAAGCCACAGTTGAATACAACTTCTAATTCTCTAAACCCATCCAGAGCATTAACCAGGAGTATGTTTTCTCTCTGTTACTTCTAACATGACATTTACGCACATTGCACAGGCAGCTACTAACCAGAGTCCCAATCTGGTACTGGCACCCAAAAACAGTCAATCAAGTCATATTATCACTCAGGGAATGTAAAATCCTGCAATGATTAAACAGATGACATTGTCCTTTTCTAAACATGGAGACATTTTTCCATCATCCAAAAAATCTGTAAGGACAAAAAAGCTTATTAGTCCCAAAATTATTCAAAAAAAGGTTAGAAAACAAGGGATGCTCATGTTTCTTGACAAATTGCAGCCACAATGGGATTCAAAAAGCCTACTAACAGACAACCTCAAGACAATTCCAATAACAATTCTCCCTCAAGAAGACACCAACTGATTCATGTACATTGACTGAAGGGGATATGAGACATCTCTTATCTGGCTATAATATGTGTGATACTAAAATGCTCCTAGTCCAGGTGTACCTCCAACTGGGACTTCATAAAATCTCCACTAACAAAAGAACATTCAATTCATGGGTGCATAGAGTTGCAGTTGCCACAAGAATCTTGATTATTCAAGATTTTTATTGGCCCAAAATAATAGAAATATTGCAACACCTACAGTTACTTCCTCTCAGGTAACCAATTCCTTGCTAATCAACCTGGTTAGAAAATAACTGATGGTACTCTTATCAGACGCACATATTGCACAGGGATCAAAATTATAAATCCTAAGTAGAAAATTACTCTGATAAGCCCTATAGCTGTCATAATACTATATATTACTATTATTTTATATTCAATAAAGTATTGTTCTCTTCTTAATTTTGTCCTTTATCTCATTTCATATAAGTACAAGAAGTATATACTTGATAATATAGCAATTTCATTTCTTTATGATAAACTTAGCTTAAAATTCATAATAAAAGGGATTATCATTTCTCTATTTTAAAAGTTAAAATATCCCTGTGTAGGACTGATATTAATATGTATAGAGTATTGATTGGTTTTATATAATGCATTAGATAATATATGTATTATATTAAATGTGCACAAAATCTCACTGTTAGAAATGCATTACCATAAAATGTGTTAAAAGATATAGCCAATATCAGTTCCAGATATAGGAATATAAAATGAGAATCAAATAGATTGCTTGCTTTATTGTGACAGTGTGAAATTTAATTAAATAGTATATAGTGCTCACCACCCAAAAACAATATATGTGAACATTGATTACTGAAGGAAAAATATAGAAACTATGAGTCTTGAAATCTGAGTTGATCAGCTCTTTCTGAATAATACCACACAACTTTTACAGCTATGTGACAGATGATAAGATTTTTTAGAGCCAAGTAATTACATTGAAAATAATTAATTAAATGTAAAAATATATGCCAAAATCTTTTACAAAGAGAAGTTAAACAGCTGACAAAATGAAGATCTACTATTAATTTTGATTTAAAAAAGCTTAGCATTTATATAATAAAAATTTTGTGATTAGTTTACAACATATCGAAAACATAAAATATTTGATAGTCAATGTTGTAATTTTTTGATTTAAATATTCAATCTGACCTAAACAAAAATTATCTTTTCAATTGGTATAATCTGCAATCATGAGATCTATAAAAATGTACATTTTTAGCTGCCCGTAGAACAAGCAAAATATTTAAAAAAATGAACAGGATGAGATTCGAACTCATGCCTCCGAAGAGACCACGGCCTTAACGTGGCGCCTTAGACCGACTCGGCCACCTGTCCGACGTGACTTATTTTGGTGTAAAGAATTCTGTATATATAGCTAATAAGTAATAAATATGTGATGATTAACAATCCTTATAATTTATATAATCTACTTACAGAAAAAATAGTCTCTCTTATCCACATTATTTCTGTAAATAATTAATATCAATAAGATATCTTCCTTTAGTATTACAATTTATGTCAACAATCGGTTTACTAAATGATGCTTTTGTTGAATTAGGTTTACTTTTATTTGTGATTTATAAGGTCTATTTCTAAATACCTACAGTAAACAAGGCAAAAAACAAAAAAAAATCAATTAGAAAAATAAGTCAATGAAGTATCAATTTTTCCTAGTACATTATTATTAAGATAAAAAACCAATATCACAAATGAGAAAAGTGATATTCTGAGTGTTTTTCAAGTTAAAGCTATCAAATATATATAGAATTATTGTAAGCCAAAAAGCATATTTTTAACCAAAAATAAATAATTTTATAAAACCTAATGTAAAATAGATGATAGGGATGTCATGTTTTGGTGCTAATATATAGACAAATAAAATTAATAAAATGTATAGTCAAATTATTTTACTTTGATTTTATTTTGAGATTTTTTTTGATAGCCACATGAAAACATCTCAGAACCAGATACAGCAATCTTCAAACCCGTTGAGATAAGCAAAAATAGTTCAGTTCAGAATAAATGGGTTCAGCCACACAACAAATTTCTCCTTTTTAGGCATAAATAGAAAACCAATTCCACAGAAAATGTGCACTATTTGATAAGAATGTCCAGTAACACAACAACCTATGTAAACCAGGAACAAATGGGCCATTATTTTAGGGATTGGGTCATTTTCTAATGCACATGCTGCTCAAGTTGCAGCATAACAGTTCAATTTTGAAAAAGTAACTAATTACACATTTTATATTTAAAACTTTAATAACTCAATGAAAAATTAATATTTTTCACACTGTAAACTATCAAAATGAAGCTAAAGATTCCATCTTTCTATTGGTGTAAAAACTTAATATGTATACTATACTTAATATTAAAGAAAAATAATTTAAAATATTATAATTCAGATTTTATTATATGATTCTATCTAATGATATAAAGTAGATCACTTCAAAACTAATAAATACTCTTTTTTAATATACAAAGTATCTTTTTTATTTAACAAAATTAAAGATAAGATCAAGAGCTTTATTTACACATTTTATTTTATTTAAAAAGCTCAATTATTTTGGATTTTATGGCAGTTTGAAGTTAGGATGTTTTTATCACTGTTTAGATTAATTTTAAGGTTCATGTGAGCTTCAAACCTCAAATATAGCATTCTTTAAATAGAATTATTTAATATTTTATTATTTTAAAAATATGCGGAAGAGTTACAGTTAACTGAATACATCATTTTAATTGATTTGCACTGATTACAAAGAGGATATGATGTAATAATGATGCTTAGCTGCTTCACATATATCACTTGTGCATGAAAACTAGGTATTTAATTAATTCTGCAAACATAAATTAAAGTTCAAACTATAGTAAAAGCTATCACACCATTTCTTTCAAAATGGTGTCATTTAGCTTGGTATATAAGAGCTAAAGCACCACAAAGCTTCTAATCCAAAAGACCTCATTCAAAGGCCACATTCTGATCAGAACTACTCCAACATTAAGGCACATATCAAAGATCCAACCTAATTACAGATTCAAAATACTACCATGTTCTCAGTTAAATTTACTTCTGCCATGCTACCCTTTTTTTCCTTGGGAGCTTCAACAAAAAGAGAAAGAATTGCAATGTTAAAAAAGGTATTCCTCTTTATTGCTGGTGATGATCTTGATACTTTCATCAAGCACTTCCTTACTCAAACTGAATTTGGGAAAGCTCAGTTCCTGCCAACTATTTAAAATCAAAAAAGCAATGAGTTCATTGAAAACTTAAAGGATCTTGTGAAATATTCTCCCCAAAAGCATCTTCCAGCCTTGCAATCTCTGGTTACTTCCAGTTACTCTTTAAAAGAGCTTAATGATATGGGGTTTAATATAACTAAAAGTGAGTTTGAATACTCAAGAAAAATAAATAAAAATAAAAGTGTAAGCTTAAACAAAAAAGCCAAAAAATAATAACTATTCATTAAAAAAGAAATAGCTAAAAAATAATTAAAAAATTACTGGAAAATTCTTTTAAAACAAGCCAGTTTACAAAAAAAGTGCCTGAAAAAATAAATAAAGATATAGAAAAAAAGATGAGTAATTAATCAACTGAAATTAAATACTCTCTACTTAAAACAAAAAAGAAATAGATGAAAATATGAAAATAAAAAATGAAATTTCAGTTTCAATTTCTACTTACTATAAAATAATTCCTAAAAATATAATAAAAAGTAAAAAAACCAATATGTAAAATATTTGTAATTTAAAAAATTCACTAGAAAAAAAGAAGGAATAGTGTGAAAGTAAAAACTTACCATTACCAAAATCTATAGGCAATGACTTAAAGACTATTAATCAGTACCAATACTTTTATATTCATCAAAATAGGGAATATAAAAAAGATATTTATGAATTAGATGATGAGTCTTGTGTTGTAGTTATAGATTATAAGGAAAACTTAAAGGTTGAAAGTGGTCTAATTGAGACCAATAATTGTTTTATTCAAAAAAACCTATCTCATTATTAGGGTTTGCATTAGTTTTTAAAGAAAACAATAAAATCAAATATAAATATCATGATTTTTTGTCTCAATTATTATCACATGATTCTTTATTTTCAGGTGATTGTCTAATTAGTCTTCTTATATTAGATATATTTAAAAAAATAAAAACATAAAAGTGTGGACTGATGATGGAAATCATTTTAGATTATATGAGTTTTTATATTAATTATTTAAAGAGGCACCTAAATATATTAAGGGTTCTATAAAATATAATTGTTTTGTTGAATGTCATGGAAAAAGCATTGTTGATGGTCACTTTGGTGTGATATCAAAAATGTTAAAGGAAAAAAATGAGCTTTATATTAAAAATAATAATGATCTTAAAAGTATTTTTGAGCAAGAAGAAAAAAGAAAAGAATTATATAAATCAGTACTATCAGGCTCAAACATTTCTCAAAAGTCATTCTTTTATATATATGAAAGAAAAGTTAGGCCAATAAAAAGAGAGCTTGAAGTTAAAAATCTGTGCATTAATTTTTCATATTTGATGAAAGATGGGAAGTTATATACTTCACCTCTAACATTTGAAAGTTTATCAGAATATTCTGAGATAACTTATCATTTGAAATCACGTGATGATACCAGAGAAATAAAAATATCAGAAGATGATAGTGATGTATTGGGGCAAGTTCATGAAGTAGGGCAACTTACTAGAGGGTGTATTTTAAATAGAGTTATCAGTCTTTCAAAAACAACAACCTTTTTTTTCTGAAACAAACAAAGAATATTTATGATGAGCCAAAGATAGGGTAATAGCACTTATAGATTTGGGGCTGCTATTACTCTCCTATTTAACTCATCATAAATATTTTTGGTTTGTAGTTTGTAGTAGCACTTAATATATTTTCAATAATACTATAAGTTGTACTTTTTGATTCTAAAATTGATGACTTATTTTTTAAAAAAAATCATCAGATCCCAAGATCAATTAAAGTTTTGGGATTGATTGTATTTTAACCTTTCTGAATAATTTGAATATGAATAATATAACTAAGTTATAAAATAATCAGTCTAGCACTTATCCATAACAAGAAAAATAATGATCCAAGTTTGTCCACAGCCAGGTAGATGAAGAGGAGACACCCACTCACATCTCAGAAGAAGAACATGAAGACCTGTACAACTCTGGGAATGCTACACTCACTTAGGATGGCCTTGAGACCCAGGATATCCTTAAAGTCCAAAATATTTGCAATCATGAGGAAGATTTCTGACTACCAGATGTCCTGCCCATCTCCTTCCCAATAATGTCATCCAAGGGCAATGATGGGTTCTACCATGGTGTTTTCATGTTCAAGTGTAATGATGAACAGAAGCACTTGGTGCTTCATCATTACAAGTGTGAGGAGCCTGCCTTCCCTGCTAACCTTTACTATAACTGGGTTCACCCAGCAAAAGAAGCTGAACAATTAGCATACCTGCCTGGAACCAATTGGGGTCTAATAGCTCCTGATAAAGTGGTACCTGCACCAGAGGCAGCCTTTTAACAGGGGTCTTCCCTCTCAGGAGATAATTACCAGGGCTATTCACAACTTGACCAGTTTCTAAAAGATAACTGTTGGTACTTTTGGATCCCTTCAAAAGTATGTGAGAGATAATTTTGAAGTCTGACAATGTGGGCAGAAGTGCCATCTCTCTACTGGAACTAGATATACCCAATGAGCTTAGAGTCACCTCCAAGGATGAACAGTTTCTCCTTCATGACAATAATCCTGATGAGTATAAGAGAACAATATGCTATGCCACCCAGGAGAACCTTAAGAGATTGATGGCAGCCAATAACTGGTTGGCTGAAGGACCTTCTCATCATGCCCTAAGATATTTTCCCAGCTTTGGTGCATCCATGAGAAGTATGGTGATAAGGTTTTACCAATTGTTTACTTTCTAATGTCAGGGCAAATAAGGATGACTATACTCATGCCTTGGATATTCTAAAGGGGAAGTTGGATCTCCTTCCCCCTACTGATGCCCCCACCTCCACCCCCAAGAGGAAGAAGATAAAACCCTAGTCAGCCTGATGATGAGGATATATCAGAGCCTTATCATACCCACCTCCTTGTTGACTTTGAGCCTGTTCAAGCCAACACCTTTAAAAAGGTATTTAAGAGCAAGTGTTGCAACTGAACCAATGAGGATTCAGTATTTGAAATTGGGGAAGACAACAGTCCAATAGAAAGGACAGAATAATAAGAATAAGGTATTGTTTATTGTGGAACATTGTGATTAATATACCATATGGGGAAAGCCATAAGGCCACAAGGGGGTGGCATAGTGGGAAGTTCCACGTAAGGTTTAAAGCCGAGAAATAACTTGTGCGGGGATCAGCAAGTCAAATTGGTAGCGCTCCTAATTAGGATGAAGTACCCGCCATTTGATATTGCCATCAGATTAATCCATGTTGTTAGATAAGTCAAGGGGCAGCTCATTGAGCGCCCCCTGTGTATTGTAAGATACATTAGCAGGCAAGTCTGGAAGCTCGGTTGCAACACCCCCCCTTGCCCCCTGCTTGTTGTCAGACACCAAGACCAAAGACTGCGGAAGGTCTGGGAAGGTCTGCAAAAACAGCCTTTGTGTGGGGATGGCGCAGCAGGGGCACAAGCAATCATGGTGAAGCTTCTTGGTATTTCCTTGGGCGTCTTTGAGTTGATAGGTATGATTGTCATAGACAGCAGCTATCTTGAAGGGCCCTAGGTGGTTGGGCTCCAACTTGGCAGAATTGGGATTGAGGGTGTAGACGGGGTCACTCACAGCGTACCTGGCTTCAAGGTGCTTTGTCCCTCCTTCAATTTGTTTGTGTTTAATTTCCCAGGCTTTGGCTTGCCATTGACCTAGGGATGAGGTTGTTACTAGGGAAGGCTTGTCAGGAACATTGGACCATAGCTTTCCCTGTTCAACTCCTGTAAGACTGTCAGACGTCCCAAAGGCCAGGGTGCTGGGGCTGAACCCTGTGCCCCTGTTGATTTTTGCTTGTAGGATAAGTAGAGCAGTGGGCAGATGTTCAGTCCATGCAGTGTTGGGGTGCTCTTGTGAGAGCTTGGCAATCAGCTGAACTGGTGAGCCATTTAACCGTTTCACATATCCATTGGCTTGAGAATGGTAGGGAGTTGTAACTATGTGTTGAAGTGCGTTTTTGGCGCAGTATGCCTTCATGACATGTCCAACAAGTTCAGGGCTGCCATCTGTGATGAGACGTTTGGGTTGCCCAAAGCGGGCCACAATTTCCTTGCCAATGAAGCAGGTGATGGTGGTGGCAGTGTGGTTAGTTTTGCCCAGGCCACTGGCCAGCAAGTGAAGTAGTTGATGGCAGTAATAATGTACTTTTTTCCCAGTCTGTCTTTGGGGAGTGGCCCCACAATGTCAAGGGCCCACTGCTTGAAGGGTTCCATGGCTTGATGGGTAGGACAGACTTGAGGAGTGCAGGTTTAGACGTGTTCTTCTTGCACAGCACACACGTTTCAAGGAGAGCCAAAATGTCTTGACACATGCACAGCCACCAAACCTTCCGTTTCATGATCTAAAAGAGGTTACACTCTCTGATGTGACCCAGGGTTTGGTGGTAGTGCAATATGCTGTCTCCTTGTTGCGTGGTGGGGATGTTAGGCGTCTTCTCACCTGTCTCAGCCCAACAGCAGACGTTAACAGCATTGGTGGTGAACTGACTTTTGTTGTCCTTCAACTTGGAGATGGTTACCAAGTTAAGGCCCTTGTAGCAAATTGCCTCAGGGCAGAGGTAGAGCATGGGCTAATCAGGGTCCAAACTGTTGTCTCCAGTGATGGTTGCTACGTAGAGTTGCAAAAGGGCATCAGCTGTGACAAGTTCCTTCCCAGGCTTGTACTTGATGCACAACTGGCAAGGAGATAGATGCTCAACCCATCCTGCTTGGTGGCGCGTCAAGTGGGACTGCATGTTGAAGTACTGGAGCAACTTGTGGTCCATCAGAACGCAGGGTAGAAAGGTAGCACCTTCTAGATAACAGCACCACTTCTCAACGCAGTGCACAATTGCTGCCAGTTCTTTATCATGGATGGGATAGTGTTGTTCCAAGTAAATAAGCTTCCTGGACTCATACACCACAGGGAGAAAGACGCCATTGTCAGTTTCTACCCTTAGCACGCCCCTTATGGCCCTGTCAGAGGCATTGTTCTCAAGTTTGTACTGACAGTTTCAATTGGGAAACTGCAGTAATGATGCTGTTGTGAGTCTTTGTTTCAACATTTCAAAGGCTTGATCTCTGAAAGGGGTCCAATGGAAGCGCTGTTTGGTGTTGAGGAGCTCAGTGAGAGGTGCAATTAGTTCCCTGCAATTGGGAATGAACTTGCGCACGTAGACAACCATGCCTAAGAATGTCCACACCTGGCCCACATCAGTGGGGGATGGTATGCTGGTGATTGCCTTGATTTTGCAGGGTTGGGCTTTATCCCTTGGGCAGAGATGGTGTGCCCAAGGAATAACAGCTCTGACTTGAGGAACTCACATTTGGAGGATTTAGCTTTTGGCTGGATTTTCCAAAGGGTATCAAGGACAGCACAGAGGTGGTGAAGGTGTGTGGTTTGATTTTGGCTGAAGACAATAATGTTGTCAAGGTACACAATCACACATTTTCCAATCAGTTCCTCAAATTCTTTGTTCATCAACATGGCAAAGGTGGAAGGAGCGTTAGTCATTCCAAAGTTCATGACCTGAAACTCAAACAACCCGTAGTGTGTGCAGAAGGCAGTTTTTGCCTCATCCCCTGGTGCAATGTGGACCTGGTTGTACCCCTGTAGATCAATCTTGCTAAAGACCTTCACACCTGCAAGTGTATCAAACAGGCTGTCAATCAGCGGCAGGAGTACTTATTCTTGACTGTCACCTTGTTTAGGGTGCAGTAGTCTGTGACCAGGCAAAGGGACCCGTTCTTCTTGGCTACAAAGAAGACAGCCACCCTGTATGGGGAGGGCAAGGGGCAAATGAAGCCCTTATCAAGAGCGTCTACAAGGAGTTGGCGGAGGGTCCCATCTTCCTTTGGCGTAAGACGGTACAATGGTTGTGCTTTAGGTAATGATCCTTGAAGTTAGACAGCGTACTGAATCTCCCGGGGAGGAGGTAGTAGTTCAAGTGTCTTACTGAATACGTTTTTGTACTCCTTGAGGAGTGCAGCAAGCGCTGGTGGTGATGGGGAGGTCAAGGGGGGATCACAGGTAGTTCAGCGCGGATAAATTTGACTGAGCATTGATTAAAGTCTAGTTTCCTCCCTTGAAATTATGCAAGCCTGTCTCTGTTATTCTGACAAACACAGTATCATGGAGTAACTTGCTCATTTCCACAGGGTAGATCTGGAGCCCCACCTCATTTCTATTGAGGATGATGATAGAGGTATCCCAGTCAATGTAGGGACATTTGTGCCAAAACCAGTTGAAGCCAGCAATTACATTGTGGATGAGCCCTGCCATGATTGGTCCAGAGAGCTTAACCTAGACGTTCCCCATTCTCACAGAGAAGGGTACTATCTCATGGCTATTGCAACTCTGTATGGAGTCAGCTACTTGTACTGCCTTGAACCTGCTTGGCACTTGGTCCAATTGTTGAGAGTTGGCAAACGCCTGGTCCACCATGGTGTGGTCAGCCCTGGTATCTACCAGTAGTTTGTGGGTGCTCCCACAGAAACAGAAGGGATAGGATAAGTGTGTTACTTTATTTGAGGAGTGACTCACTTGCAGTACAGGATTGTCACTGTGGACTTGGAAGACGTCCAGGGTTTTGACTTCATGGATGTTGTAGTCACAGGGGTTCTTTGCAAGCAAGGATTGAGAGGATGGATCAGGCGGGGTTGCAGGGCCTCTTGTTGCTACAACCCTCAGGCTTTCCCCTGATCCTCAATCTGCGCTAGCTGGAGCTCCCCCCTTGCGGGGGTGTTTAGTCTTATTATCCTGCTGACGGGGCTGGCGGCAGCCCACTTGATTGTGATCATTGCCAGGTGTTGTATGTGATTGGGATGGAGTGTCACTGGTACAGCAGAAGCCCATTTAGGCCTGGTTGTTAGCCTCCACAATGGCTTTGTAGCAGTCATCAATGGAGGTACAGCAACCTATGGGGACTACTTGCAGATATGGGGTTTTAATCTATTGATGATGAGGTTGAGTAGCATTGCATTTCCGTTGGTCATGGATTCAGAGGCAGCCTAAAGAGCTTGTTGTTAGGCAGCCAGATACTCAGGAACAGAACCAGTTTGTTTGATTGCTAGAAGAGGAGTCCCCATGACAATGGAGGAGAAGGTTTTGCTGTAGCGGGACTTGGCGGTGTCTCAGAATGCCACCCAGGTAACGTCAAGTTCTTGACTGGCCCAGTTGGTGAACAACACAGAGGCAGGCCCCACAAGGTGACCAGATGCAGTGGCAATCCACATGAGCTCAGGAACCTGACAGATATGGAGGCAGGTTTCCGTAGACTGGAGCCAACTGACAATGTTGGCCCCTTTGACGCCACCAGCAAAGGATTCTAGCTGAAGGTTGAGCATGCGTTGGGACAGGTCTGACTGGGGCAGGGTGACGCTGGAGTCACGCTGCCCAAGGCAGAGCCAATTGTACACACTGGTGAGGACTATCTGGTCTTGATAGATGATATACCCGTTGGGGATGTCCCCCTTGGGGATTGGCAGGAAGGTTTCTGGTTGGGGAGTAGCCATACGGCCTGCACTCCATCCTTTCTTGGGGGAATTTTGTTTTAGGTAGGTTGTAAACCTACCGCTGCTACCACTGTTGCAACTGAACCAATGAGGATTCAGTATTTGGAATTGGGGAAGAAAATAGTCCAATAAAAAGGACAGAATAATAAGAATAAGGTATCATTTATTGTGGAACATTGTGATTAATGTACCATATGGGGAAAGCCACAAGGCCACAAGGGGGTGGCATAGTGGGAAGTTCCACGCAAGGTTCACAGCCAAGGAATAACTCATGCAGGGATCAGCAAGTCAAATTGGTAGCGCTCCAAATTAGGATGAAGTACCCACAATTTGATATTGCCATCAGATTAATCAATGTTGTTAGATACATCAAGGGGCAGCTCATTGAGAGCCCCCTGTGTATTGTAAGATACATTGACAGGCAAGTCTGGAAGCTGGGTTACAACACAAGCATCATGGCTTCTTCTTTTACTTCTAACAATGCCTCAGAAGAAAGCTGCAGAGCTTTACTGAGCTCAACAGATTGGTAACTAGATCAATCTCACAGGAGCTAAAGTGGCCTTCAACTCCTTTTTAACCATTGTCTTGGTGATAAAAGAGGACTCCAGAAAGATCTATGAGGCCTTTAAGAATACCAAGTATATGGAGGAAAATGCTGCTCTATTTGCTCCATTTGTTAATTACTTTGAACGCCAATAGATTGGAAAACTTGAGACCAGACACCATGGAAGAAAGGAAAACAAGATTGAATGGAACCAGTTCAAGTTTTTTAAGAATAAGGCCATGAAAATTACTTCCTCTCTAGACAGATGGCACAAGTTTGCCAACTGTGTTGGGGTAAAGAAACCCAAGTTCAATGTCCTGATCAACAAGCTCAAAATCAAAGAAGCAACCAATGAAACTCTTTACAAGGAGTTTTTAGATGGACGTCAAAGTGCTTTCCAGAGCAGCAAAGATCTCAAAAGCTTTGAGATAGTCACAAAAAACTCACTTCTTCCCTACAACTCCCCTAACTGGCTTACTCATCTTGAGAATATTACAAAAGTTCTCTAATAATACAAATAAAATCTTGCATTGCTTTCTCTTTATTTTAATTTTATGTTGTGACAATAAAACATTTTACTATACAAATAAATTTTAAAGTGGTTTTTTGTGTAGTTTTATATTTTATACAGTAGTTTTCAAACCTGTTGAGATAAATGTATATTATTTAGTTTAGAACGCATGAACTCAGTCACAAAACGTATTTTAACTGGAACTAGTTGAAGGTTAATTTACTCAATAAAGCTTCCATTTATCTAGGCTAGAAAACAAAAATTAGTCAATCACAAAACAAAAATAAAAAATACTGAATTCCAAAAATGAGATAGCAAACACATGGAACTCAAATTCATAATGCACACAATACAGTCACTTTCTGAAGCATTCTACATCAAATTTGATTATGAGCATGTGGCAAATATGATACAAACAGAGAGTGTATGAGGTTCAGTCACAAAAGTGATGAACTCAAACACAAAACAACTCATTTTTGAAAATATTGATTATTTTTGGGACTCAAATTGGAAATAGTGGATTTCATGAGTGAATCCACCAAAATCTATTAAGGGAACTACAGCATTATTTTCAATGTATGCATTTCTAAATTTTGCCATTTATGTCTGAGAGACTGTAATGAATCCAATTAACAAAATTGGATTCCAAAACCCTCTATTGGATAACATATTTTCCCTTTTCTGTTCTTTATCCAATCATCTCCCTCATTCCATATTCATTATGGACTTTTTAAATTTTTCTCTAAATACCTATCATGATAGCTATCTGAGAGTTATCTTGGTTTCCCAAAAAATTATAATAAAATAGTAAAAAACAACAAAAACCCCAGTTTGGCATAAAAATCAAAATTTTGGAATTTTATTTTAAATTTTGAAAAAAATAAATATTTTACGCAGAATTTTTTTCTCTTGATGTTTGAGGAAATGCTTCAGCTAAGCTTTTCCCAGATTATTTTACTCTCATTTAAAATTCTTCTGACCTTATGCAATAGTTACTAGAGTTTACGGTTGTCTCCCCCCTGTGACTGGTTCCTGTCTGCTATGGTCTACATGGTTTGGAGCCTGACCTAGTCCACCTTGCCAAATGCCTTTGTGGCAAGGTGGAGCACATGCCCCATTTGTCACAGAGACTGGCTCAAAAAGGAGCACACACTTAAATAAATTAATTTTCTAGAATTACTTTTTTCTTTTCTGTTTTAATAGAATTTTTATTACTTTTTATTAGTATGAGTTTTTCAAGTGAAAGTAACACTTAATGTAATAAGCCTGTTGAAAATAGGAGATATCTTTGTTTTTAAATTGACACACCAACTTGTGGTCAATCTAGCACCAGACCACTGGGTTCTCTGGTTCTAGATTGACCACAAGTTGGTGTGCCAATTTGCAAACAAAGACATGTCTTATGTTCAACAGGCTTATTTCATTAAGTTAAACTGGTTGCAATAACTGAGGCATGTCTGGTCTGAGCCAAGCACAAAGACACCACATGTACACCCATTCTGATTGGCTCTGTTGTTAGGATGCATCCATTTTGGTATAAAATAAAATAAAATGAAAACAGTTTATCTATATAATTTATTTATTATAATTTTTATCACTTCATATATAGTAGCATGAAAGCTAGTAGTCACCACTGTTTATTTTAAATTAGATTTTTAGATTTCTTTATTAATTATTTTTGGTTGTAAATGTGCACTGTTGATCATGAGTTTGGATAAATTTGATATTTTTATTGATTCTAATCCCAAAACAGACACTCAGAATATTTATTTCCTTTTTGTATTCTAGATTTCATTCTTAATTAGGGAAAGTTGGTAACAGTATTAAAGATTCATTCATGTGTTTTGATATTTGGTATTCACATTGTCAGTTTGAGTTGCTATTAAGGCTTGTTGTTGGATCAAGTTTGTAACTTTTGTGACTGAGTTTCATGCATTCAGCAAAAACATGTAAACATAGTAGATGCATTCTATGACTGAAACTCATGTGTTCTAGTGTTTGGTACATTTGTTGTTGAATTGTTAAGCATTTTCCCCCAGTTTACATAGGTTGTTGTATGATTGGACATTTATGCCATATAGCACTCAATTTCTGTGAAATTATCTTCTATTTAGATCTATCAAGCTGAAAGTGTTTTGTGACTGAGTTCATGCGTTCTAAACTGAATAATATACATCATCTCAACAGGTTTAAAAACTAATGTATTTAATTGAATATAGTTACATATAAATTCTATTCTGATTTTGATTTTAAAAGTAAAAAAGACATTATTTAAAAAACAGCACATTTAAACACTTTTTATTATTCTGTATATATTTTTATTGCAGAAATAAGCTCCTTGGATTCTCTTTATTATATAAAAGGTTTTATAATATATGTTTTTTATATTGAAAAGTATATGATTTTTGGCTTTAAAGTTAACTTCTAGAAAATTGTTCTTTGCACTTCAATCTTTGATATTTTTGATTTCTGCACCCTACATAGTGTTTTGATTTTTACCCTTTTTGGGGGTCCTGTTTTTTGATTTTCTGCACTTAGACCTTAGGAACTTTGGCCTTAGGCACTTGCCCTATATAATCTATGTATTATATTAAATGCGCACAAAATCTCACTGTTAGAAATGTAATACCATAAAATGTGTTAAAAGATATAGCCAATATCAGTTCCAGATATAGGAATATAAAATGAGAATCAAATAGATTGCTTGCTTTATTGTGACAGTGTGAAATTTAATTAAATAGTATATAGTGCTCACCACCCAAAAACAATATATGTGAACATTGATTACTGAAGGAAAAATATTAGAAACTATGAGTCTTGAAATCTGAGTTGATCAGCTCTTTCTGAATAATACCACACAACTTTTACAGCTATGTGACAGATGAGAAGATTTTTTAGAGCCAAGTAAGTACATTGAAAATAATTAATTAAATGTAAAAATATATGCCAAAATCTTTTACAAAGAGAAGTTAAACAGCTGACCAAAATGAAAATCCACATTTTGTTTTGATTTAAAAAAGCTGAGCATTTTTTATAATAAAAATTGTGTGTGATTAATTTACAACATATCAAAAATATAAAATATTTGATATTTTAATGATAAACTTTTTGATTTAAATATTCAATCTGACTTAAATAAAAATTATCTTTTCAATTGGTATAATCAGCAATCATTAAATCTATAAAAATGTACATTTTTTAGCTGCCTATAGTACAATAAAATCATTTAAAAAATGAACAGGATGAGATTCAAACTCATGCCTCCAAAGAGACCACAGCCTTAATGTGGCGCCTTAGACTGACTTGGCCACTTTTTTTAAGATTTAATAGATATTTATTACAGATTGAATGGGAGGGAATGGGGGACATCATGAAAACTTGCCCAATGATACTGGCTTGCCAGTTTATGCCAAGTTATGAAGGTCTTGGAGGGACCTGGGTGTGCACCAGCATGGCTGTATGCGCTTGAGGATGGGATCATACTCAATATATTCACTGTTTGCAATTGTAGTAGACCAAGTCTGATACTTTCCTGGAATCAGCTTTCCAAACTTGTTTATGCGTTCCAACACGTCCAATACACTGTGCTTCCACCTGCCAACCATTTCCTTTACATTGATTGTTTTCTGACCTATTACCCACAATCTGCGGGTACTATGGACCTGGTGGATTGCCAGCTGTTAATATAGTGCTCAAAGAGAAAGAGGAGCCCCTTTCATTATGTCTTCAAAAATCATGTCTTTTCCTGGGGGTGAAGTTCTAGATTGGCAGCCAAACAGTTTCCATTGAACTTTTGTCCAGAACTTTGTGCTAGTCTTACAGCCAAAGTATTGATGATCAACACCTGCTCTCTTTTCATCACAGACTGTGCATTCCTTATACAGGTATGACTCTGAGCAATATGTGCCTGACAGGTATGCACAGTTAAGCACTCTCCAAGTGATAGATTGAACTTTGATTGGTACCAATTTGCAGTTCATGCCATTGAAAATATCCTTTGGTCTCATACTGATGTCAACTCCTTCTTCCATCCAGTCCTTCATCTTTTGAGGGTACTGTGGTTTAGACTTCCATTTGCTGACCGTAGCATATGTGTTTGATGTGACTTTCTGTGTCTGGTATGTGAGTGGGAACTTTAAATTTGTGATCATCAGCGCTAGACTAGCTCTGGCATTGTTATTGGTGCATGACACCCACATCCTGTTCTGAATAAACTCATTGTGAAGTGGGTGAGCAGTGTTGCTTGGATTTTTGTGGATTTTCCATCCTCCTAGTCTGAGCGCTCTCATACTAAGTTTCCAGTAAATAGGTGCACCCATTCTCCCATGTAGCCCTGAGTGGTTAGCCAGGTATTACCGTAGTGAGTTAGTGTGAAGATGATCACTTTGTTGTATTGCATCTTCCCAGTTTAGTGCTCTACCAATGGCTGGCAATCTCAGGTTAGATTCCATGAAGGCCAGGAATGATTTTCCTCATATGCAGCGTGCACTTGCAGCTGTAGGTAACAATCCAATGCCACCTTCCTTTACCAGGCATGTCACTTGATCCAGTGCTATAGGCGCCGCCTGTGGGTTACCCCAAATGAAGGCTCTTGTGATCTTGTCAAGTTTCTTCTTGAACTTCTCAGAGAAGAGTAGAATGTGGGCTATATATCAGATCTTTGAGTACATAAATGTGTTCAGAACCTGAGCTTTAGATGCCAAGTCCATCTTCTTGTACTTCCATTTTCCAATCCTATTCACCACATCAGATAGCAGGTTCTTTCCATAGCATCCTGGGCAATGCTAAATGATGTGAATAGTACTCCAGGATGACAAAATGGTGCCTCTTGGTGTATAGGCTCCATGTCAGCAGGGGGTTCAAAGTTAAGTGACCCTTTTTTAACAGTGATTGTCTTGCTGACATTGATCTTGGCATTGGATGCTTTCTGATATAGTTCAATCAGATGCTCAAAGTTTTTCACATCCCCTTTGCAAGAAACACCACATATAGTATCATCTGCAAAGGCTGTTGTCTTTAGTGGCCATTGTCCAGGGTGAATTATCCCATGAATTCTTTGCTGAAAAGCTATGAGGAATATGTTTGATGCAAAGTTGAAAAGGATGGGGTACATAGGGTCACCTTGTCTTAGGCCTTGATAGACTTAAAAATCCTTTGTTATGCCATTATTGACAATCACTTGAGCTGCCAAGTTTTTTCAAGGGTCTTTAGCCAGTCACAGAATACTTGGGGGATGTCCACTGCTCTGAGAGCAGCTTCTAGGTACTTCCAAGAGACTCTATAATATGCTTTCTCTATGTCCAGGAATAAAAGATACCCATCATTGACACCCTTAGTGCCTTAGATGATGTTATGAACAGTCTCAATATTATGTCATATTGATCAGCCAGAGACAAACACATGTTGGCATGAGTGTAGTACCCTTACTGCAATGGGCATTAGTCTATTAGAAAGAATCATAGTCAGAAGCTTGTAGTCAGCATTTGACAGGCTAATAGGTCTCCAGTTTTTCAGCTGGGTTGGAGATCCCTTCTTCTTAAACAGCAGGCATATTTTCACCAGGTTGCCTTATGGGAGCTGTTCTCCTTTAACTAGGCACCAGTTAAACAGCCTCATCATTTCTGGAAGGAGAGATGCTTTTAAGGCACAATGAACCTCTGCTAAGATGTTATCAGGTCCTGGCGCTTTACCCCTTGGAGCTTCCTTAAGGGCCAGCTGGATATCCTTGGTGGAGATTGTAGCTATCAGGTCTTTACTCTCATCAGCTGAGCACTTAGTGAGAGCAGGTAGGGCTATGTCCGTCAGTTGGGTCAGTGCCAGTTGAGCCACCTCTGTGTGTTGGTACAAGGTAGTGTAAAATGTTTCCACTTCCCCCTTGATGTATTCCTCATCACCAGCTACCTCTTCATTGTCCCGTTGGACTTCTGTCAAGGCAGTCTTGGACCTGTTAAACTTGAGATGGGCTAATGCCTCCCGTGATGATGAGCCCATCAAGCACTGGAATCTGTATGTGGCATTTACTCTGGATTGTGAATTTTTTTTACTTTTTATTTTTCTTATTTTATTGTGCAGTTTTTTGTACTCTTCAAACCATTTGGTTGAGGTATAGTGTACTTTTGTTTTTTAATAAATTCCATTTTTTTCTGCTTCTATTTTTTCTTTTTAGAATTTTTCATATTTTTCTTTTTCATATTTCTTGCTCACTTCCTTAATCAGCTTCTTCAGTTCCCCCATCTCTGGGTTGGGGAGAGCAATGTCCCACAGTCCATGATCTTGATGTGGGAGTCAATTGCCATTGATGTAACCAACTTCCACTCTGGGTCTCTAAGGGTAGATGGCTTTATGGACCATTATTGCTTACAGGGTTTTTTTTGAGCAACAACTACATCTATCTTAGACCAACTTGGCCTCCTGTCCAATTTTATTTAGGGGAACACAGGTTTATCAAGGTTCAGAGACGGCATTTAAAAGGAAACACAGCCGTGTGGGGAGGGAAGTGAGGGGTACCAGAGGAAGAGGTAGCAGTCTGCAGGCCCTCTGTGTGCCTGTCTTTCCACTGAATGACTCCCTCAACTATGAGGTGGGATGAGTCAACAATGATATCCATAAGTTTCCTGTTCCCAGGAACTGTGTGGCCCAAATTGTCTGTACAGATCATAGTATTGTCCATTAGAGAGCAGAATTTCTCCTTCATGAGTGACACCAGGTTGGGTCCATTGTCAAAGATCACATCTATACAGGTAGTGTGAATGGTCCACAGTGCAAGATGATAAGCAACTGCTCAAACTACTGGGGGTTCCTGCTTGAGACTTTTCATGAAGAAGATGTCAAACTTTGATTGAAAGCGTACAGAGAGGTTCAACATGGCAGCAACCTCTGTCCAGAACTGTGACACCACTATGCAGCCAAAGAATTTGTGTTCCAAGTTGGCATCTTGGAATGAACACAGCCCACACTAGCAAATCAGGTGATCCACTGGGAATGTTGATTTACTCCAGAAGGCCTCGTTGAACAGTCTCCAAGTCAAAGTCTGTGCACCTGTTGTCACTATTGGTACCTGTGTCAGAGTAGCCATTTCTTTTGGGGTAATTGTGACCAGTTTGCCGGCTTTTACCCACTTCTGAACCATCTTGGGGTATTCTGGCTTGGGCTTTGGGTCTTGTACAACCTTCTTCCCACACTTGGACACTACCATCTTCTGGCATGTGACAATGCTCTTCATATCCAGATTGTAATTGATCTGTTTGTTTCTGTCTGCCAGATGCAATCCCTTCAGGTCCCAATTCTGTGGGCCAGCAGAATCAAGGTTCTTAGAGATTTCCCATTCATTGACTTGCATTATTGCCAAACATTTGCACCTTGGCCACCTGTCCAAAGTGACTTTTTTGGTTAAAAGAATCCTATATTTATAGCTAATAAGTGTAAAAGAAGTGTTCATAAACATTTCTTTTAAATTTATACAAGCTACCCACAGAAAAATAGTCTCTCTTATCCACATTATTTCTGTAAATAATTAATGTCAATAATATATTTCCTTTAGTATTATAATTTATGTCAACAATTGGTTTACTAAATGATGCTTTTGTTAAATTAGGTCTATTTTTATTTGTGATTTAGACAGGTCTATTTCAAAATGTGTTTCTTTTTGGATTTTATTTATTCATTCCAAAATTAATATAAAAGGGTTTTTTTTTCAAAAATGATAGCACATAAGTATGTTATTTTGATGTCTAAGACTTTTGATATATGTTTTTGGATACTTACTACTGTAGGCTTATAACCTACTGAGATAAACAAAAATTTAATAGCCTAAAATTAAATCAGTTGGTCCGGAAAATACAGCTATTTATTAAAAATAAAAGCTCATTCAATGATTCATTGAGTTTTAAAAGACAAAATTTTCCAGAAAAATATCATAATGTATATACTACAAATAATTTATTTTGAATTGAAACAACTCAACTGATAATAAAATAAATGACTTCATTCACACTCCAAGGCTACTATGTATATTAAGTTTGGGAAAGCAAAATTAACCCATGTCTTGGGGTGAAAATCTCAATCTATTTTTTTAAATCTCCATAGTAACCAATACAAATATATATATTTACAGCCAAAAAACATATTTACAACAATATACATATTTTAAAACCTAATTTAAAATATATGATAGTGATGACAAGATTTGATGCTACTATATATGGACAAATAAATTATTAAAATCTGTAGTCAAATCATTTTACTTTTTTTTGTTTAAGATTTTATTGACATCCACACAAAAGCAGTAGGACACACCATTTCAAAAACGCCATCTCAAATTTAATTTAAGATGGCGTTTTTTGCGTTAGTGATTTTTAATCACAAAAAAATAAAATAAACAATAAAATAGTTAAAATTTACATATACCTTTTAATGCGGCATCTCAAATTTACGGCATCTCAATTCTGTCACTTCAAGTCAGATTAATTAAATCTTATTTGCTAACTTTATTTACATATGAAATCACTTAGTGTGGAGCGTATTTATGCCATCTCAACTTTACGTCATTTTGAATTACGTCATTTATCTAGAACTAAAATAAGCTTATACCCAAACTAAAATAAAGCCTGTGGTATAGTGCCAGAAGATGTTCCTATAGTATTAATCTAAGACACTTATAATAAGAACAACCTAAATAGACGCCACTATGATAGTCCTTCTAGTGATTGTCATTGCTGGGTAAAAAAAACCAGTTTTGTTATATGTAATTTATAACTTTATTATACATGGATACATTGATAAGGGTTCTCTTAATAAAATATTTTAATAGTGGTTTTAATATGGAAGGGGGTGATTACTCCATTTCAATTTTCATCACTTCAAATGCCACTGAGTTTCATATCACCCAATTGATTCAAGGCGCACAATGGATAGGGGAAAATAAGGGGAAATTACCTATGACGCAAGGCTACGCTATATCAATTCCCCCACCACAATTCTTGCTTTCCACTTTTCAAAAGTATAGTTTCACGTCTAAAACCACTTAAGCAAAAAATGTAAGAAAACATATGAAACTTTGCAAATATATATTTTTTGATCTCCTCTAAACAACTGGGCACTTTTTTAGACCCAATTGTATAAGCTAGTTTTTGAGAAATCTAAGTTTTACTATTTGGCCTGGTTGAGGTAGCTCCACCGTAAATTTGTTAATTTAATATAAAAATGGTCAAAACAATATGTTTTTGAGCTATGGCACCTTGATTACGTCACTTCAAAAACACCATTTTGAGAGCAAGTTTTCAGTCAAAACTCAAAGTTTTGCATACTTGTGTTACTAATAAAAAAATTATTTTTACAAAGTAAAAAAAATTGTAATTTTGATAGTATATATTTTTTGATCTTCTCTACAATTATATGTAAAAAAATTGATATTTTTATATTGAAAACATTCTCATTTTTCTCTTTAAAACAACCCCCAAATTGCTCATATTTTGATACTAATTCACTTTTAGATGTCTCCCAAGTCAACTGCCAAAGCTGCGCCCAAGGCCTCAAAGTCCAAAATCATTCCATCCAAGGCCAAAAAGGCCAAGACAATCCCAAAGAAGCAGCCTTCTAAGGCCAAAGCTCCCCCCAAGACCCCAACTCCATCACCTGAACAGGAGGGCAACAGTCCTACCCCTCCCCATTCTCCATTTGTTTACTCCCCCTCTGATCCTCAAGAGAATTTGTTTAACTTCAATTACCATTATGACATCACTTCAGAGCCTGCAGATGAAGAGGAGCAGGAGCCTGATCCTGGTGCTCCTGCAGATGAGCCAATTGAGCTCTGGGATCTTAACTCTATCCATAATATATGCAACCAAAATGGCACCTTTGCTGTGCCAACAACATACCCTATCAGCTATCCAATTATGACAAAGCAAAGGGGATTTTTGTTTTGACTACAGGGGCTACAGCTTCAGCTGTAATGACAAAAAGAAGCCCATCTGCCAACATCACTTCAAATGTGATAACATTGGCTACCCAGCAAGGCTCACAACTTATGGGTTCACCAGATTTAAGGCCCTTACTGTTAACCACAACTGCGCCAAGCCTTTTGACCCTCTATATCAACTTATTCGCTGGTTTCTTTGCCAGGTGATCCCAATTGCAAAGGATTAAACTACAACTGAGGTCATCAACAATGCACTCCTCAATTTAAATGATACCCAACTAGTAACTGTTGGTGGCGCCTCAAAACTACAGAGATATTTTACTGATCAAAGATATGCTCTGAGCACTGAAGGCGTCAGTGCAAGCTCCATTGACCAATTGATCATTACTGAGGAGCAAAAATCATCTTGCCATGAAGAGAGATTCCTCTTCCATGATGATGGTCAACATGCCACAGAGTGTATCATCTGCTTTACAACAAGCCAGGATCTGCGCAACCTCCTCAAGTGCAAGATCTGGCTTGCAGATGGCACTTTCTCCACCTGCCCAAAGCTCTTTAGCCAGCTTTGGAATATCCATGGGCAGGTTGGAAATCTGGTTCTTCCCCTGGTCTTTTTTTTTCCTCCCAAATAAGAAGCAGGAAACCTATGTCCGGGCACTCACAATTTTAAAGGCCAAACTGGATGAAATCCTTCCAATAATTGAAGAGGAGGCCAAGGAGACTAGAGGATGCAAGAAAAAATCCATCTCCCAAGAAGAAGACGCTCCCACCCCAACCAAGAAAAAGCCTGAAAGCCTTCCCTGCCACAAATATCTGGTAGTGGATTTCAAACAGGCTCAGTAAAATGCCTTTATTTGTGTCTTTAAGAGCTCCTCTCAGGGATGCTACTTCCGCTTCCGGCAGGCACTCTGCCACTGCCTCCAAAAGTGCTCTGACCTCCATGAGCTGGTCTACACTGAAGGCACCAAAGAAGCAAAGGATGTTTCTAATTGCTTTGCTGCCCTTGCTCTGGTTAGAAAGGATGAGACAAATGCCTTTTATGATGCCCTCCTCTGCCATCCCTATATCCAAGCCAACCAGGCAGCCTTTGCGCCCTTTATTGAGTATTTTGAGACTCAATGGGTGGGCATCTTCCAAGGAGCACGCCACATTAGAAAAGGTGGTGAATCAATCACCTGTAACTGTTTCAAGCAGGTCAAAGACAGGTTAATCAAGACCACCTCTTCCCTTGAAGGGTGGCATAGCCAGTTTGCTACAAAGGGTTAGGGTTCATAAGCCCAAATTCAATAAGATCATGGTCCACCTCAAAACCCAACAAGCCATCTATGCCTGCCTCTTCAAGACTGGCATGAAGACCAAGGGTGATCCCCCCAAGATGATCAAAGTGGTGAAAAATTACACTGAAATTAGCAAGGTGGTCCTTGCCTACTATCCCAAGGATAGCAAGCTTGAGCATCTCCAAGCTATCTCAGTTGCCCTTTATACCAATGTTTGAGCCTATTTGCAATAAACACTCCTTTATTTTATCTCTTATTTCCTTTACTTTTATAACATTTTAGTTTTATTTAGTATTTGTACAATTCTATGCTTATTTTAAAGTATAGTTTATAGTTAAAATAGATGAAAATAGTTGTTTTTGGGATTAATTTAACTTTTGGGCTTTATGCAACTATGTTGCTATCAATTGACCTCATTTTTTTATGCAGATTTGGAATCCTGAGGCTTTTTTAAGCCTAGAAACTTTTTAAATTTTTTGGGTAATTTTTGGAGTTCAAAAAATCTAAAATTTTAAAACTGTTTTTTTTCTTAGTCAAAATGCTGTTAATCAAAATGGCGTTTTTAATAATAAATTGAGATAGCAGAAATTCAAGATGGTGTATTCTGAGATGGCGTTTTTCAAGATGCCGTTTTCAAAATGGCGTGTCCTACCACAAAAGCATATCAGAATCGGTACAGTAGTTTTTAAAATTGTTGATAAGAAAAAACTTCTCAGTTCAGAATAAATGGGTCCAGTCACTCAATAAATTTAAATTTTTTGGATAGAAATAGAACCCAATTCAACAGAAAATGTGCGCTATTTGATAAAAATGTCTAGTCATACAAAAAATGATGTAAACTATGAACAGATCAAGGATGATTCAACAACAAATATACTAAGCACTAAACAAATGAGTTTAGTCACAAAACAAAGCTACTATCTTTATTATGATTTTTAAGAATAAATTGAACTCAGTCATAAAATTTAAAAACTTGATCCACTAAAAAACCCTATTAGCAACTGAAACTGAAATTGAAAATAAAAATATCAAATCTCAAAAAAATCAATGAATCTATAATACTGTTATCAGTACATTGTAATTAAGAGATACAATATGGAACATAAAGCAAAAATAAATATTCTGAGTGTCTTTTTTTGGATCATAACATAAAAAATCAGATTTATCAAGATATACAGTTAAAAGTGCACATTTATAACCAAAATAATTAATATAGTAATTTTAAAGCCTAATGTGAAATAAACAGTAGTGACTAAAAGCTTTTATGCTACAAATGGAGATATATAAATCAAAACAAATAAATTATATAGATAACCTGACTTGTTTTATTTTATACAAAAATGGATGTATCACAACAACAGAGCCAAGGAGCCAAAGGAGTACACCACAGATGTGGATACCCTTGTGTCAAAGAACAGGTGGCTGTAGTTCAGGAGGTGGACAATGAGAGTTGTTCTGAGTTAGGCAGTATAACCCAAACCACATAAAGAAAGCAACAAACCCAGGGCACCCAGACTAAAAGAGCAGCTAGTATTAGCCCAAGAGTACTAAAGCTGTCTAGGAAGATCACCAAGGTCACCATCACCCAAACAGTAAATGGCACCACCACTGAGAGGGTGTCCTTTTAATTGACCCTGTATACCGCAAAGATGACATTTCTACCATTTTTATATAGAATATTAAGCCTGTTTGGGATACCACCAATGAGCCCAACATGAGTGATGACAAAGGGCAAGACAACAACAAAGAGCCACAGCATTATTGAACTATGAATGGGTAGAAGGTACTCAAAAACATTACTGCATTTTATAGTCAGGTGCCTATGCCCTGTGTCTTGGCAGAAACCACAGAGTTGATACCTACTTCCACAAAACTCAAGCATACAGTGATCTCAAACTCCATCCAAGGAACTCTTATTAGACTTATAAAGGAAAATTGGAACTACAAGAAGGCCTCAGCAACCATCAGTGGCTTTGAAAAATCAGCATATAGGCTGTATAATATGTTTCTAAAAATTGGTAACATACTTTTATGAAGAAATTCAAGCAAGAGTCAATCATCCTAAAAAAGGAGCACATCTTGGCAATAAAGCAGTTTATTAACCAAAATTGCTATATTTAACTGGAAAATACACAGTCTATGATCAAATATGTTTTTAAAATTGAGGCCTCAAATATGTTTTATATCATGTGATCAGAGAATTGAGATTCTCCTAGAAAAAATTAGGGTATCTCTGTAAAACCAGAATACCATAATGAACATAAAGACTTGTCATAAATATTCCAAGAAGTACACCTTGATAAAGAACAAGGGCATGATAAATTCTACTATGTTGATGAATTGTACTTTGCATCTTTTATGCTCAATGCTTATGAATATGTACCCAAAGGTGCCAAGAATGTTGTATACCAGTGTGCATCTGTTTAGGTTGTGGTCCACTCAATTTTAGCCCTTCTTAGTCCCTTTGACATTGAATTGTATCAAATGCTCAAGGGCTCTCACAATAGTGAGATTTTCATCAAATTTCTCTGATTGGTTTAGGATCACCTTGGAATTACTAGCTTGGGTTTTAGCAATATTAATGTAATGGATTTTTCTGGGCTTCACAAGGTGCAAGATATTCTTAAGAAATTCCCAGTGATTGATACAGGCATGAAATTTGGCCAGCAGCAATTGGCTACAGAGTCTATGTGCCTATTATTTTTTCCTGCCTATTACCCTTTCCTGAACCCAATTGAGGAGGTCTTTGGGTGGCTTAATTAAGTCATCAAATGTGGGACACCATCTGGACCTGAGGGCTTATTTGATTTGCTGCAGCTTGAGACCCACATCTTTCCAGCTGAGAATGTGGCTAAATTCTATGCCCATTCTGATTTTTATCCCTGCATGCCTTGCTAAACAGAAAATCAAGTAAACACGTGGCTTATATTTATTTCTGTATTTTTTTAAAAAATATTTGTTTTTTAATAGTAAATTTATCAATATACTTTTTATAATTCTGTGTCAAGATTTTGAATCTTGGGAGAAGAAGTTTTATTGTTGTTGTAAATATTTGGGGCTAAGAGGAGATTTTTTGAGGACAATCTTAAACTACCAATCAGGTCATTATAAAGCAGGCAGGCGTCTCTTTTTCCAACCTGAGAAAGATTACTTCTTTACTGTGAGTACTTACAAGGCTTTCTCCAATACTCAGATACTTCTTACAACTAACAGGCTTAGTAGTGATATGCTGTAATAGAGGTTAATTGTATCTATTGTACTAAGTTTGTTCTTCTTGATCTCTAATTAGGAGAGCAACTTATATAGGTTAGATAAGCCCTCTTTTCAGGATTAACATATGGCACCTCTAATTATTCTTGGCAGTCACTTTTTCCCATCCTTTGGTGTTCAGGCGGCCCCCACAAGACTTATCCTTGCAAATGAAGTACTTGTTCTTGGTTTGCCACTTTTGATTATTACAGTTAAAGATGTAATTATCAGCAACATACCCAGGGTCACTCTTTACTGACATAATAGGGATATATTGGGGGAAGTTCTTGGGCACTTTAAACTCCCCATTCTTATTACAGATGTTGTGGATGGCCAGTGGATCCCAAGCCAAGCTGCCAGCAGCCTTGAACTTCTTTGAGTAGTCCTTGGGCTCCTCCTGATAATCAGATGAAGGAGGGAGAGAAGAGCCACTGGGGGGAGGAGGAGTTCCTTGGGGCCTACTTAGAGACCTTATGATTCTTACCAGAAGAAGAAGTAAGCTCTTTAGAAGCCTTTTCTTTATTAGCATAATGTTCCTTAGTGGGCTCAAAGTCAGCCTCAGCCTCAGACTGATAACATGAATGATCAGTGAGATCATTACCAGTTTATTGTTGGAAGAGAGATGGGGGATGATGATGGGGGAGAGAGTCTTGGCCTAGGAGGCCTTCCTGGTACGCTTGGGGGTGGTAGAAGAAGCTTTGGATCCAGCAAAGGCTGAGCACTGGGTCTTCTTGGTAGGTTTTTTGATCTTTCTAACATAAAGGTTAGTGTGGTGTTCAAGGGTTCTAAGGGTAGGTTGGGTAAAGCTGAGCAGCAAATGGGAACACAACAGGACTAGTATCTTTTTACTTAACATAATCTCTATTTGTGGCTCTGCAAGTAATCTAAGAATTGGAAGTTGTTGGTTATATTTGTATGGTAAATGATTGTCTTTATTGGGGATCTTCAGGGGGTCTTTTATAGTTTGAGGAGGAAGAGGGAAAAGAAAGGGTAAGTCATACTGACTAGGGTCTAGACTGACAGACACTAAGCTATTCTTAAAGAGCTGAAACATTTTGGGCAATATTCAGAGGGAAATGGCTTAGATTGGGTGAGAAGTGAACATTTGAACATGTGATCTGGGAGTCAGGTGATTGCAGCAATAGTAGGGCCGTCTTTGGGGAACTGGGTGTAAAATAGAGTTTCAGACTACTTTTCTTAGGTTCCATGCTTGGCAAAAGGGGCAGAAGGCCAATATACTAATCTACATAGTGGGCGCAAGCAATGGGTTGATCATCAATGCATCTGCAGCTAGCTGCAGATGCCTCAATGGGTCAATAATTACCATAAGTAAATACTCTTCTGATGGGTCACCAATCATAGCATCTGCAGCTAGCTGCAGATGCATCAATTGGTCACTAATTGCCATATTAAAAACCACTCCAATGGGTCACTCTCTGACACATCTGCAGCTAGCTGAAGTTGTGTTGATTAGTCTCTAATTGGAAATGCCCTTATAGGATTTGGAGGGTTACTCTCCAACGTAAAACACAAAAAAGGGCAGCATTTCCCCTTATACTTTCCAAATAAAGAATTAGTCTTGATAAGGATATATTAAAGAGTGGCTCCCTGCACCACATACCCCCAGATCAGGATGTGGCTCTATCCTAAAAAGGAAATTTGAGACTGTCATAATGGCAAGTGGAGGTTCATCAGAAACCAATTTGAAGCAGCTAATCAATTGTCAAGTGGCCTAATGATAATTGGGGAATAATCTTAGAGGGGTGAGTCATGATAAATCACCCAATGATCTTCAAGACAAATAAATTGGGTAAAGCTAAGTATAAATAGAGGCGTCCTGACTGATTTCCCATAGTTAAAAAATATCACTTTCTTCTGCTGCCTGCTGCATCCAAAAATTGTCTGCCTCCCTGCAGGCTGCGCTAAATACTCTCTGTCAAGATGGTGTGTGGGCAGCCATAATCAGCAATGATATGTGATAGAAAAAATTGGGCAGTGTGCTTGGCTTTAGGAGCAGTAATAGCCTTTGCTTTGACCCATTTGCTGAAATGGTCAATGGCTACAAAAAGATATCTATTCCCACAACTAGTCTTATTTGGGCCTACTGATAATACAACATTGATGCTAATTGTGTGACTTGTGTGGGTAGGGGGTGCAGTCTATAGCTTGTGGCCTTGGGTAAGGGACAATAAGTGGAGCAAGTCATGCAAATTTGACAAAATTCTAATACATCAGTATACATACCTTCCCAATAACAGTGCAATGCAAGTGTTGCAATCATGCGTTTTTTTCCTGCATGCCTGGTGGCTAGGTTATGAAATTGTTTTAATATGGCTAGCCATCAAGAGGGGCAAATGTATGGCAGTTGATGTCCCTTGACTTCCTTATATAGGCAGCCATCTCTAATTGTGGTGTTATAAGAAAGCTTGGCTAGGGTTTTCTGAGCCTCAGGAGGGATACTATCCCATTTAGAGGGAAAAGGAATGTGATCAAACAGGACTTCTCCTTCAGGTGCAAGGGCTGCTACTAGTGGAAGTCTAGATAATTCATCAGTGTTGGTGTGCTTGGCTCCAGGGCAGTGTACAAGTTTGTAGTTATATGCCTGCAATCTTACTGCCCAGCAAGACAGTCTCCCTTTGGGGTCCTTTAGGTTAGCTAGCCACTTCAGGGAGGAATGATCAGTCACAACCTTAAGTGGGACCCATACAGGTAGGAGAGGCACTCTTCAATACCATATAAGACTGCTAGACACTCTTTTTCAGTTACTGAGTAGTTTTGTTCATGGACATTTAGAGTCCTAGAGAAATATCCAACAGAGTGATCATGGCCTTCATCATCCAGTTGTGAAAGGACCACTCCTACTGCTACTAAACTGGCATCTGTGTACAAAATGAACTCTTTAGAAAAATTGAGATACACCAGAACATGGGATTCTACTAAGGCTTGCTTTAGCGCCTCAAACCCAATTTAGCAATTGTGGCTCCATATATATTCTACATCCTTTTTTAGAAGGCAGAAGAGAGGTTGGGCCAGATTGGCAAATGCCTCTATAAAGCGGCAGTAGTAGCCAACCATACCAAGGAAGCATTGCAGGTCCTTGAAGGTGGTGGGGGCAGCAAGTTTAGAGATAGCTCTTACCTTAGCCAGGATAGGAGCAATGCCTTTCTTATTGATGACATGACCTAGAACTCAAGGTTTTCCTTAAAGAATTGACATTTCTTTGGCTTAAGTTTCATCCTATCTTGTCTAGCCTAATGAAGACCTGCTCAAGGTCTCTAAGTTGATCTTCAAAGCTTTTTGAGTACACGTTGGTATTGTCTAAATATACAATGACTCAGATGGACTTTAGGTCGCAGAAGGTGGTGTTCATTAGCCTTTGGAAAGTGGCCGCAACATTGGCTAGTACTTGTAGAATCCAGTTTGGTTGGTACACACCATCTGCAGTCACAATGGCACATTTCTCCTGGTCTTCAACCTCCATAGGTATCTGCTAGTAGCCTGCTACAAGATCCATGGCTCAGAAAGAACTGCGCGCCTCCCAGCTTGTCCAAAGTGTCATTGATCCAAGGTAGGGGATACCTGTCTTTCTTGAAGTTGGCGTTCAACTTCCTGTAGTCAATTACAACTCAATTGGTTCCTTCTTTCTTCTTTACCTGAAGTAAAGGGCTGTCCCAGGGACCATTGGATGGTACTAAAAGACCTCCTTTCAATAGTTTATTGACTTCCTGTTAGATTATCCAATTAGCCACAGGAGATTGACAGTACGCAGTTTGGAATTAGGGGCTGCACTTCCCCTGTGTTGCCTTTATGGAAACAGTTATTAGTGCAGCCCAGATTGGCGTCAGAGTTTTCAAAAAGATGATTGTATTTCTTGATGAGCTCCAGAAGCTATTCCGTCTACTGCAGGCCTATGTCCTTAATTTGTTCATCTTGTAGGATGGGTGCTATTAGGTTGTGACCAGGGTTTGTTAAGCTTAGTTTATACAGCAATCTAATAGTATAGGCAGAGGAAATAGGTTTATTTGAGACAGTTTTTAGGAAGTATACCCCAGAGTTGCAACCTATTTATAGAGTGGAGGAGTGAGGGTTGGCTATCAGGATAGTGAGTTCATTGGTAGTCTCCCCTGGGATGAGGTGGGTCACAACTGTGGGCAGCCTGGGACGCAGGAAACCTAGTGCTGATATTTCCCCATGCAACCCCTTTGGTATGTGTAGCTTGATACCTGTTCCTATAATGGCTTGGGATTTGGGAGAAATACTTACACTGTCCTTTGACCAAATCAGGATAGGGTTGTTGTAGCAAACTGTGGTTGGTAGCTTACTAATACGAGTCAAGGTGGTTTCATAGGGGATCTCTATCATCCCAGAGTGGCAGGCAAGTAGGATGCATCCTCTAGGATTCATGCCTTCAGGAGGGACTCTAGGCCGGCCATCAGGTGTCAGAAGTTGGAATTCCTGGCCTAGGAGGTGAAACATGCCAGTCTTGTGATCTATGGTGGTCTCAAACTGGTCCATGAAAGAGGAACCAATCAATACATCATAGTTCTTGACTTTCAGGACTATGGTCGGGCAGGTGACCACAGTATCCTCAAACTTCAAGGGAACCAACGAGTATGTGGCTTAAGATCTGGCAGGATTGTTCCCTGCTGTACCAAAGGTTCTACTGCACTCAACATCTGGTAGTGAACAGAGCCTACAGGTGAATTGGAAGGACAGGATTAAAGTCAGAGTGCCACTATCCAGGACAGCACAAATTGGGATATCAAATACCTCGGTTTGTACCCATGTACTTGATCCAACCAAGAGGCTATCTCCTCCCTCTACCTGGCAGACAAGAGTGGGTCCTTTTTATAGCTCTTCAATGGTTTTCTATAGGGTTGAAAGAATGTGGACAATATCACTCAATGTAGTAGTGATCACGGTTTTTAAAAGAGCCTTGGTTATGTTGCTGACAGTGGTGTGGGTTTTCTGGAAGTTCTGAGCCTGGAGGATGTAAGGCAGGGCAGGATTGGTCTTCAAAAGGTTTATTTTGTGGGGGTACTTTTTTTGGCTAGAGGCTTTTGAACGTTTATGATCAGCCACAGAGTTTATTAAAGAGTTGGGACTATTGAGATTGGTTGGAACCTTTTTATGAGGCAGAATCACACACGTCCTGTGTGTTCCGCTTAGTATTTTTTTGTCCCATCTAAGACACTATCCTCTTGAGATGTGTTGGTCAAAGCGTGTACACTGGGTTTTGTGTTGGCAGGCTTTTCTTTTATGTCTAGTCAGTGGTGTGGGCAGTTCCTTGCAAAGTGCCCTTTCCAATCACACTTAAAGTATCCTTGTTCTTTCATGGTTTGTCTTTCCGCATAGATGACTCTGTCATCATCCTCTTTGAATTCCTCTACCACATTCATGATCCAGCAGGAAGAAGACACAGAGCGTGGGGCCTGGCATAAGGTATGTTGTTGGAGGGAGGCGGCTATGAAAAGCACTGCTTGGGTTGAAGTAAATGTCAACAGCTGTGGGTGGAAGACAGACAAGTGTGGGAATGGGCAGATTGCATAGAGAAGAGCTGTTGCTGCTTCTCTGGGAGTCAGGACATTGATAGACATTAAGGTTTTTGCCTCAACCCTGAATCTTCTACAGAATTCCAGAAGTGATTATCTTTTTTCAGAGGAATAGTCAAGAAATTGGCTTTTTTGTCCTCTAGCTGTTTGGGGGATCAATAGGTATCTTCAAGGATTTTTTTAATCTCCTTGTAAGACCCCTCCCCCTCCACTAATAGAGGCAACCATGGTGGAGAAGGCAGTTTTGTCTAGGCTATTCAGCAGTTTGGCATGGGCAACTGGCTCTGGGCTGTCCCTGGTCATGAGATCAAACCCTTTGAGAAAAATGTGAGCATTGATGGGGCCTCCTGGGTTGAACTTGGTGTTTAGCTTGAGGCTGGGGCCAGAGCTCGCGCAAGAGTCCCACAAAGATAGACCAGGATCAGAAGGGGCTGATCCTGGGGGCCCATATGGTGGTCCTGGTGGTCCTCAGGGGCAGCTTGGTGGGTGTCCTGGTGGATCAGGGGGTCCTCTGGAGAAGGCTCTAGGAAAACTACAGGGCAGGAGCAAAGACCTGGGAGGGGGTGTAAACCCCATGGGGATAATTTGGCTGAAAGAAAGACCCCTCCTGCAGGTATGGCTGGGGATTGGAGCCTGGGTTCCTGGAAAGAGGAAACAAACACAGGTATTGTTGAGGGTATGGTTGTCCAGGGTTGGGAGGCGTCTCCCAGGGTGCAGTTGCAGGATCTACCCTTGGTTCATTAGCTTGGACCTGTGGTGGTGTGCTGGGGGGGTGATCTCTGGGCGTTTAAGTGGCATCAGTTGGTACTAAGGTTGGACCTGGGAAGAAGTCCGGGATGAATAGAAAGGTGGTTGAAATGGGGGCAGGAACACCTTGTGTGGCCTGGGGGAAACTTCAATATGTTTTTCCAGCTGGGTGAGTGCTGGACAAAGCTGTAGTAGTTTCTACTGACTCAAGGACAGAATACACTACTTCTTCTGATGCAGAGGCAGACAAAGAGGTGGGGCTCAGTTTCTTACAGCCTGATCCCCCTAAATTCATTGAGACAAATCAATCAGTCAGGTTCAAAATCAGCAACTAGAGGCTGGTGTCCTTCTCCTTTAGTGTAGAGAGTTCTTTATTGTAAGTAGAGGCATAATCTTCCTGCTTCTGAGTTAGGATAGTCAACTCCTGTTGGACGCGCTTGAGTTGGGTTGTCAGTTGCTGGATGAGACCCAAGTGTTTGCTCTGATTGGCCTCAGTTTGTGACTTGAATGCAACCTGGTCTGATTGGAGCGCTTCTAGCTTATAATAGGTTGCATTGCTGTTGGTCCCTATAACATCCAAGTCTTTCTGTGTCTGCTTAAGATTGTGATGGAGTAGGTCAAGGTCATTCTTCAGGGCCTCCAGGTCCTTTTTTGTTTGGTTGACTCTAGCTACAGCATTTCCAGCCCATCTGTCACAGGCTTCTCAGATGTCTGCTAGTTGGGCCTGAATTTTCCCAATATCCACATCATGTTGGGTTGAGTGGTCTTTAAGGTTGGCCACTTCTTCTACCAAGGGTTGGATCACTCACTGCTGGAGGGATGAGTGATCTTCTGTTATCTGTTGAGCAATGGTTACTGTATCTGTTGTGAATACCGCTATTTGCCATGTTTCAATTTTGCCTTTGGTGGGCCATTTTGAAGACTAATATCTTGCTTTTGCTTTTGCCTCTCAAAATGAGTTGATGACTGAATCAGGAAGTACAATTGTCTGGTTTCTTGATCCTGTGCAACTCACTTGCCCCACTCATGCTGGTAGCAAGTGATCCTACTGTCCTGGTAGTGTTTTGTGGTATTCCTAACCACTACATATTCCATTTTGTATTTACCAATAAAATCCAAGTTCTATTCACATTTTTGTCTTTGTATCTTATGTACTTCCGCGCCTCTCTCTAGCCACAACTATTAGAGATTATTCTTACAGGGCTGCAAGGTAAACGCATAGCCTTCCCTGTCATCTAACAAAGACTTAGTACAAATCTAATCCTAAGGTTAGAATTTCCTGTTGTGTGTCTGTGCTGCGCCTCAGAACACAACAAAATGGTGCTCACTACAGGGGCTGTAAGCCCCTCAGTTATCCCTTTTGCATCCATGTTTTCAGGTCCTTTGCCTCCGCCTATACAAGAGCAAACTTCACCTTGAATTTACTAGTCCTCCTATTGAGGAAGATATTGCCAACCCGCCTATTGTTCCTACTGTACTGAACCTCAGGAATGGTCCCTGTCTAGTTTCTTATCCCATGGGTACCCCTGATTTAGAGCAAGTCATGTTGGTAGCCCTTGGGATAGCCCATGAAGGAGCCATCCCTTGCCTTCAGCTGCAGTTCAGTTGGGCTGAATATTACAAATTAATTGTGGCTCCTCAATTTCCACAACATCTCCTCTCAGCAGATGGCTCTGCTGAGCACTTAATATTGTCTTTTGTGCAGCCTGCCTTGGCCCATCATCAAATGGTGTTGGGGCTCCACGCCCAAGAAATCTCGTCTCTACAAGCAGCAGTTACTCATCACTGGGACCAGTTTGCTGCCTACCAACAGTGGATTCATTCCCTGTTTTCCTTGGTATCTGACAATCAGCATAACTCTGTTACCTCCCAGACCTGTTTGGTTAATTCTATTGAAAAAATGCCAGTCCATCCCTGAATACGTGAGAGAGCGTCTACACAAGTTTCACCAGCTAGAACCACCCTGATAAACTCAAGTAGATTCCACCTTAAATGCTTATCTCACTGACTTTGAACAACTCATGCAACAGCTCAATGCATTCAGTGTTTATTCCTTTGAGCAACTACAGCAGGTAGCGGACTTTGCTGTTAACAGCCTTAATGAACTCAGTGCAGTGTTTGATTAAGAAAGAGCTACCACCGCTGCTGCTATAGCCAAACTCCAGAGTCAAGTGAATGAATTAGCTAAGCCTTAGCCAGATATTCCGCCCTCTCCCCCTTCTGATGATTTGGCAGATCAAGAGCAAAAAATATGGAACACTATTTGAGAGCTACATACAACTACTTGCAGTCAAGGACGTCCTGCTGAAGCTCCTCAACCTGACCCCCAGGTGCTTGAATTGACTGCTCAAGTTGCAGAGCTACAGCAAGAACTTGTTGTCCTACGTGAAATGATGACAACTGCTGCTAGTCCAGTTGGGGCTTTCAATGAAGATGGTTGCTGCCCTGGCTTACCAGGAGCTCCTCAAATCCAATGCGCTAGGGAACTAATTTCCCTATCTAACAAGGTAGATCAATTGAAGCGGAACCATACTGAACTGGATAGAGATGTACAAGAGATGAATGACGTGATTGACTCTGTGAATGATAGGTTTGCCCCTTGCCTCTCAGTGGGGCCATCCCTTACTTCTCAACTGGCTGAGCTCTCCACAATAGTGACCACCCAAGGTCAACGCTTAGATACTACTGCACAACATACCACTCAATCTAGTAATATAGGTGCCTGCACTATTTAGACCCTGACTACCCTTGAAGAAAATGTTTGTCAGCTGTTGGCTAGACAGCCCCCCTCTAAATCCAAGGCAGAGTTTTCCCTGCGTATAAATGTACTCAATAGCAACAATGGTGGCCCAACTCCCAAAGCACACTTCAAGCCCATCTTTAAGCAAGTCTTCAATCCCAAAAAACTCAACCATTGTAGCTTACCTAACTATCTACAAAACTGCAATGAGACAAGCTTCAGACAAAGTTAAGAAAGAACATATTCTGACCTGTCTACATCCAACTTGCCGGGAGGTGGTGATGCCTGAGCTGCCCTCCATTGAGATGTGGGAAGATATAAAGCAGTTACTGATTGACAAGTTTGGTGGTGACCTTAGCCTGGAAGTAAAGAAAGACGCCTTCATGAATATTGTTTTCAAGCCTAAAGAGACGCTAGCTGAGTTTGCAGACAGAGTCTACATGGAAGGACAACAACTGATAACAAGCAGACAGTTGACAGCCCATGAAGCTTACATGGCTTGCGCTCAAGCCCTCAAAGTTAACCAGCTTCTGTGTCTTCACTTCAAAGCCCATAAAGCTATGCTATCCTCTATGAAGAGCATAAAGACGCTGTTGCAGGACATGCACCTTACCCATTCTGAGCAGTTGTTAGGGAAGGTTGAGCTACTTCTAACTTTGGTTCTTCTTCCTGTGGTCCTAGCATTCTTACCATGAATTTGCAAAATCCTCCTTGACGCCAAGGTTGCCACTCTGTGGTCAGATAGGTCATCATTCTTGAGTTTGCACTAACCCATGGGTTAAAGGAGCTGATCTGAAAGAGCAAGCAAGAAAATAACAGTCAACCTAGAGGCAGAGACGCTCTTGGTTGACAATACTTCCCTGTCTCTTTCAATCACTTCCTCTATATCTGACGCTGGGCCTGCTAATAAATGAGGCTCCTCCTATCCTCCTCTTGTTTCACAATATCTCTGACAACTCTGACTGGATGATTCTGATGCTGACAACGCTGATGCATATGGGTACTCTGTTCTGGCTTTTCCTGAAACCATTACAATCCCCTATAAATTACGCTCAGGAAAGACTATAACTACTGCTAAGCCCTTGTCTGAAGCCAAATAAATTGTCTCTTGCCCTTACCTCACTCAGGCTAATAGGTCCCCTGTGCTAGTGGAGTTGTCAGAAGAAGCTGCTGAGGTTGCTGACACTGTCTTCAAGAATGTATCTGTGTTGCTCCCTCTCCAGACTGTTTATAAAGAGTTCCCTGGATTAAGATGCATGATTGAGAATTGGGATAAGGAACTAGCAGAGGCTCAAAATATCTTGGCTGTCCTTCCACCCTTTGGCTTGCACTACCACTTGAGTAGAGATATCCATTCAAAAAGTGAAGAGTCAAGGCCGTTCTAGACACTGGCTTACCAGTCAACGTTGTCTCCTCCAAGCTAGTGAAGAAACTCAAACTTACCCCTGACCTTAATTATCACCATTTGTATGGCACAGCTGGACTGTCTATGACCTGCGCCATAGGGGCATACTCTGCTCTACCCATGCAGTTTGGCAAGCTTCTCCTAGCTGCGCCAGCAGTTGTCTTGGAAAGCGAGAGTTACAATCTCTTAGTTGGCACCCAGTTTTTAGGGAATATAATGGGATAATCAACTTAAAGATGATTACCTCTCTATTTTGGGGTATGAAGTCCCTCTGATCTTTAGTGAGCCAGTTAAAGTTCCCGGGAAACAGCTAAATACATGTGCCTTGGAATATCCCACTGGGGTTTTTAACCTCAAATATTGCACCCACTCCTCAAACATGAAATGTCCACCCATGGCTTGTCCTGCGTCTGAAGGGATCCCTCTCCTAGCCACGTCTGCTGTTACTATTCCACCTGGCTCTCAGGCCATTCTAGACTCACAGATATCATATGAACTACCTGAACAAACCTTCTTGGAGTTTATTCTCCCCCTTGTTAGGATGCAATGAACCTTTTCTCTGTCCTGGAATTCTAGATGTCTCCCATAAGGACCCTGTTCAATTTTTGGTAACCAACCTGACTGCTCTTCCCATGACTGTGTCTAGGGGGCAGTTTGTTGTATATGACAAGTTGTTGAGCGCTCCTGATGTCCTGTCTCTTCATCCCTTTGGCATGTTCCAATATTTTAACCTACCTGAGGATGAGCCCCAAGTCCTATCCTTGTTCACTGTGCAAGACTTTCCACAGTTGTCCCCAGTTCAACAGAAAGAGGTGCTAGACTTGCTAGACCAATTTTCTGACATCTTTGCAAAGAAAAGTACCAACTATGGGCTAGAAAAAGGTGTTATTTATCAGATTGCCACTGGCAACACTCCTCCCTTCTGTGCTAAACCATATTGCTGCAGCTGTGTAGAGGACGCCCAGGTATCTAAAGAGCTCAAACAACTGTTGGACGCTGGGCTGCTGGCACCTTCCCAAAGTCCTTGGGCATCCTTGCTACTCATCTTAAAGAAGAAGGATGGGGGTCTTTGTATTATGATAGACTATTGCCAATTGAACTCTTTGACCAAGAAGGACTTGTATCCCTTGCCGCGTATTGATGATGCTCTCCGACGTCTTGGAGGCTCTAAGTTTTTCCCTAATGGATTGGCATCTGGATACTGGCAAGTAGACCTATTGCTCAAAGACGCCAAAAAGCCGTGCTCACTACCTCTGAAGAGCTTTTTGAGCCTACTCACATGCCGCAGGGACTCTGCAACGCCACATACCTTCCAAAGGGCCATGGACTCCATCCTCTGTGACTTGAAGTTGTTGTGTGTCCTAGTATACTTGGATGATATAACGGTTTTCAGCGCCACCTTCACCAATCACCTGGCTCATCTCAAAGAGGTGTTCATCAAGATTCAAGAAGCTGGCCTTAAGCTAAAACCTTCCAAGTGCGCCTTCTTCAAAAAACGTCTTGAATTCTTGGGCCATGAAGTAACCCAGACCGGGATTTGCCCAATGACTAAGAAGGTTGAAGCCATCAACAAATTGCTTCCGCCCACCAGCCTGCAAGAGGTACAAGTCTTTCTAGGGATGATGGGCTACTATAGACAGTTTATCCCTGACTATGATAAGGAGTTTGTCCTGTACACTAACGCTAGCAATCTTGCTATTGGAGCTATTCTGGCCCAACTGGACAACAAGAGTGTAGACCATCCTGCGGCTTACACTTCCTGCATGCTAAACAATCATGAGAAGAACTATAGTGTCACAGAGAAGGACTGTCTTGCCGTGTTGCATGCAGTCAAGCAGTTTTGTCACTATGTATATGGTACCCACTTTACATTTGTCACTGACCACGCTTTGCTTAAGTGGTTACAACAGCTTAAGGAGCCTGAAGGACGCCTATCTAGATGGGCTATACGTCTGCAAGGATACAACTTCACTGTGCTCCATTGCCCTGGGATTCAACACCAGAACGCTGTTGGGCTCTCCAGAATTCCCATTCTTGCTTTGTATCCTGCAGAGGCTGATTAGTCATACAAACTAATTGGGTACCCTTCTTCTTGGGAAAGTGAGACAGAAGAGGTACAACTGGCCTTGTTCAAGCTATCCAAAGATACCCTCATATGTGACAATCAGCTTTTCAAGAAGGTACAAGACCAGTATCTGCCTTATGTACAACCCAGTCTTTGCCTCTTGTTGGTGTTGCAAGCTCATAAAGAGACTGGGCATGGAGGCATTGCCAAGACCTCTGACTGGCTTCAAAAGAATTACAGCTTGGAGAACTTTGCTCACTGATCCCAGACGTCATAGCTAGCTACCACAACTGCCAGCTACAGAGTCCTTGAGCTGCTTCCCACAAGTTCAAATTAGTTCCCCCGCAACATGCCTTTCACACTGTCAGCATTGACGTGGTAGGTCCTCTCCCCTGCTCACGTTCTGGGTGTTGCTTTATTCTGATTGCTGTTGATCACTTCAGCAAGTGGGTATAGGCTTTCCCTACAAAAGACATCATGGCTAAGACAACTGCTGCCTTCCTGTTACAAGATGTTTTATACTGCCATGGCTGTCTCAAGTGTTGCTCTCAGATAATAGGACTAACTTTAATGCCAAGCTAGTAACCTCTGTTGTCAAAGCTTTGGGATCACACCAGTCTTTCTCTGCCCCCTACAATCCTTCTACCAATGGGGCAGTTGAGCGTGCAAATTCAACATTGGTCTCTATCATGAGGAAGCTCACCTACTCTGACGCTGCCAACTGGGACCTATACTTACCTGCGGCTCTCTTTGCATATTGCCTTAGAAAACATTGTGATACTGGGTACTCCTTTTTTGCTATGCTGTATAGGCAAGAGGCTACTATCCCATTGCTCTTGGGGGCCCCCTGCTTACCTCTGATAAGGCCATGAATCATGATGACCACATCAAGGATCTAGTCAACTGTATAATTGATATATAGGCCACTGTCTACACTTCTGCATACAGACTAAGATGCTTGAGCTCTCTCCCTATAATGCTGGATGCTCCCCCTGCCTGAATTTGATGTTGGTGACCATGTACTTTACTACCAACACAGAGTAGGTGGTTGCGCACATAAGTTGGACTCTCTGTAGATTTGCTTTTAGAAGTGACCTTTAAACAAGGGTCCAAATATACTGTAAAGCTCCTCTCCAGTAGCCGTCTTTTTGCTTGAGTGCACGCAAAGTTCCTTTGTAAATACCACCCCCCTAAGGCCAATCTAGGGGAGGGCAATGTTGTGAATACCGCTATTTGCCATGTTTTAATTTTGCCTTTGGTGAGCCATTTCAAAGATAAATCTCTTGCTTTTGCTTTTGCCTCTCAAAATGAGTTGATGACTGAATCAGGAAGTACAATTGTTTGGTTTCTTGATTCTGCGCAACTCACTTGCCCCACTCATGCTAGTGGCAAGTGATCCTACCATCCTGGTAGTGTTTTGTGGTATTCCTAACCACTATATATTCCATTTTGTATTCACCAATAAAATCCAAGTTCTATTCACATTTTTGTCTTTTTGTCTTCTATACTTCTGCGCCTCTTTCTAGCCACAACTAGTAGAGATTATTCTTCCAGGGCCACAAGATAAACGCATAGCTTTCCCTGTCATCTAACCAAGACTTAGTACAAATCCAATCCTAAGGTTAGGATTTCCCGTTGTGTGTCTGTGCCGCACCTCAGAACACAACAGTGTCTGAGCGCAGGGCTCCAAGAACCTCAGGCTCATGTTGTATCTGATGGAGTTGGTCTTGAAGAGGGTTTACTGCTGCCTCAGTGTAATCCCTTAATCAATTCAGGGTCATAATGGTTTTCTCACTACTAATGTGTTGTTGCTCCAACCAATTTAACAGCACAGCTACCATGGGGTGATTGAATTGAATCAGGTAGTCCTTAATCCTTCTGGTATTGTCTATGACTGTGGAAGTAAGAACATCCACATTCTCACTCAAGAACCAGCAGATGTGTTCCATATCTGATTTTGTGGGGTTGTCAGAGGGGCCAGGGTGAGCAACTTGGTGCATTGGTATAGAGGGGGCACTGGGGATGAATTGGTAAGATGGGGGAGCAGTAGGACAGGTAGAGGCTCTATACGCAAGACAAACAGGACACAAGATCTGGTTTGTTTGAGGGTCTGATGTCTTTGGGGGAGGGGGCGCAGGATTCCCAGACAAAGCCCTAGGGTGGCAGCGGTCTCTGTTTGAAGTATAAGACCAGGATGAGGTCCAAGGAAGGTTGGTGGGAGGTTCTTTATCTACGTCAAAGAAGTCTTCTGTGGGGTCTTTGTCTGAGGCGGGAGAGGGGCTTCACGGGCAGACCAAAGCTGAGTGCTGTCTTGGGGGCTCAACAGCTTGGGGGCAGTAGGGGCATAGACTAATGTGCAAGTTCTGGCCTGGGTGCCTGGGGGAAGATCAGAAGTTGGAGCAGTGGGTTTCTCAACCTCTATAGGTAGTTGGGGAACTTCTGCATTAGGGACAACTTGAAGCTTGGGATTGGGGGCTTTGGTGGGAGTTGGGACTTAATCAGCATTATGGGTTCAACCCTGGCCTCTGCGTGCAGGTGTTAGGCAGGCAGGGCGCAGGGGGCTGGCATTGCAGCAAGCGTAATTTGCGGTGGAGTGGTGTGGGCAATCCATGATTTTGAGTCACAGGTTTGGTCCCTGGACTAGAGGTCTCTGGCAGCGGTGCAAAGGGCAGTGGCAGATACCCCTGTAGTGAGCACCAGAAAATGTGGTGCTCAAGGGTTCTAAGGGTAGGTTGGGCATAGCTGAGCAGCAAATGGGAACACAATAGGACTAGTATCTTTTTACTCAACAGAATCTCTATTTGTGAGCTCTGCAAGTAATCTAAGAATTGGAAGTTGTTGGTTATGTTTGTATGGTAAATGGTTGTCTTTATTGGGGATCTTCAGGGGGTCTTTTATAGTTGGAGGAGGAGGAGGGAAAAAAAGGATGAGTCATACTGACTAGATTCTAGACTGACAGACACTAAGCTATTCTTGAAGAGCTGAAACATTTTGGGAAATATTCAGAGGAAAATGGCTTAGATTGGGTGAGAAGTGAACATTTGAACATGTGATCTGGGAGTCAGGTGATTGCAGAAATAGTAGGGCCGTCTTTGGGGAACTGGGTGTAGAATAGGGTTTCAGACTACTTTCCTTAGAGACCATGCTTGGAAAAAGGGGCGGAAGGCCAATATACCAATCTACATAGTGGGCGCAAGCAATGGGTTGATAATCAATGCATCTGCAGCTAGCTGCAGATGCATCAATTGGTCACTAATTGCCATATTAAAAACCACTCCAATGGGTCACTCTCTGACGCATCTGCAGCTAGCCGCAGTTGCGTCAATTAGTCTCTAATCAGAAATGCCCTTATAGGATTTGGAGAGTTACTCTCTAACGTAAAACACAAAAAAGGGCAGCAGTTCCCCTTATACTTTCCAAATAAAGAATTAGTCTTGATAAGGAGATATTGAGGAGTGGCACCTTGCACCACAGTTAGTATTGTAAATAAAATAATAGAAAACATGTATAAAACATAATGAAGTAAAACAAAGAAAAACAGAAGTAATAAGTAAACATAAAAAGTTTTATTTAGCATGAAAAGAACATAATAAAGCAAAATGAAACAAAAAGTATAGATAAAAAAGTTTAAAGATATAGAAAATATGTGATATTTTATGAAGCCTCAAAGAAATTAGGTTCAGTATGACATCTTAGGGCTAAATCAAAGGTAAATGATATTTAAAAATAAAATAAAACAGATCCAGTTTATATGGGGAGTAGTAGGGAATAATAGAATATATTTGCAAAAAATAAGTTATTTATGTGAGTAATTTTTTATTAGAGGTTAACCACCCAAAAAATAGTAAATTGTCAAGTTCAGCACTGTCAACCAGCTGAAAAATCCCAAATTATCACTTTCAAGTGAAAATAAATCTAAATCTCACTGTTGACCTTATTGGAATTGACCAAAAAATTAAAGTCACTATGTTTTTACATATAAACCTTGATTAATTTAAAAAAGGTTTAAAAGTTAACCCAAAAGCAAGGCAGTTTTGTATATACAAGAAAAAATAAAAAATTAAAACATACATTAAAAAATTAAAAGTGTGAGAAGATATTTATTAGTTTTATAATTATGTAGGGAGAAGCTGGGAATGATTAATTTATCATAGTGAGAGTTAAAACATTAAGAAGCTCTCTTCACTAGTCACCCTGATAAGGTGTCTTTTTGGTGGATTTGACCAGCACCCATAGTGTGAGACTTATTAGTTTAAGCTTAAATCTGAGCTTTTGATTTTTTAAATGTCAAACCACATATATGGCAAGTGGATAGTTTCAAACAGTGAGTAGTCAACTTTCTGTTTTCTATAAATTATATATGAAGTATATTAATAAATCAGACTTAATTTATTTGGCACTGATTGATCTAGCAATTAAAATAGACATAATGTAAAACAAAGGGTAGTTGATTAATGTATATATCACTAAATCCAGTATAGTGTGCTTGAGAACCTAATTTACAACTGTGAATACTAATAATAAATATATGATAGTAAATAATAAATTTATATAAATGCAGATGTGTTTTTATTAATAAAATTGTTATTGGGCTTAAAAAGTGTCAACTTGCCCACTTTTAGTTTTAGAGAGTCAATCACCAGGGATCTTTTCTTTTTTAGTAAATTTACATATAAATTACCTCTTAAATTAGTCTTTGAACTAATCCAATTATTAAACGGAGTCAACTTCCAGTGTTTTTAATTTTAATTTTTTGTTTTGCATCCCTAAATTACTAGTAAAAATTATCTTAAATCATTTAAGTAAAAAACACCAATGAGTTTACATACAAGGTAGTTGAATCACTGGGAGTTGATTTCAACACAGTTGCCTCAGGAGGCTGTATAAAATTCTGCTCTCCTTCATAATAGAATAGGCCTTTATATAGGATTTTAGGCTCTCTTTCTATGATAACATTTGAAACCTCTAAATCTTACTTGGCCAGTTATATATTTCCCAGACTGCCAGTTTCAACCCCTGGAGTTAGACATACATTCCTGTTGTGGCATAGAATAACAATTCATTGTAAATCTACTGTTCATTCTGTTATTCCAAGTAAAAGAGAGGCAGAAGAGCCTTGTTAGTATATTAATAAGCCCATTTGTTGCAGATCATAGATGAATAAGACAATAGTTTGTCCATCAAGGATAAAACAATAGAACAATCACACAATTGTACAATTGTTTTTTTGAATTTAATTTACTAACCCACTTGTCAATCAATTTGAGTCTCTAAAAGGGGCAAGTGTATCCTTAGCTGGGTGTGCACATGATCCTATAAAGAAAGATTGATGTTTGGGTTACCATAGGCTGGTTTGTGCTACCTTCCCTAAATGAACAGCAGTGTGAAACTGGTTGTTCTGTTGCTCCTTTATTTCTAAGCCACTTCCAACTCCAAGGACAACTTCTGACCATGCTTCTATCTATTCAAACGCCAGCCACCTTTCCCTTCATCTTATATAACTGCTCAAGATTCTGAGGAAATTATTTTTATATGTTTTGGCTTGGAGGAACTTACCTATTTTTAAGTCCAAAAATAGCTGACAACAAAAACAATCATTTCTATTAATTAGTTTGTTTTGATGACCAATGCTGCTGCTGGAAGGGGTTGTTGGACACTTTGAAGTGTCTCACAGCATTCCTATCTGTGGCAGTTTAAATTAAAGTAGAATATTTATTGAATAGATGAAAATTAATCCAGTTCAATATTAAGGTAAGATTTTAAAATTTCTTATATGAAGCTTACTGATAACCACTGGAGCTAGAAATGACTTCATCAATTATGATTGGTTGATTTCATCTATTTCTCTGCTAAGAAGATAAGATTAGAAGCAACTAAGCAGGGTAAGCTTTAGTCAGATACAATACAAACTTATCACTTTTAAATAATATAGAATATTTCAAACTCAAAAGATAAGCTTCAAAATATGCACTATTCTAACTGTTTGAAGCATAATAGATGAAAGATATTGAAGGTAAACATAATTTTAATAATTTGAAGCTAATTTTAATTATAGAGGTAACTAGAAGGTAAAAAACTAAATCATTTGGAGATTCAAATCAAAGCTGATTTCAAGTAATTATTTTATCATTACATTTAAACTACTAACTTCATTTCTTTTTTAAAGGAGCTTTTCCCCAAAGCAGATCAAGGTTAGGTAAGCCTTTTTTACTAGATTATTTAACCTAGATTAAAAAACAGATTTTACCCTGAAGTAGATCTTGGTTTAGTAAGTACTGTTTTGATCAGCTAATCTTTCTTAAACAAAGATGCATTTCAGCAGGTAATCATTTCTAATAAACTAATAGCCTTCAAATCCTTTTAGTTGGACTTGGTCTACAGCAGAGCTTGGGGTTGGTAAGTTTTATTTTTACTAATTTTCCAACCTAGATTTAAAAAACCAAACTTTTGCCTAAGCATATCTTGGTTTGGTAAGTCATTTTCTCTAAATTTACTAAACTAGATTAGGGACTCCCAGATTTTTATCCCAAAGCCCATATTGGGCTGGGTAAGCTTTTTTTCTAATTACTAACCTTTTTTTAAAAACCCTTAACTTTCCCCCTGCAGCAGATCATTAATTAGGTAAGTCAACTTATTCAAACTACTAACCTTTATTTCAAACCCCGGATTTCTGCCTAAAGCAGATCCTGGAGTGGGTAAGTTTTTTTTAGAGTAAATAGATGTTTCACCACAACAAACTGTTTTTCTAATTCAGTTTTTTGATCCAACTAGCTTTTTAAACCTAAATTTGACTTTTTACTTTTAAAGTAATATACCCATAATTCATTACTTAAAATTATCTATCAGCTATTTTATGACTTTATTTTTATTTTTTTGCACTTGTTAGCTTTAAATATTTAATTTTTGGCTTCTTTGAAAGGTTCATAAGCAAACTACAAATTATCACTTAGAATATTTAAAATACTTTTTTAAGCAAGCCCTATGGGTAGTTTATCTTATGTTGTAGAGTTAAAAGATTCTTTTTAGCAACTGCTTTTAGTTTTTTGATCCAACTAGCACAATTTCAAAAAGGGTTTTAACTTTACAACTTTAAAAGATCTAAAAAACTGAACTGCTTAAATGAAAAGACTATTTTAATAGATGCTTTTATTTTGATTGTATTTGCTTTATTATTAAAAAGATCTCTATCTTAAAAGCTTTTTGTTATTTACTTACCAAAAAATAAAGCCTTAAAAGGTTAAAAGTATCATTGATTTTTAAAATATAATTAAAAATTGAGATGACTTTTATTTCCCAGCTTATAGCTACAGATTAAAAGGATAAATATGCTAGAGAAATTGAACCCAGGCAAATACAAAAATATTAAATTGTTTTAGGAAATGACCATAATTAACTCAAATATTGCTAAAAATATATAAGTATAAGCTGATAAGTGGACTCTAATGATACTATAGATTCAGAACCTGTTGGAAAAAATTTGGGATTGTCAAATTCTTTTGCATGAACTCACCAACTTAATGGTGTAATTTTCATCCCAGAACAACTTACTTTTTTATATAAAATGATTAAAAATATTCCAGTAAGTTGGTGAGTTTACGCAAAAGAATCTGACAATCCCGCATTTTAACCTTTAGGTTCTGAATTTACAGTATAAAAAATAGTTATTTTAGATGTACAATAAAAAGGACAAACATACAAAACAATATGTATAATAGACTTAATCAAACATACATATTTTAATTTAAAAAGAGTATTATATGGTTTTGCCTATAGACTACATAAGCTAAGCCAGCAATACATATATTTATATCATATGCTTGAATTTTTTTAATAAATTTGTTGATTTGTCTCTTGGAATTCATAAATTGTTATTGAAAATAAAAAATATCTTTAAAATTATTGTAGCTTAAAAATAATGTAAGAATTATTCAATCTCCCATCAATTATTTGCCAAAAGTATAATCCATAATAAAGTTATAAAATAGGACCTTGCTGATAGTTTGATAAAAATAGTTGCATAGCATCTCCTTATATTTCTCTAATATAAGCTCCATAAACAAAACAACTATCATTTTTATAGTAAAAACTATAACTTTGTGGCCACTAAAACATCTTAGAAAACTAGAATAATGAACAAATTTGATTTTTTGCTGAACTAATCAAAAAGCATTTCTGCTAAAATAACATAAAGGTACCAGTGGGCAGCTGTAAAAAAGAGAACTAAGTGTAGCACAACTGTTCTCTTTTGGTACCCTACCCACTACTCATAGCTTTATACTAACAAATTTCTGCTAAGCTTTTACCCCTGGCTAAAAACATTGTAAAAATATATAATTATCTCTAATTCAAACAAAGCTAATTATCAGCTCTGAGTTTAGGAACACATCAGCAGGCTGCTGTAAAAGAGTAAAGCTGAGCATAGCACATCTTTGCTCTTTTGGTAGCCTGCCATCATTAAACACTTTTTACCAGCTATAAACTGGAAACACATACCAGTTGGCTGCTGTAAAAGAGTGAAACTGGGCGTAGCACAGCTTTGCTCTTTCTGGCAGCCAGCCTGACATATTTTTTTCAACAGCTATATACTGAAAAATTCATATCAGCAGGCTGCCATAATTAAACGCCTTTTAACAGCTACAGACTAGAAACATCTATCAGTGGGCTGCTGTAAAAGAGTGAAGCTGAGCGTATCACAGCTTTGCTCTTTTGACAGCCTGCCTGACACATCTTTTCTCTTACCAACTATACTATAAGATAATGATTTTATAGGCCACTGCTTTAAAAAACTAAAAAAGATTTTCAGCTAGGATACCTGGACGCGTACCCAGCCAGGATGCCATAAAAGGGAAAAGTGGGCATAGCTAGCTTTGTTCTTTTGGCATCCTGTCTACCACACCATACTTGTTAAATAACCTTCAAAAACTACACCCAATAAAATAGTTTGTCATATTATCTTTATTTCTTCTGTCTTGAAAAAGGCTAACAAGATACCAACTATAGTTATAATACTAAGAAAAGATTTAGTAGACTAACTATTTGTATAATCACTGCAATTCCAAGAATCATTTTACAACACCATTCAAATGAAAGATTAATAGTTAAATTGAAGGGAATAAAATCTTTTCTGGTAGATGTTTCCCCCTCCATATTTTTCATTAATGGCATTTTGCTTTACTTAATGAAGTAAACAGCAATTGTAGCTCAAACCCTGGATCACCCAACATGTGGGCTGCCCAACTAGAGGAACAGATGCCTGCCTTCCTGGTGTTTTTTAGGCTTGCATATGAAAGAAATCAGGTTGAGATCTTGCAATCAATTTGAGTTTCCCCAAGAGCAGCCAAAATCAAAACTAATACTTTAAAGCTTGATTATTTTACCTACACTGAGGTGTTAACCTGTCTAATTGGGCCTTGGCCAATTCCTCTGAATAAATCACCAATGATAGGCACTTAGAATTAAACCAAGTATCAGTCATCAACACTCATTCTGCCTGCCAGCCTGGCCTTGTATTGTAAAATATGCAGCTTGAGTGCTGATTTCTACAAATAGTTAGTTTACTAATTTTTTTCTTAATACTATACCTATTGCGGTATAGTGACAGCCTGGGTAAGTACAGAAGAATAAAGGAGATAACAAAAAACTTTTGCTTAATTTGATAGGTTCAAAAGTTATATAGTGGGAGCAAGCATTGTTTGCCAAGGGAAAGAGGCACCAAAAGAAGGACTAGTCATATGGAGGCAGTAGAGAAGTGGCATTGGAAAGTGTCTGGGTGTGAAAACAACTGGTTTCATGTGCCTTACAAAATAGAGGAAGTGACTCTTAAGTCCTACAAATATATTATTAGCCGCAGAATTGAAGGCTGGACTCTATGTACAATTAACCTTTGATTCAAATATTGTTTTTTAAGTGCAATTAAACAAGTTTACATGCATAGAATAGCAAACGCGGCAAAATAAGTAGGCAATTGGGAAATTCTTTTATTGTTCTTAACATAGACATACTATATTTTGGCTTATTCATTATGGAATGCAACATTTCCACTCACTAGATTATACAAACAGTTTAAATTGTGTGACACCCTTGAGAAGAAGGAATTCCAGGCAGATATCCAAAGAAAATTCAAAGAACAGCAAGAAATATGGTACAGGTGGTGATCACTAAGAAGGCCAGAATCCAGAGGCAAGTACCAGCAGAGGAGATGATTAATAATTTGGTGGTGCTCAATGATGTAGATGGTCAGTACTTGAACCTAGGGGCTCAGTTGGACTGGTTAGTGGTTTTCTGGTGGCCATAGGTATCAATTGTATCTCTTGTCTGGTGGGTATCAAGTGTCTTATTCTGTGCCTTGGCTTAGTGGCTCTAACATCAATCAGTTGTGCTTTCTGGCTGCAGTTTGTGTAGTGGAACAGTTAATGCAGTATTGGCAGAGCCTTTTTAGTCCCCAATAAATGCTTGTCTCTTATTCCTTATCTTTTATAACTTATATCTTCTAAATATCATAAACAGGATAACAACCCACAATTTATTTTAAATAGGCTTTTGTTTTTTTGGGTTGTTGTCCTCATTGGGGCTTACTCTTGATCACTAGGAGCAGCACACAAGTATTGAGTGTATACTCTAGTAATCAATTGCTCAGAAAAGGGCTCCTTCAGCGTGAAGGAGTTGGGGCCAGTCTTTTGGATAACTTGAACTAGCCTTGCCAAAGGGAGGCAAGTTTAGATTTTTGGATTGTACCCTCTATTGCTAGGAAGTAGAATGAGTCTTCTACCAGGTAAGTGGGTAGGGCAGAGCATTTGGATGCAGCTTGTTCTAGGTTCTGCAACTTATGGTTTGAGTTTACAGTGTAGGCTTCCAATTGCAAGCAAATAAGGGTTTGAACAAGCTTGTTAAGGTATGCCTCTGGGACACAGCCAGACTGGGATTTATCAGTGAATATAGTAAGGGAGAAGTCCTGGTTGTTGATCATAGAGCAGTTGGAAGGGTGGCTTGCCATTGGCAAAATGGTATCCAATGTTGTATGCAAAGGTGGCCGCAGGCAGGAAGGTATCACATTCAGTCTCATGTTGGTGACTAAGATTTTGGAGTATCTGGACCAGGCTTCTTCTTGTGCTCTTCCATTTTAAATTTCTGTGGGTGATAAGGGGTGGATAGCATCCCATGGATTCCCATCAATTAATGGAGGCAAGGGATTATGTATCTGATAAGCTTGGTCCCTTTTTAAATCAGCAGGGTTTGGGGACAGCCATGCATGTAAATGATGTTCTCTAGGATTATGGTAGCTTTCACCAATGCAGATTGGTTTAGAATTACTTTGGATTCTATCCACTTAGTAATATAGTCTAATGCTACAACTATGAAGTTGTTACTGTTGTTAATGACTGGTAGAATACCCACCATATTGATGGCAAGCATATGGAAAGCAAACCAGGGCTGACAAGCTTGTATTGGAACTTGATAACCTTAGGTATTTCAATGCTGCAATTGTTATAGGCATCTAGGGTTCCCCCAGTATCTGAGTGAATGCCTTCCAAGAAACAGTGAGGCTGCAGCAAGGCAAGGGGTTTCTTGAATCCCATCATAACCAGTGTTCCTGTGAGTGGCTACCACTGAGTCCATTTGCAAGGATGGGAAGGTATATGTTGGCCAAGAGTTCCAACACAGCTTTAGAAGCTGACCTTTGTTGACTAACAACTCCTCCCCCACAAATATAGGGTCCTCCAAGAGCTTGTTATACAATATTCCTGCTGTAGAAGACACTAGGGCAACAGTTGTGAGGCAGAAGGGGTAATAAACATTCTGATGAGCAGCCCAAGACCAGTGGGTAATCTCATAGTCATAAGCCTGCAGCTTGATGACCAAGCAGGTCAGGCATTTTAGGATGAGATTAATAGGGCAGCTACTATGGTAAAACATTTGGATAAAGTGCTGTCATAAATTATGCAATTAATGCTATTTCAATATGGCCTGCAAATTGTGATATTGCAAAGATTTGGCTGGGTTTGCGTTCAACTTTGGAAATCCCTTGCCTTCCACAAATGGGTCTGGTTTAATATCCACCCATTCCAGATTATTGTATCTGTCTGTGGTTGATCCTGGTATGACCTCATCCCAATGTGACCCCCTCAGCCACTCTGTCTTCCTATTGAGTGATCACTGTCCCTTGTCAACTAAAAAAGTAGAATCATTACTCCTAATAAAGACAAGTTTATCCACATTTGTGTTGGCATTTATAATCTTCAAGCTTTTCCTGTCCTTTCTGCCAAAAGGACTTTTACATCTTGTTTTCCAGGAAATTAAGGTATGAGCCCTTAATTTTTCCCTGAAGGCTAACCCAAGGCTAGCTTTGAACCTCAAATCTTTTGTTATAAAGATTTCCCGCTGTGTCCTCCAGGATGTCATCCTCTGGAGCCAAACACAACAAAATGATGCTCACTACAGGGGCTGAAAGCCCCTTGGTTATCCTGTTCCTGCGCGCATTCTCTGGTCCTTCTCCCTTTGTTTATGAAGTACCTGATCAACCCAAAGTTTCTAGTCCCCCTCTAGAAGAAGACATCAACAATGCCCCCTCAAATCCTATGGTATTGATTCTGTCTCCTGGGCCCGTGTGGGCCCCACTTCCCGCTTTCTCTCTCAATTACAAGCAAGCTTGTGCTGCTGCCCGCTCCCTTCTTCATTCTGGCATAATAGCCATGCACTATATCCCTGGCCTCTGTCCTGGGTACGTTTCTGAAGACCTTTACTCCTTCCTTTTGGACTTTGGTCTCCCCCCTGCTTTGATGGAATCCATGGATATAATTGGTGTGTTAGTTAACTGGTTCATTCAGCCTGCCCTAGTTCACCACCAACTTGCCTTGGGATCCCAGAATCAAATATTGGATGCTGTAGCCACCACTGTATCAAATAACCATGCTCAAAATATGGCCTACCAATAATGGTCACACAGTCTCTTTGCTTGTATTTCTGACAACCAGCGCAACTCATTGGCGTCACATAAGTACCTAACTGCCTCCCTGAACTCCCTTTGTTCCTTGCTCCCTGGATACATAAAGGATTGAATATGTGAATTAGATGAACATCAGGCAGCGTGGCGTGAGCAAATTGAGGCCTTTCTGCTGAACCATTGCCAGGATTTTGAGACTCTGGTTAGTGAGCTTAATCAGTTAAGAGAGCATGTCAACTTGCAACTCAAATTGATAGGAGCTCATGTCAATACTTGGGGCCGCCACCTACAGCACCAGTACGGCCAGGATAAGGCTGTACTAGGCAACACTCTATATCAGGTGCAAAATTATGTGGATGACAGGGTAGCGTCTATTGAGGTGACTCCTCCTGCTTCTCCTGTCAAGATCCCATCTGATTTTGAAACCAAGGTATGAGAGGCAATTGCCAAACTCAAGGCTACCACTTGACTTCAAGCTTCTGTGCAGAACTCCCTCCATTCAATCCAATGCCTAACCCTTGTATTGCCTCCCTTACTGATCAGGTGGCTACCTTACAAGGTGAAATTGAGTACTTAAGACAGCGCCTTTCCAACTCTGAGGATTTTTCATCTGAATCTGAAGAGGAAGGTGATGCTGTTAATACTTCTGCTCATGACAATCATGGTTGTTGCCCTGGTCTAGAAGGTCAACCCTGGGTCAACTGTGCATCTGTACTAGATCAACTTGCCAAAGTGACAAATGTTGTAGCTGATAGGCAGGACGCATTGGAAAGAGAGGTCCAAAGCCTCACCTGCTTTACCAAGACCCTAAATGGACAAGTTGCCCCATTGGTCACTCAAGCCACTTCTCTGGCTACTTGTGTCAATGGGATTGCTGGTACCTTGGCAGTACAAAAATCAAGATTGACAAGTTTGGGACTGCTGCAGCCACTTCCAGAGATATTAGTGGACAGAAAAGCTCTACCTTGGACACTCTAGAGGAAAGCCTTTGACTCCTCTGGGCTAGACAGTCTGCTGCTGAGTCCAAGTTTGAAAGCAACCCACATATTAACGTCCTTAACCCTGGTGAAAACAGTCAGTCCATGTCCTTGTCCATTGACCCAAACTACAAACCAACCTTCAAACAGATATTTAATCCAAAAACCTCTGTGATTACCGCCTTTCTAATCATTTACAAAACTGCAATGTGAAGGGCTACTGACAAGCTCAAGAAAGAACACATCCTCACCTGTCTCCATCCCACTTGCCAAGAAGTTGTGGTCCCAGAACTCACCTCCATTGTCACTTGGGAAGACATGAAGCGCCTCCTTATTGAGAAGTTCAGAGGAGATCTCAGCTTGGAGATCAAGAAGGATGCATTTATGCACATTGCCTTTAAGCCTAAGGAAACCCTTGCTGAGTTTGCGGATTGTTTCTACATTGAAGGCCAACAGTTAATCACCAGTTGCCAGTTAACTCCCTGGGAAGCCTACACGGCTTGCTCAAATGCATTGAAGGTGAACCAGCTTTTATGCCTACACTTTAAGGCACACAAGGCTTTGCTCACTTCCATGAAGAGTATTAAGACTCTCTTACAAGACATGCATTTGACCCATGGAGGAACAGTGGTACACAAAAATAAGGCCAGCAATGCTGGGACTACCTCTCATATGCCGCCCATAATGACCCTGGGTGCTGGAGGACAGGCTAGGAGGAAAGGTTGTCATAACTGTGGCCAAATCAGGCACCACTCACGCACTTGCACTAATCCTCAAGTGGAAGGTTGTGACCCCAAGGAACAGACAGGAAAAGAGAGGTCAGCTTAGAGACAGAGACACTCTCTGCTGACCAATCTCCCCCATCTCCCCCTGATTCTCTGTCTGATGAGGAAGCTCTGTCTTCCTCTGGCCCAACTATCCTTCTCTGTTTCACAATCTCTCCAGTGATTCAGAGCCTGAAGATTCTGATAATGAAGATTCTGATAGTTATGGCTATTCTGTCTTGGCTGTTCCATAAACTATCTCTGTCTCATACAAGCTTTGCTCTGGAAAAACTACCACCACTTCCTGTGTACCTGCAAGTGAATCTAAGTCTATGGTGGCTTGCCCTTACCTAGCTCAAGCCCATCAACCTCCTGTCTTGGTATATTCCTCCAAAGAAGCTGCCAAGCTAGCCAACGCTCTCTTTCAAAATGTGACTTTATCTCTCCTGCTACAGACTGTATATAAGGAGATTCCTGCATTACAGTTCATGATAGCTAAATGGGAAAAGGAGCTATAAGCTGCACAAGATGTGTTAGCATTCTTGCCCTCCTTTGGGAAAGATATAACCTGTGTGGAATTATCAATCCAAAAGATTAAAATCAAAGCCATCCTGGACACAGATTCTCCAGTCAATGTATTATCTTCCAAACTAATGAAGAAACTTAAGTTGGCCCCTGAACTCAACTACACACAGTCATATGGCACAGCTGGTATAGCACAGCACAGGCCATTGGTGCCTATTCCTCTCTACCCATAAGGTTTGGGAAACTCCTTATTGCTTCCCCTGCTGTATTCCTTGAGAATGAGATCTATGACTTCTTGGTTGGTACGCAATTCCTCTGAGAATATAATGGGATTGTAAACTTATGAGATGGATACCTTTTGCTCTTGGGATATGAGGTTCTGTTGATTTTTGAGGAACCTCCGCGCCTTCCAGGGAAATATCTTAAAATTTGTGTGCTTGTGTACCCTACAGGTATCTTCTCTCTCAAGTATAGGACCCACTCTTCCAACATGTTTACCCCTCCTCCTTCCCGCCCTGCAGAAGAAGGGGTACCTCTGCTAGCACCTGCGGCTATTACCATCCCCCTGGGCTCTCAAGTGGTGATTAATTCCCAGTTTTTTATGAGCTACCTGAAAAGTCATTCTTGGAACTTTACTCACCTGAATCCTTAAGTTGCACAGAGCCCCGCCTGTGTCCTAGGATCTTAGATCAAACCCACAAAGAGCCCGTACAATTGCTGCTTGCCAACCTGACAGTCCTACTCATGCAGGTGATCTGAGGTCAGGTTGTGGGACATGGTTGTATACTGGGAGCAGAACAGGTGACCTCCCTATACCCCTTTGGAACTTTTAGTGATTTTAATCTACCTGAGGACAATCCTCAAGTTCTCTTGTTGTTCACTACTGCTGATTTCCCCAAACTGTCTCCTGTTCAAAAAAAAGACGTGTTGGACCTACTCAATCAGTTCAGCAACATCTTTGCCTATGGTCCTACAGACTATGGCCTAGCTAAAGGGGATATCCAGCAGATTGATACTGGGGATGCGCCCCCTTTTTGTGCCAAATCATACTGTTGTAGTAGGATAGAAGATGCTCAGGTGTCTAAAGAGCTCAAACAACTTCTGGACGCTGGGTTACTAGCTCCTTCCCAAAGTCCTTGGGCTTCCCTGTTGCTGATTCTCAAGAAGAAAGATGGCAGACATTGCATTGTAATGGACTATTGCTGCCTGAACTCTCTCACTAAGAAAGACTCGTACCCTTTGCCTAGAATTAATGATGCACTTAGATGGCTGGGTGGTTCCAATTTTTTCTCTGCCATGGATCTAGCCTCTGGATGATGGCAAGTTGACTTATCTCCTAAAGATAGATATAAGGCTGTGCTTATCACTTCAGAAGGCCTTTTTGAACCCACTTGAATGCCCCAGGGACTCTGCAATGCCCCTGTAACATTTCAACGGGCTATGGATTCCATTCTACAAGACCTAAAGCTCTCTTGTGTCCTTGTATACCTTGATGATATCACTGTGTTCAGCGCTACCTTTACCGATCACTTGGAACACCTCAAGGCTGTTTTCATCAAGATTTGTAAAGCTGGGTTGAAACTTAAACCCTCCAAGTGCTCCTTCTTCAAGGAACGTCTCAAGTTCTTAGGTCATGAGGTCACTCAAACTGGAATCCACCCCATGAATAACAAGGTGGAGGCCATTGACAAGATGCTATCCCCCACAAATCTTTGAGAGGTTCAATTATTCCTTGATATGATGGGATACTACCAACAGTTCATACCTGACTTTTATGAATTGAGTAAGCCCCTTGTCCAACTGCTTTGCAACGTCCCCTTTGAATGGACTGACAGCCAACAACAAGCATTTGAAGCGCTGAAGGCCAAGCTCAAGGAGGCTCCTATCCTAGCCTATCCTGATTATGACAAAGAGTTCATCTTGTACACTGACACTAGTGGAGTAACTGTGGGTGCCATCCTTGCCCAACTTGACAATGAAGGCGTGGATTGACCTGTAGCCTACTTACCAAGGGTCCTCAATAAGCATGAGAAGAACTACAGCTTCACTGAAAAGGAATTTTTGGCTGTGCTACATGCGGTGAAACAGTTTCAACATTACATCTATGAGATCCACTTCACGGTAGTCACAGATCACTCCTCCCTCGAATGGCTGCAGCATTTAAAGGAGCCTGAAGGTTGACTAGTATGTTGGGCTCTGCGTCTGCAAGGATACAATTTCACTGTGATACAGCATCCTGGGGCCCAACATCAGAACACTGATGGCCTGTCCAGAATGTCAATCCTATCTATCCATCCTGCTGATGCTGATTGTCTATGCAAGTTAATAGGGTATCCTGACTCTTGGACCACCGAGCCAGAGGACATCCTCTTGGCTCTTCAGACCCTATCCAAGGACACTGTTATTTGCAATAGATAACTCTTCAAAAAGGTTAACAATGCCTTCCTACCCTACGTTTGCCCTAGCATGAGGATAGCCATTGTCCTCCAAGCTCACATTGACACTGGCCATGGAGACATAGCCAAGACTCATGATTGGTTGTTCAAGAACTTATATTTGGAGAACATGCGTCTCCTGATCCCTGATGTCCTTGCTTCCTGTCACTCCTGTCAACTCCAATGCCCTTGCTTGTCCCAACACCAGTTCAAACTCATCCCCCAAAGCATGCCTTCCACACGGTGAGTATTGATGCTGTTGGGCCTTTCCCTTGGTCTAGGTCTGGATGTTGATTCATCTTGGTTGCTGTAGACCACTTTAGCAAGTGGGTTGAAGCCAGAGCAACAAAAGATATTACTGCTAAGACCACAGCTACTTTCTTACTGCAAGACATTTTCTATTGACATGGCTGCCCTCAAGTCCTGCTCTCTGACAATGGTACCAACTTTAATGCCTGTCTCATCACTTCCATTGTCAAAGCTATGGGAACTCACCAAATGTTCTCCGCGCCTTATAACCCCTCCACCAATGAAACTGTCAAACAAGCAAACTCCTCTCTGGTATCCATAATGAGAAAGCTCACGCTCTCTGACACTGCCAACTGGGATATGTTCCTCCCTGCTGCCCTCTTTGCTTACCAACTCAGTAGGCACCGTGTGACAGGCCAGTCACCTTTTGCCATGCTTTATGGACGTGAAGCGGCTACCCCCTCAATCTTGGGACCCCCTTTGATCAAATTTGATATGTCTGCAAATCCTGAAGCCAATGTTAGAGACTTAACCAATTGTATCATTGACATCCAGGCAACTGCATACTCTACTGCTTACAAGGTTATGGCTCTGGAGCTCTCCCTGTCCAATGCTGCTAGAGCCCCCTGCCCTGAGTATCAAATAGATGATCTAGTTCTCTACTATCAGAATTGTAAAGGTGGTAGAGCCCGCAAGCTGGATTCCCTATGGGTTGGGCCCTGTGAGGTCACCTTTAAGAAAGGCGTTGAGTATACTGTGAAACTACTGTCTTCTGGATGTCCTTTTACCCACGTTCACTCCAAATTTCTCCGCAAATATCAACTCCCTATGTCCAATGTGAGGGGGGATATGTTGTAAATTACGCAATTAATGCTATTTCAATATGGCCTGCAAATTGTGATATTGCAAAGATTTGGCTGGGTTTGCGTTCAACTTTGGAAATCCCTTGCCTTCCACAAATGGGTCTGGTTTAATATCCACCCATTCCAGATTATTGTATCTGTCTGTGGTTGATCCTGGTATGACCTCATCCCAATGTGACCCCCTCAGCCACTCTGTCTTCCTATTGAGTGATCACTGTCCCTTGTCAACTATTTAAAGTAGAATTATTACTCCTAATAAAGACAAGTTTATCCACATTTGTGTTGGAATTTATAATCTTCAAGCTTTTTCTGTTCTTTCTGCCAAAAGGACTTTTACATCTTGTTTTCCAGGAAATAAAGGTATGAGCCTTTAATTTTGCCCTGAAGGCTAACCCAAGGATAGCTTTGAACCTCAAATCTTTTGTTATAAAGATTTCCTGCTGTGTCCTCCAGGATGTTGTCCCCTGGAGTCAAACACAACAAGTGCTTTAAAATCCCAAAAGTGTGGTCATCATGGCTGGCTACTTTACCATGTTGAATCATGAAGCTAGTTCTAATAAGTATATCATAGATGTAGTTCTCCAAGTTAATGACCAATGTGTCATTATCAGCCTGTCCAAGCAAGGAGGAAGAGAGGAGTAGGCACCCTTAGCCTTAGAAGTCTGGGGGTCCACAGTGTCAGAATCCTTGTGGTAGGTCAATTCTGGTGCTAAATTTAACTTCTTGACCATGTAGGAAGAATTAATAACACCCAGGGCTCCCAAGTCAAGGATAGCTTGCCCATGGGACTTTATTTTCACCAAGTTGAGTTACATGCAATATTGATGGTCTTCCTTGATTATCATAACTTTTGAATCCTGATGTACACCCAGCTCTTTGAACTTGTTCAAGAAGGTTGCCTTGGCAGCTACAACAGCTGGGCTAACTTTATTGAAGGGTTTCAAGGGTGCAGAAATGTTTTAAGTGTGTAATAGCTTGACCAAGAATTTTGTACTGTTATTCTCAGGTGTGATCTTGATCCCAAGTTGAGTCAGAAGCTAATTATAGGGCAGAATCAAAGTCTGTTGAACCTTTGGGGATAATTATATCAGGACAAAGTGTTATGCGGCAAGTCTGGTTATTGACAGTGGAGACCCAGTGAATGGTATCCTCTTGCACTCTCTCAGTGCAAGAATCCATAATTTCTGATTGAGAGGTAAAGCCAAATATCAGAGGACTATCAGAAAGCTATGTTATAAAGGAAAAACAAGCTCCAGGGTCAGTCACAGGCTTGTCAGGGGGAAGAGGGGAGATGAAACCACAAATGCATCCAAGGATTTCTCCTTGTCCTGGCTTCTTAGTAGTTTTTTTAGTGATCCTCATTGCCCTTCTTAGTGCCAGAATCATCAGTGTATTTTCTTTGCTCTGACCAGCCTGAGGTTTAGTTGCTGCAGAACCATCAGAAGTGACAGAGGGATTGCTATCAGGTTCCCAGGGAGACTCCAGGGTACCTGCTAAAAGTGCACTGGAGAAGACATCCTCTTCATTGCTTCTGTGACAGTGTTGTGAGTCAGGAAGGGGCAATGTAATATGGATCTTTTGAGAGCAGTAGCTATCAGCTCTAGCATTCCTATAAACTTCCATTAGAAGCTCAGGAGTATTTATTGCTGAGGTATCTTCAATGTGCTTGCTTAGTTGGTCCTGAAGGGAGTCAAGGAGAGTACATTGATCATCCAACTCATCTAGCCATTCTTTCTTTTCTTGAAAAGCCAGAGCTAATTTCTCTTCCAGAAAATCCATATGTCTCTCTTGAGCCTTTATGGTTTCCTGAAGATCAGAGATTCACATGGTGAAGTTTTTCTGGATATCTTTAGGCTCTTTAGGAATTTTCTCACAATAACCATGAAACTCCAGGGCATTGTGCGGCTTCATCTGGGTGGGCACCAAGGAAGAAAGGGCATTTTATATCTTTCTCATCCATAGAGCCATTCCAGAGTGAGAGTTAACAGCTTCTGATATATGTTGAGCAAGGTTAGGGAACCATATCAAGGACCTGTTTGTAGGCTACCAGAATTAAGGGGGATTCTATCAGAAGAACAACTGGAAGCAAAAGAAGGAGTATATTTACACCAGACTTCCTTAACCAAGGCAGGCTTCAGAGGGCAGGAGATGTTGTTCATGACAATTCCTTCAGCCATGAGGTCAAGCTGAATTAGTGTCAAGGAGGCAATAGCTACTTTAATGGAGTTCATTAATGAGATCATGCTTGACTTGGAGCTAGTAACCTTTAAAGGTTGGTGGCAGTTAGGCAACCACTGGCTTAAGAAAGGTTGGTCATAGGGGGAACAATATGGTGCAACAGGTAGCAAACCAGAAGCAGTGAGGCTGGTGATATGTTGGGGTGAGCAGAAGAAGCTGCAGGAATAGGCCAGGGCATCCCTTCCTCTGCAAAAATAGGGCTACATGGGGTAAGAAGATAGGAAGCTGTGGCTTGTAGAAGCCATGAGCACCAATGTTGTAAAATATACAGTTTGGGTGCTGATTTCTACAAATAGTTAGTCTACTACTTTTTTATCTTAGTGCTATACCTGTTGTAGTATAGTGACATCCTGAGTAAGGACAGGATAATATAAGAAGATACTAATACAAAAACTGGTTCTTTATTTGATGTTAGAAGGTTATATAATGAAAGTGGGTGAATTATTGCCAAAGAAAAGAGGCACCAAAAGAAGGACTTGTCATATTAAGGCATTAGAGAAGTGGCATTGGAAAGTGTCTGGATGTGAAAACAACTGGTTTCATGTGCCTTGCCAAATGGAGAAAGTGACTCTTAAATCCTAAAAATCTATTATTAGTCTCAGAAGTGAAGGCCAGGCTCTATGTGCAATTAACTTTTGATTCAAATATCACTTTTTAAACCCAATTAAACAAGTTTACAGGCATAGAATAGCAAACACAGCAAGACAAGTAGGTAATTGGGAAGTTCTTTTATTGTTCTTAACATAGATAGACTATGTTTTGGCTGATTTATTCTGGAATGTGACACCTTGAAAACAGCTTTAAAGAAAAAAGATCCAAATATCTATTCTTCTACACTGATCAATGATTGTCCTCCTGGGCCTGATATCACTCTGCCCCCTCCCCTAAGATTCACAATCTTATACCATCTGAATTGCATATTCCTGTCTCCAAAATAAAGCCTTTCAGGAGGATACTTGTACCCTGCCAATCCATTTCCAGGATTTATTGTCATTCTGATAAAAAATGTGATGGACCCTTGGTTTAACCATATTTTACTATATACTATTCTAGTTTTTTTCATTTATACCTGGTGCCAAAGGGCCTCCTGCCCCTGTTAACCCACCTGCTGACTTTTCTGTAGACCCATGGTCTGAATTATACTGTCCGACTGGTTTCCCCTTTGGACCAATACATTTTACCAAGTACTTGCCAAATACTGAATACAAGTATTTCACCTTAGAAATTTCATTCTATCAGACCTTCTGACCCAAAGTAGAGAATCAGAGTGAGTTAATTGAGAAGGCACTGGTACACAATCCAACCAAGGCTATTCGATACCAAATATTATTATTTACTATCATATCTTGTGTCTATGAACTCTCCTCTCATCTTGAAGCCCAACCACCTTCAGTTCCTATTATTGCCAATGACACCACCACTACCTAGCTTTTTGGAGTCATTTACATTAAATTTACTGGTTTAGTAGAGTTGATGGTTTCTATCACTGGCTCTTGGTCATTGCTGAGGTGTTCATTATCTTATGTTCCCAAGTTGACATCAATATTATGATGGGCCCTACCTACCAAAATTCTGGCCCAGTCTAACATGTGTCTACTTACCTGCCTCACAGGACCTGGTATCCTGACAATACAGGGACAATAATCCAAGTAATTTTCTGAGCACAGCAATTTGGTGATCGTACATTGAGATATTCCGAACTCAAGTTGGCCAGGTCCTCAACTAATTATAGTTGAGATTAGCTAATTATATTTATGGCAGTTGATTTGGATCAGATTCAAAATAAGGAGGCTGTTATTAAAGCTTTCTGATTTCTTTAAATCTATAAATAGAATCAAATCCTTAATTCTATCAAGGTTGATGGAAAAGATTACAGTGTTGGCTTTTCTAAAAACTATGTTAGGAGGAGGATGAACCATTTATTTCATAGGGATTATATTTTCTGACACTGGATAAAAGTGTGTTCCAAGCAAGGATATATCAGTTGTATTAAAAAACTTTTTAAAATGAACCAATTATGAACGATCTAAATGGGTTTTTCTTTTGGTGGTCTGCTGCACAGTATGAACCCGTAAATTATTGGTATGGGTTAACTACACCAAACCAACAGTTAAAGTTATTTTTAAGCAATATAAAATTTCCACCACTGAAACATGAAAATTTTGTACATATATAATATTAAAAAACAAAAATTTATAAGAAGAGCATTTTAATTAAAGCCATTTAAAAAAGATCGGGATTTTTAAAACATGCAACATTGACTAATGATAGGTAATAGTTACTAGCTAAAAAAGAAAAATAATTGCCTCTTAGCGGATTTGAACCACTGACCTTTCCCTTACTAGGGGAACGCTCTACCCCTGAGCTAAAGAGGCGTTTTTTGGAATTGAGCACAAAGACTATAGTATTTATAACCCGTATAATATTAAAATTACCCAATTCTTATAGTGCGAGAATGAGTTTTAAAACAAAAACATATGATTTATGTAATAATCTTATATTATACATACAAGGTATTGAATAAAACTAATACTTCTAAAATACAATTTATTATACGCTTATTTGGCTTTGGAGAAAATCCGTTTTTGATTACTTCCAACATACTTTTATTGCTAATTATAGATAAGATACATACAATAATCTGATCTTTAAACTTTATTAGTTGAAGATATAATCTCATCTTAATCTGATAATGTATAATGATATTATATAGGACTAAATAAAATATGTTAATTATAATATTATAAATAGCTAGTTTATCCCCTTTTAAATCTATATATTGATTAAACTACTTTGATCAGATATTGTCGTTAAACTTAGCTGATTGCACAAGTCAATGGAATTCTACCATTTCTTAATGCAAAATCAACATCCAGAACAAGGTAGAACTAGCTTGTTGTAAAATACATATCACATTTAAAGATATATTTATGTTTTGTTTATACTGAAACACTCTTATAAAAATACTCATCCTAAACATCTCCAACAATGCAACTCTCAATTCTTATCACCCTCTTCTTAGCTGCTCACGCCCACCATCTCTGTGCAAAAGCGACGAGCCCCATGTAGAGCAAGTAGGCCCTTCCATCATCAAAGGCTGTATCAAAGAGACCCCCATCTACAAAACTAATTACAAGCATATTCATGGCTTCAATACTGTCAACACTCAAATGAAGGAGATGGTTCCTGAAACAAAGGTATTTAAGTCATACCGTATTGTTGAACAGGTTGTCAAAGATGTGGTTCCCGAGTTCAAGACCGTTTAGTGTCTACGTCCTGAGTACAGAACTGTCACTTCTCAGGTTCCCTACAACAAATCTATCCCTTATAAAGTGAATAGTACGGCAACAGGAGCACTTCATCCCAAAATCATTGATGAGCTTAAGATTATGAAAACTCACCACTCTCACCCTTGTCCTCATAATGAGGCCTAAGTTTGATGGAATCGACAATGTTCTTTAATTATTATTAGCTCTTATTTACTAAAAATAAAATATCATATACGGGTCATTATTTTAAAGATTAATTCATTTCCTATTAACTGTGCCACTTTGCACTTTAAATTTATTTTTAATTTTCCTCTTAAGAAATTTAAATAATTACATCAATTTCTCCAAAGAAAATATATTTAATCTTTATAATATAAAACCTATATCAAAATTGAGCATTTTACAATTGTAGCTAATTAAACTATTGTTAAAAAGGTAACAATATTTTTTATGATACCATTATTTCTTGAAACTTAATTGCAACAAAATGACATCTTTCTAAAAAATTTAACATACTTATATGATAGAAATACTGATATATTGAGTTTTGGTGAAAATCAAACTGTTACCTAAAATCTTGGCTTTTTAAAAGTATCTAAATAATTGGAATAAAATAATTTTTGAATCCCTCTTTTTAATAAGATGGGAGATTGTAAAATATACATATTTGATAAATCAATATTAAATAATTTTTGAATTATTTTATAAAATAAAATATTGTAAAAAGCAAAAATAAAAAATTTAAACTTTAAAATATTATTAAAATTTTAGTGATTTTATTTTTATCAACAGAAAGTTTCTTCAAAAGCTAAATTTTATAGAAAGAATAAGATAAAAAATTATAAGATATGTAATATTTTCCTTTATAAATTTATAATTATTTAATCCTCTAAAATAGATTTATTTGGTGTCAGGAAATTGCATATTGTGGTATTTTATCATCCACCAGATGATATCCTAAGTCTTCTAATATTAGGAAAGCACATAGAACCTGTGACTTTGGCGTAACCTGCGGCCCAGAATACTTATTTGTCATCAGAAGTAGCAAGTCTGACAAGGCCCAAGGCCCAGAGGATTTGGGACATTCCTTCCTACTTCTGGATATAAGTTCATATGTGTTGTCTCAATATTTTACTATGGATAATTATACTGTATAACAACAGTATCATCTTTTTCTCCACTAATAAAGCCCAAGAGAGGGTCACATTAAGGAAATAGGACTTGGATCAATCATCAAGTCAATACAGAATCATCAGTCTTTTATTCTAATGGACTGGCTTTAAGGCAGCCTGCCTGCACACATGTTATCCAAGTTAGCTCATAACACTAGATGAGACTGAAGTAGCATTAAGGTGACACGGCAGGAGGCCCAGCCTTTTTGGGGTGGTTTTGACGGAAGATTGCTTGACATCTTCCACATATTGGTATCCTTTCTGTCTACCTGGGCCACTTCCAGGGCTAGCTAGCCAGTGGTTGGCTACTAGTTTACAGAGATGATTGTTTCACTAAATCAGAGCTACTCTAATACAATAGGCTCAGAGCCTTTTATCTTAGAGTGTTTGGCCTGACAGCCCAGTCCATGTTGGACTCTTCTAGAAGTGTTTCAGATGATAGCCCATATGATGGCCCATGTTCTAGGACATAATTAAAGTTTATATTAGTAATTATTATGAGAAGCATGTTTGAGGTGGTTGTTGAGGTGGACTAATTAATGAGAATTGATTGCAATGCATGAATTTTTTAATTCCAGGATATAATTTGGTTATTGGTTCATTGATCCTGCAGCCCACATTGTTCTGCTGAAATTATTTCTAAGAGTAATTGTCAGCTGGCCTGCATTAATTGGTTGAATCCTTTGATTAGTCAATATCCCAAAATCCTGACATTTGGCCTTTTACCCAGTCTTTTATTTTTACACTTTATCCCAGAGAGAATTCTCTTTTATTTTTATCAAAATTTAAAATATAAAAAGTATGTGTAAGATCTTTTTTAATTAATTAAATTTTACAAAAGGTAAAGTTTACTTAAACTAAATGTTAAAGAAAATCTTAGTTATTGTATCAATTATAACAAGAAAAATATTTAATCATGTATGTAATTATTTATATTTGATTAAAAATAAAGAATTGTGTTGTTAGAAATAAAACATATAAATCTAATTTTTAAAAACTGCTCAAAGTTATAATATACTTAAGATAAATTGAAATTTGAGCTTTTTATTTAATAGTAAACTATAGTAGTGATAAGGAGCACCTTTTGGGGAAGCTTCAAATATGGAATTAAGAAAGAAGAGAAGTATATTTTATTGGATAATACTTTAGACTTATATAGACTTGGCTATGGCGGGAATTTAGTTGGATTGAACCTAGGGGTTGGTCATGTGCTAGATGGGTTCAAGCCACTGGATACTTGGACAGTCAGGTGGTATTGCTTGGTTACCATTCTTGGTATGTCAAACGGTATATTGGAAGGGGACTAAATCAGGTGATGGCTGGATGTTAAGTAGGTTGGCTGTAGCCAGAATGCTTGCACATCCAGATCCTCAACAGTAGTGTCTCATATTCTAAAAATAGTTATAGTTAAACATTATAGTCTAAGAGTTGATTATGTTAATTTTATTCCAAATAATAATTCTTAAAGTTTGCATTCAACACTGCTTCAAGATAATAAATTTATATTGAAATATAAAGTTGCAGCCTATTTTAAAAGGTGAGATTAGGGGATGTCAAATGACACTAGTTTGAGAGAGATTAGAGAATTATCTGATGAGAACAACATTTAACTAGACATAAAAATGGATAAATAAACAATGATATCAAAATTCAGGGGTAATATTAATAAATTAAGGATATTTTTTGGGGTCAGTTTATGATTTATGCATGTAGTGCAAAAGCTCAACTAACATGGTATTTAAACAACTCAACTATGCAGAATTTTCCTTTGTAATTCATACCTTTAATCCTCTCTAATAGCTGCAGATCTATTTCCAAGCAAGAACATCCTAAACCAAGCCAAGGAACTCAACCACTATCATTATGGAACCTATCATATTGCATATCAGATGACACCCTTCTTCTCACTGGGGCCTTCTTCTAAGAGAGAAAGAAGCTCTATGCTTAATCAAGCATTCCTTTTTACAGCTGAAAATGATCTTAACAGCTTTGTTGAGTATTTCTTATTAAAAACAGAGTTTGGAAAAAGTACCTTCTTACCTGTCATACAAAATATCAAGACATATGATTTCCTTAAAGACATAAAAGAATTGATATCAGAATCTCCTGCCAAGCACTATCCTTCCCTAAGAGCATTGGTTACATCAATCTACAGTTTGAAATAGCTTTAGGATCATGGGTTTGAAATGACAAAAAATGAGTATGCATATTCTAAAAAATAAGAATTAAAGAATAACATTAAATTTTAAAAATAAAAAAGGAAAAATAATTCAGTAAAGAAAGAAAACATAAAAAACATTTTTTTTAAAAATATTAAAAATATTAAAGTTTGAACTGATAATGGTTATCATTTCAGATCTTATGAGTTCTTATATTATCTTTTTAAAGAGGTACCTAGAATTATAAAAGGAACTATAAGCTTAATAGATTTTAGATTGTCATGGCAAAAGTATTGTTGATGGTCATTTTGGTGTATTATCTAAAAATTTAAACAAAATGAAATGAGATGTATATTAAAATTATAAATGATCTCAAATGATTTTTTAGAGAGAAGAAGAAAGAAAGGGTTTATACAAGTCACTTGTAAATAATTCAGATGTTTCCCAAAAATCATTTATTTTCTTATGGTAGAAAATCCAGACCTTAAAAAAGCAGGCTTGAAATCAAAGCTCTTTATGTTAACTATTATCTTTAATAAAGGATGATAAACTGTATGCTTCATCTTTGAAATTTTAGGATGTTAAGGAGTACTTCAAAATAATTTACTGTGCAAAGTTCTGCACAGATGACAGAGAAAAAAATAAAGCTGATGCTACTAAAGTATTAATAGGATATATTCATGAAGTTAGACACATTGCAAAAACTTATATTTCACATAGGGCAAATAGTATTTTAAATACAATAATTTTTTTCTAAAAATAACTAAAAAGTTAATAATATGAGCCAAAGATAGGGCAATAGCAATTATAGCTTTGTGGATGCTATTACTCTCCCATACAACTCATATATTTGATTCTTAGCTTATTAAAATAGAAAAAGTTGTTTAAGAGAAACATAGCTAATAAAAGTAAAGCTTGTTTTTATTATTTGTGTCAAACTGCAGGGTCAGCCCCTGGCAAGGTTCCGCCTAAGAGGATCCACAAACCAACTTTTCCATTACCTGTAGTCAAATGTGGAAGCCAACTCAAACTACTAAATACAGCAACAATACCCAATGTCAATCCAAGTACAGTAGATGGCTTGATTTGGCGCTTCACTCATTACAAGGATCATGCCACCCCTTTCCCAATCCAACTGATTGATCATCACAATCTTGTTCCTCTTATAATGATTCACCCCAACTATAGAATTCCCACATCTTAATAAAGATATCTATATAGTGTCCTATCATTTTCCTCTGTGTAACTCTTCTAATACAGCATAATTACAACATTTGTATTTTTGGTACTTTTAAAAATTTCTATAGTAAACTGTGCATTATATTAATGTTCAAAAAATATTTAAGTTTATGAATTAAATAATACCAAAGCAGTTAAAAGGGTTTAAAATGCGTCAGCTGGGGCCTTGGCTTAACCTAATAATGTCCCAATTGCCCTCTGTTTAGACTTCTTCTGTCAGTTCTATTATTTCTTCTGATGGCACCATAACTTTTAAGCAAATTTGATATTCTGTAGCAGGATAAAAATATGATATATCTGTGATACTATCAGGCAAAGAGTGATGGTGGCCACAAAGACAGAATTAGGGTAATACTCACTATCATCATATTGATTGCCCTCATAATTAGGCAACTGTATAAAATCAACTCCCTGGTAATTGACTCCCTGGCGCTCAACACTATAATAAATTGAGAATTCAGCTTTTTTCCCTGATCAACAACTGGAAATTGACACTTTTTCAATTAACAGATCTTGATGTACTGAAAACTTTTAATATAAAAATTAAGCAATACAGCTATGGTATACTAGAATGACCCCAAAGAACCCAGAAATATAATAAAAACTGTATCTTAATTATTGAGAATAAGAAGAAAAACAATTATTTCACATTTTACTATGTAATTTACACTCTTCACTATAAAAATATTTTTGATTACCATAAAAATTAAAATTCCAATGAAACAAAAATAAAACATAGACACAACAATAAAATTTATGAAAAGTATAAAGAAATATTAATATTTATTTGATATAGTTTGTATAACTACAACTGTGAATATCTTATGTTTTATTAGGAAATTAACAATAAATATGATATTTCACTTGCTTTCAACTATAACTATTCATTTCAAACATGCCATATATACATAAAATAATTAGTACTATCTAATCAAATAAAAAACATAAACATTAAAGCTAAAAACTAATTGTTCAAAACTAAAAAGTCAAAATTAAATCTAAACAGTTAAAAGTAAAAACCATATAACTGAGCAAGCAAGCAATTTTATTCTTCTCCCTCCTTTCCCTTTTTCATTTTAGCCACCTCCAGGAGGGCAGTGGCAATAAGCTCAAGCTGCTGCTTAATTTCATAGGCCTTATACTTGTGCTTGGATTCACCCTGGATGGCCTATGTGAAGAGGGTGGATCAAGTGGTAGGCTTGGTGGGGGGGACACAGTTGGTAAGATCTCTGAGCTTGGAGATTTTTTCTTGCTCATGCTGCAGGAGGGAGAAGAACTTGATGAAATTTGGGTGAAGCCCAAAGTTGGCCTTCAGATGCTTGTGATAAGTCTCTAGAGTCAAAGTGATTTTAAGCTTCCTGTTGACAGCTGCCTGGTAAATATTCCAACTGGCCTTGGCATAGGCCTTGCCTTGCCTCTGTGTGACGGCCTTCCCAATCCACTGGGGCTCAAAGTACTTGAGTAAAGGCTTTAACTTTGGATGCTTGGCTATGTAGGGATCTGTTGAGAGAACCTCAAACCCCTGCACAGTGTCCTTTGGCTTTAAAAAATCCAATGTACTAAATTGTGCAAGCACAAATTTTCATGTGTCTAAAGTGTTCCTCTGGCTCAACCTACTAAGCTTGGCATGGGCCTGCATAATGCAAGCAACTGCTTGGCAGAAGTGGAAGTGGAACACTTGCACCTCCCTGTTAAATGGCTGCTCAAATGCATTGAACTGAGCAGGCTCAAAGTCCATTATGCACATGTGAGGCCCTAGAGCTCTGAGCCTTAAATTTTCCTCCAAGTCCAGGGTAGCCTGGTCTTTATCAGCAGTAGGAGGGTTAGTGTGGAAGTGGGGGGTCTTATTGGCATTGTTGTTGTTGTCAGGGGGAGGGAGGGAAAGTTCTTTACAAAGGATGGAGAAAGCACAGCTGTATATGGCCTCAGTGGCCCCAGGGAGAAGGAAGAAGGCAAGTGGTGCACCCGGATGTCTATCTGGGTATGAATTATCCAGACCTGATAGAACATCTGGGGGCAAGTGGCAAAAGTACCATCAACTAGCCAGGTTGAAGCCCTTTTCAACTTCAGCAGGTTTTGCTGAGTTGTTTAGCAGATGATAAGTCCTTTAAGACGGGCCCATTGTTGTAAAGGAGGAAGCACTCCCCACTTGGTAGCTGCTTAAGCTCATGAGTGAGCAGAGCTCTGATAGGACGTCAGGGACCTTGGGCAGGGGAGGATTGGCAGAAATCTGTTTGTTGCTAATGAACTTGATCAACTTTTCTTATGTTAGCACCAACTTAAGATTGTTGGGCTTGAGGTGTTGTAAGGCCTTAGTGGCCAGATTAGAAGCCCAGAGGTGGGAAGAGGTGGAGATCATCCAAACAGGATACCATTAATGCATCTGTGTGAATAAATGATTGGGGGGCTCACATGTGTGCTCCCCCTTCTTGGCTGTTACCCACTACCTGCCCTTGGTGTTCAGGCGGGCCCCACAAATCTTATTCTCACAGACAAAGTGCTTGCTTTTTGTTTGCTGCTTTTGATTATTAAAGTTGAAGATGGAATTCTTGGCAACATAGCCAGGGCCGCCCTTTACAGATATGGTTGGGAAAAAACAGGGGGAAGTGCTTGGGGACTTTGAAATCTCTGTTCACATTGCAGATGTTGTGGATGACCAGTAGATCCCAAGCCACATGACCAGAAGCTTTGAACTTCTTGGAATATTTCTCAGACTCATCTTGAGGGTCAGATGAGGGAGGGGGAAGAGCCATCAGAAGGGGAGGGTAAGGGTTCTTTGAGACCTGCTTGGATGCCTTCTTTTTCTTATCAGAAGAAGAGGTGGGCTCCTTGGCAGCCTTTGCCTTCTTAGTACAGCACTCCTTAGTGGGCTTGGATTGGCCTCTGATTGGTAATAGGAGTGGTTGGCAAGATCACCATCAGACTTATTGGGGGAGGATTTTTTGGGGGAAGGTGAAGGGAAAGTGAAAGATGAGGGTGGAGGGGGGAGGAGTGAAGGGAGATAGAGTAGGAGACTTTGCCTTTGCAGACTTCTTGACACGCTTGGGGGTGGTGGCAGGTTCTTTAGAGTCCTTGGAGGCTTGGAGCTTGGTAGGCTTGTTGGATTTGGATGATCTTGGCTAAAGAAAAGTTTAGTTTTGTAAATAAACAATATGGGAGATATAAAAACATAAAGAGTTAAAGCAAAGCAAAATTTAAGTAAAAATTATGTGATAAAGTTTTATTTATCAATAAAAAACATAAGAAAAGTAACTGAAAGCAAAATAGAAACTCAAAAGTATATATATAAAGGTTAAACCATAGAAAATAAGTGATTTTGTGATAAAGAATTAAAGATATTAGGTTCAGAGTAACATCTTAGTGCTAAATCAATGTAAAAATATAATTAAAAATAAAAAATATATAAAAATTATATGGGGAGTAGCAGGAAGAGTAGTAGATTATAATTGCAAAAAAATTATTATGAGGATTTTTTATTGGGAGTTAAAAATTCAAAACATAGTAAAGTGTCAAGTTTGGCACTGTTGATCAGCTGGAAAAGCTGAATTCTCACTGTCAAGTTTCCCAAAGTTGAGCAGAAAAATCAAATTTACTATTTTTTACATATAAAACTTGCTTAAATTTAAAAGGGGTTCAAACATTAACCCAAAAGCAAGGCAGTTTCATATGCTTAAAAAATAAAAAATACAACATAGGTTAAAAAAGTAAATGAGTGGGAAGGTGTTTATTAGTGATTAAGTTATTCTGGGAGGAGCTGGGAGTGAATTATTTACCATAGTGTTGGTTACAACGTTAGGAAGCTCTCTGTACTAATCCCCATGTTAAAGTGTCAAATGGATGGGTGTCAAGTAGCGCTCATAGTGTGTCACTTATTAATTTAGCCTTAATTCCGAGACTTTTATTAGATAAATCTGAAACCAATTATGTGGCAAGTATATAGAGTTGAAACAGAGGGGGAGTTGAGTTTCTGTTTTTTATAAATTACATATGAAATCTCTTAATAAAGTAGTGTCAGGAATTGCAACATCAATGCTGTTTTAATATGGCCTTTGAATAATGATATGTGTAAAGATTTGATTAGTTTTGTTTTCAAATTTGGATATTTCTTGCCTCCCATATATGGGTTGACATCAATGTCCACCCATTCTGGATTGCCATACCAGCCTGTGACTGATCCTGGTATGACTTCAACCCAGTGCAACCCCCTCTGCCACTCTGTCTACCTAACAAGTGATCATCAGCCCTTGTTTAAATTTAAGTAAAATCATTTCTCCTAATAAAGACAAGTTATCCACATTTGTGTTGGCTTTAATATTCTTCAAGCCTTTTCCTTTCCTTTTTGTCAAAAGGAATTCTTCATCTTGTATTCCAGGAAATTAAGGTATGTGCCCTTAATTTTGCCCTGAAAGGCTAACCCAAGGCTATCTTTGAACCTCAAATATTTTTTTATAAAGATTTCCTGCTGTGTCCTCCTGGATGTTGTCCCCAGGAGCCAAACACAACAAAATGATGCTCACTATAGGGGCTGTAAGCCCCTTGGCTACTCTGTTTCCCTGCGCCTTCTCTGGTCTTTCTCCTTTTGTCTCTGAAGTACCCAAGCAACCCAAAGTCTCTGTCCTCCACTTGAGGAGGATATCACCAGTTCCCCCTCTACTCCCATGGTAATGGTGTTGTCTCCCAGGCCTGTGTGGGCTTTCCTTCCAGCTTTCTCTCTCAATTATGAACAAGCTCGTGCTGCTGCCTGCTCCCTTCTTCACATGGTATTGAAAGGCTAGCAGCAAAGGGTTGCTAATTTCTACAAACATTTAGTCAGGGACCTAATTCTTATTACTACACCTGTTGATGGTATAGTGGCAGCCTGTGAAAGGACAGAAGAATATAAAGGTGTAAAGACAAAACTGGTGTTTATTATGATAGTATCACACTTATATAGTGTGAGGCGGGGGAACTACCACCAGGGGCAGGGAGGCACAGACAGAAGGACTTCCCTAATGAAGGAGAGTGAATTGGCATAGCTAAAAATCCTGCACAAGAGAATGACCAGTTTCACGCGGCTTTCCTTAAGGAGGTAGATATAAATAACTTTGTTGTTCTATTATTAATCTTGGAAGTGAAGCCTGTGCCTTATGCACATTTGAAAGGCAAATCAAACACCCGTTTTAGAGGCGTTTTAAACGTCTTTATCCCTAGTAAAATCAGGATGCAATAGCGCAATTGCGCAACTGTTCTGTTGCTTAATCCCTAGGTGGATGGCTTAACGTCTAACCCATTCAGGATCTGCAACACATGGGCACTGTGGCAATGCATATCATTCCTGTCCTCTGACCTGGCTATGCCCCCAAAGATCTGTACCTTTTCCTGCTGGACTTTGGTCCCCCCCACTCTAATAGAGTCCATGGAAACTATTGGTGTACTGGTCAATCAATCCATTCAGCCTGCTTTAGTTCATCACCAGTTGACTTTAGGATCTCAGAATCAACTACTTACTGCTGTGGCTACTGCTGTCTCTAATAACCATGCACAAAACATGGCTTATCAGGAGTGGACCCATAGCCTCTTTGCCTTTGTATCTGACAACCAACATGACTTGTTGGCATCCCAGAAATACTTGACCTCGTCATTGAACTCACTTTTCTCCTTGCTCCCTGGGTACATCAAAGATCAACTATGTGAGCTAGATGAACACCAAGCTACATGGCAAGGACAGATAGAACCAACTCTCTTGAAATGTTGTCAGGATTTTGAGACCTTGGTTAACAAGCTCAAATAATTTTGAGAACATGTCAATTCTCAACTTGAGTTGGTTGGAGACCACATTGACAAGTGGGGTCAACATCTACAACTTAATATGGCTTAGATAGAGCCGCACTAAGCAACACTGTAAGTCAGGTTCAAAACTATGTGGATGACAGGGTGGCCTTGATTGAAGTGACTCCCCCTGCTCCTTCTGTTGAGGTTCCATCTGCCTTTGAGGCCAAGATATGGGAAGCCATAGACAAGCTCAAGGCCGCTACGCAATGTCAAGCTTCTGTTCAGAATCTTCCTCCAACCAAGCCTATGCCCGACCCTTGCATTGCTTTGTTGACAAACCAAGTAGCTATGTTGCATGGCAAGATTGAGTATTTGCGTCAACACCTTTCTGACCCTAATGAATTGTCTTTGGATCTGATGAAAAAGAGGAGGCTGAGGTTGCTGGTACTCATACATATATCAATCATGGGTGTTGCCCTGGCTTGGAAGGCCAACCCTGTGTCAACTGTGCTCTTGCCTTGGATCATTTTGCGGAAGTAACAAATGATGTTGCAGATAGGAAGAATGCTCTGGAACACAAGGTGCAGAACCTCACTTGCTTAATGGAAACAATAAATTAGCAGGTTACCCCTTTGAATGCTCAGAAAACCTCCCTGACCACTTGTGTCAATAAGATTGCAGGCACTTTGGCAGTACAACAGATACAGGTTGATGAACTTGGAACTGTTACCACTACTGCCAGGGATATCAGCAGACAAAACAGCTCTACTCTAGACACTTTGGAGAAGAGCCTTAAACTCCTCTGGGCTAGACAACCAGCTATGGAATATGAGTTTAAGGGTAATCTCCTCATTAATGTTCTCAATCAGGGTAATAACAGCCAATCTACCTTGTTGTCCATTGATCCCAACTATAAATTCTCTTTCAAACAAATATTTGACCCTAAGACCTCTACCATTGCTGCCTTTCTGACAATCAAAAAAACTGCAATGCATAGGGCTACTGACAATCTTAACAAAGAACATATTCTTACCTGTCTGCATCCTACTTGTCAAGAAGGTGTTGTCCCCAAACTCCCTTCCATTGTCACTTGGGAGGATATGAAGTGCCTCTTTATTGAGGAAATTGGGGGAGATATCAGCTTAGAGGTCAAGAAATATGCTTTCATTCATATTGCTTTCAAACCCAAGGGAACTCTGGCTGAGTTTGCCAACTGTTTCTATATCAAAGGGCAAAAAATTATTACCAGTTTTCAGTTAATCCCCCAGGAAGCATACACAGCATGCTCTAGTGTGTTGAAGGTGAATCAGATCTTGTGCCTACACTTTAAGGATCACAAGTAATCTCTTAATTCCATGAAGAGTATCAAGACTTTTCTGCAAGACATGCATTTGACCCATGGAGGTACTGTGGTTTGTGAGAATAAGACTAGTAACACTGGGACTACCTTGTGTACCCTGCATATCATGACTCTTGGTTCAAGTGGATAGCCTAAGAGACAAGGATGTCACAACTGTGGACAAATTAGACACCACTCTTGTACCTGCACCAACCCTAAAGTAGAGGGTTGCAATCCAAAATAACAGGCGGAAAAAAAGAGGTCAGCTTAGAGGCAGAGACACTCTCTGCTGACCAATCTCCCCTGTCTCCTCCTGATCCTCCCCCTGACAAGGAATCTACCCCTTTGTCTGGACCAACTATCCTTCACCTATTTCACAATCTTTCAAGAAACTCTGAGCCTAAAGGTTCTGACTGAGATGATTCAGATAGTTATGGCTACTCTGTTTTGGTTGTCCCAGAAACTGTATCAGTTCCTTACAAACTTCACTCAGGAAGAACCACAGCTACAACTCACCCACCTTCAAGTGAAGCCAAGGCCATGCTGGTTTGCCCTTACCTAGCCCAGGATTACCAACCTCCTGTCCTGGTAGACTCTTCTGAAGAAGCCACTGAGCTAGCTGAGGCTCTCTTCCATAATGTGTCTGTATCTCTCCCATTGCAGACTGTGTATAAGGAAATTTTTGCCTTAAGATGCATGTTAGCAAATGGGAAAAAGAGCTGGAAGCTGCACAAGAATTTCTGGCCGTCTTAACCCCCTTTGGGAAAAATACTACCCATGTAGAAGTGTTGATCCAAAAGGTTAAAATCAAGGCAATTAAGGACACAGGTTCCCCAGTCAACATTGTATCCTCCAAATTAATGAAGAAACTTAAGATGGCTCCCAATCTCAATTACACTCAATCATATGGTACTGCTGGCATTGCTCAGACACAAGCTATTGGTGCCTACTATGCCCTGCCCATGAGGTTCAGAAAAATTCTCATTGCTTCCCCCACTGTTGTCCTATAGAAAGAAAGCTATGATCTTCTTGTTGGTACGCAAACCCCAGAGAATAAAATGGGATTGTATATCTTTGAGATGGGTATCTATTGCTCTTAGGATACAAAGTCTTCTTAATCTTTGAGGAATCTTGTCATAAAGCTAGCAGAAAAGGGTTGCTAATTTCTACAAACAGTTAGTCAGGGACCTAATTCCTATTGCTATACCTGTTGATGGTATAGTGGAAGCCTGTAAAAGGACAGAATAATATAAAGGTGTAAAGACAAAACTAGTGTTTAATGTAATAGTGTTGCACTTATATAGTGGGAGGCAGGGAAATTTCTACCAGGGGAAGGGAGGCACAGACAGAAGGACTTTCCTAATAGAGAAGGAGTGGATTGGCACAGCAGAAAGTCCTGCGCAAGAGAACAACTGGTTTCACCTGTCTTTCCTTAAGGAGGCAGATGTAAATAACTTTGTTGTTCTATTATTAACCTTGGAAGTAAAGCCTGTGCCTTATGTGCATTCAAAAGGCGCTTTGAACAACTGTTTTAGAGGCGTTTTAAACGTCTTTATCCTTAGTAAAATCAGGACGTAATAAAGCAATTGTGCAACTGTTCTGTTGCTTAATTTCTAGATGGACAACTTAATGTCTAATTCATTCAATCTGCAACAAACCTTCATGTCTCCCTGGCAAATGCCTTAAAACTTGTGTGCTCAAGTATCCCACAGGTATCTTCTTGTTCAAGTACAGAACTCACTTATCCAATATGTGTTCCCCTGCTTTTTCCTGCCCTGCAGAGAAAGGTGTACCTCTGCTTTCTCCTGCGGTTGTCACCATCCCCCCAAGCTCCCAGGTGATCATTGACTCCCAGATATCTTATAAGCTACCCAATAAATCTTTCTTAAAGCTGTACTCTCCTGACTCTCTAAGCTACAGAGAGCCTGGTTATGCCCTGTAATTTTGGATTAAACTCATAAAGAGCCTGTACAACTGCTGCTATCCAACCTGACCACTTTATCCATGAAGGTTTCTAGGGGACAAGTTGTGGGGCATGGACACATATTAAGAGCAGAGAAAGTGTTGTCCCTTTATCCTTTTGGAATCTTCAGCAACTTTAATCTATCAGAAGAAGACCCTCAAGTTCTCTCCCTGTTCACAGCTGCTGTATCCTGCAACTATCACCTGTTCAAAAAAAGATGTACTAGAACTGCTTGACCAATTCAATAATAATTTTCCTCCAGACCTACAGACTATGGCCTAGCCAAAGGGGTCATTCACCAGATTGATACAGGTGATGCACTGCCTTTTTTGCAAAGCCTTATTGCGCAGTAGGGTAGAGGATGCCCAGGTTTCCAAGGAACTTAAACAACTATTGGATGCTGGACTCTTGGCTTCCTTGCAGAGCCCTTGGGCCTCCCCCTTATTGATCCTTAAGAAGAAGGATGGAGGCCACTGTATTGTGATGGATTATTGCTGCCTAAACTCTCTCACAAAGAAGGACTCATACCCTTTGCCCTGGATTGATGACGCTCTTAGACAATTGGGAGGCTCAAAATTATTCTCCACTATGGATTTGACATCAGGGTACTGGCAAGTTAATTTATCCCCAGAAGACTGAGAAAAGGCCGCTCTCATCACCTCAGAAGGTCTCTACAAACCCACCTGAATGCCCCAAGGACTCTGTAACGCCCTGGCTACATTCCAACAAGACATGTAATTTATTCTACAAGATCTGAAGCTTTCCTATGTCCTGGTATACCTCAATGATAACACTGTATTTAGCTTCACCTTTACTGACCATTTGGACAACCTCAAAGCTGTCTTTATCAAGATTTGAGAAGTAGGCCTAAAGCTTAAACCCTACAAGTGTTCCTTCTTTAAGGAGCAACTCAATATCTTACACCATGAGGTCACCCAAACTGTGATCTTCCCCATGAATAATAAGATGGAAACCATTGATAAGATGCTGCCCCCCACAAATCTAGTGAGATCCAAGTATTTCTTGGCATGATGGGATATTATTGGTATTTCATCCCTGACTTTGCTGATCTAAGTGAACACTTTGTCCAACTCCTCTGCAATTTACCCTTCAAATGGACTGACAGCCAACAGCAATCCTTTGAGGCTTTGAAGACCAAGCTCAAAGAGGCTCCCATCCTAGTCTACCCTGATTATGATAAGGAGTTCATCTTATACACTGACGCCAGTGAAGTAGCTGTGGGTGTGTGAGATTAGGCTGATTGACCACAAATGATCAGGCTAATCATTGCATGCAGATCTTTATGCGTTAAACACTGTGTTATCATCAGAAAAATATTCTATCAAGTGTAGTAATTGTACGCCGTATAATCACCAATATATTAATAGATATGGCAGTTATACGCTGTGTAATTGTTAGTTTATTATGATTGATGTAAAAATTATACGCCATATTATCACAGATCATCATTCCTATGTGTAGTGATTATACACTGTATGATTCCTAGTTTATTATAATTGATATTAGTTTATACACTGTATAAACATTAGCCAATATAGTGTTTATCATTGATTACACAACATGTAATATTGAAATCATCAATTGTAAATTGCCAATCCTATCCTAAAGGACATTGTATCAACTCAGTCCCACCCAACCTGATGGACGTATATGAGTATATCAAACAAGTGATGCACATATGGCTAAGAAATACCAAGTTTGGATCAGCATTACATAGCATATAATTGAGTTCCTTATCAGTTTGGGTCAGCACTACACAGCAGATAATCCATAAGTTGATATTGGATCAAATCTGCTATTATACGGCGTATAATCCTCAATTTAACCTGTTGCATTAATAAGCAGAAGGCTTGCCAGCCAGAAAAGAATCACTGATTAAGCCCTACAAATTGAATACCAGAATTCTACCTTCCAATGTTGGAGGACAGATTAAGGACCATTTATAAGCGTCAACTAAATACAGCGTAGTTTCCCAGCGCAATAATAGGCGTGTAAGATACAACCAATCAATAAATGACAGAAGGATAGCTTAATAAGAGTGTAGGCTGTAGCTGAAGTGCCATGTACGCCTGCTAAGGCCAGTAGCAACACACATGCCAAGGACAGCCAATCAGGATAGGCGCAGCCAGTAAAAATGGACCTATTGCAAAGGTAGCCACTGAGAAATGTCTGAAAGGACAAGAACAAGGGTTGTTGCAGTATATATTAATACAGAAGCCTGAAAGGATGAACAACAAGTTCTTAGTTACACCTGGATAGATTGCAGCCGCTGGCTAGATTGTACTCCAGTTTCAATAAACATAATTATCTTAAAAGTTCTATTCTATTGTAGTCTGTAGTGCTCTTGTATAAGATTAGGTAGAGTAAATTAGCAAGGCTAACATCTATCTGTAGCTTTGAACATACCAGTAATAACACAAGTTGCTCAACAGGGTGCCATCTTAGCCCAGCTTGACAATGAGGGTGTAGATTGACATGTAGCATATTACTCACGTGTACTCAACAAGCATGAGAAGAACTATAGAATAACCAAAAAGGAATTCTTGGAAGTCCTACATGCTGTGAAGCAGTTTCAACACTATATCTATGTGACCTACTTTACTGTAGTCACTGACCACTCATCCCTTAAATGTTTACAGCAGCTAAAAGAGCCTGAAGGTCAACTGGTGCGTTGGGCCCTGCACTTTCAAGGATATGATTTCACTGTGGTACACCGTCCTGGTGCTCAACATCAAAACACTGATGGATTGTCCAGAATGCTTTTATTGACCATCTATCCTATTGACGCCAATCAATTATATGAGATAATAGGATATCCTGACTCCTGGGCCACCAAATCAGAGGAAATTTGACTGGATCTACAGGCCTTATAAAGGATACTGTTATTTGGGATAGAAAACTCTTCAAGAAGGTCAAAAATGCCTATCTGCCCTACGTTTAACCTAGTATAAGAGTAGCCATTATCCTCCAAGCCCACATTGATACTGGACATGGGGATATAGCCAAAACTCATGACTGGTTGTACAAAAACTTCTACTGGGAAAACATGCGCCTCCTAATTCCTGATGTCCTTGCATCCTGTCATTCTTGCCAGCTCCAACAACCTCAACCATCACAACATCAGTTCAAGCTCATCCTGCCTAAGCATGCCTTCCACACGGTGAGTATTGATGCTGTGGGGCCTCTTCTGCGTTCTAGGTCTGGATGCTGGTTCATCTTAGTAGCTGTAGACTATTTTAATAAATGGGTTGAAGCCAGAGCTACCAAAGACATCACTGCTAAGACTACTGAAAATTTATTGTTGGAAGATATCTTCTATTGACACAGGTGCCCTAAAGTCTTGCTATCTGATAATGGCACCAACTTTAATACCTGCCTCATCACTTCTATTATAGAAACTATGGGAACACACCAATTCTTCTCTGCGCTGTATAACCTGTCAACCAATGGGACTGTTGAACAAGCAAACTCCTCTCTGGTATCCATAATGAGAAAGCTCACGCTCTCTAATGCCACCAATTGGGATATGTTCCTCCCTGATGCCCTCTTTGCTTATTGACTCAGTAGACACCAAGTGACTGGCCAATCTCCCTTTGCCATGCTGTATAGGCATAAAGCCACAACTCCCCCAATCTTGGGACCCCCTTTGATTGAAGTTGACGTGTCTGCTAATCCTGAAACTCATGTCAAGGACTTGACTAATTGTATCATTGACATCCAGGCCACAGCATATTCAACTGCCTACAAAGTCAAGGCCTTAGAGCTCTCTCCCTCTAGTGCTTCTAGAGCCCCCCTCCCCTTAGTACAAAGTAGGTGACCTAGTCCTCTACTATCAGAACTGTACTGGGGGCAGAGCCTATAAGCTAGAATCTCTCTGGGTTGGAACTTGTGAAGTCACCTTTAAGAAGGGCGTTGAGTATACCATAAAGCTGCTATCATCTGGCTGTCCTTTTAACCAAGTTCACTCCAAATTCCTCTGCAAATATCAACTCTCTGTGTCCAATCTTGAGAAGAGAGATGTCAGAAATTGCGCCATTAATACTGTTTTAATATGACCTTTGAATAATGATATGTGCAAAGATTTGGTTGGTTTTATTTTTTACTTTGGATATTCCTTGCCTCCCATAAATGGGTTGACATTAATATCCACCCATTCTGGATTGCCATACCAGCCTGTGACTGATACTGGTATGACTTCAACCCAGTGTGACCCCCTCTGTCACTCTGTCTACCTAGCATACAATCATTGACCCTTGTCTAAATTTAAGTAAAATTATTTCTCCTAATAAAGACAAGTTATCCACATTTGTGTTGGCTTTAATATTCTTCAAGCTTTTTCCTTTCCTTTTTTTCAAAAGGAATTTTTTATCTTGTATTCCAGGAAATTAAGGCACATTCCCTTAATTTTGCCCTGTAGGCTAACCCAAGGCTAGCTTTAAACCTCAAATATTTTGTTATAAAGATTTCCTGCCGTGTCCTCCTGGATGTTGTCTCCAGGAGCTGAACACAACAATCAGGCTTAATTTATGTGGCACTACTTAATCCAAAAACCCAGAGATGACATAATGTAAAACAAGTGGGGTATTTAATTAATATCTATACCACTAAATCTGGTATAGTGATGCTTGGGAAGCTAATTTACAACTGTGAATAGTAATAATAGATATATAATATCAAATAAATTTTTTTCTATAAGGGCATATGTATTTTCTCTAATAAATTAGGATTTGGCTTAAAAAGTGTCAAACTGACCACTTTTGCTTTTAGAGTGTCAAACACAAGTTTTTTTTATTTTTTTAGTAAATTTACTTATGAATTGCCCCTTAAATTGGTCTTTCAGCTAACCATTTTATTAATCAGAGTCAAATTTGAGTAAATTTAATCTTGGTTTTTGGTTTTGAACCCCTAAATTACTAGTAAAAATTAGCATAAAATCAGTTAAGCCAAAAATACTAATAGATTTGAATATGCAACACTTGACTCCCTGGTACTTGACACTTTGTCAAGTAACAGGGAGTCAAACTTACCACAGTTGCTCATAATTGGACACAATCAACAATAAAGAGGCTTTTGCATGCATTCAGAGCTTTATAGTGTGGAAAAAACCCATATTAAATGATGGTTTACTGGTTCCTGACCTGGGTCAATGGAAGTTCAGGGTCCTGCTGCAGGAGATTGAGCATTATAGGCTATAATACAGTTATATTTGACTTGATTGACACCTTCTACTTCTTAGATCCAACATCATTCCCTTGTTCATGAGTTTATTTAATTCTCACATAATAGCAGGACAGGAAAATTCATCTGGATTGTAATTTAGTCCCAAGTTATGCCATACCAATTTAGTGCCACAGTTTACTGGGGAATTTGAAAGGTGATAACTTGATGCTTGCGCCTCTGATTATAGTTGCTGTAGAATAATTGGCTCTAGTCAAAGCCAGTTGGCTGATAGATGTCAATTGTCTAGAAAAAGCCCATAAAATTTATTCTCTGGTTAGCTGGTGTCCTGTGAGTGATTAAGCAAAGGAGCATAAGCAGAGCAAGATTATTGATTATTAACAATCCAAGTGAGACAGTTAAACTGAGAGACATGTTCATCTCAGCTTTTTTCATTATATCCATTAAATATTGGGGTGTAAATAGGGGCTTTAACATACTAAGTCTAATGTATAATTGCACTGGCTTGACTGATATTTTTATCAGGTAGGTTAAAACAAAGTTTCAGAAAAAATCATTGAAAAAAACAATCAAAATTACAAAATAAGAAGTTTTAATTTTTATGACCTTAATTTTAATCAAAAGTCCCTATTTGGGTAGTTCATAAAGTTAACATACTGTTGCAACATCTTTGATTACTCCCTCTTGGGAAATTAATCCCGTAGCAACTTGCTTAATGATTCCCTAACTAATCATTAACTCAGTGGCACTACTATCATTTGACCATCTATTACAGGGATCAAACATCTCAAATCCTAAGCAGAACACAACTTGTATAAGCCTCATGACTTAAAAGGAACAATAAATTAGATAAGCCCCATGACTACCATGACATACATGGACAGTATGTGGCTTCACATGATACTATATATATCCTATATTCATATCCAATAAAGTATCATTCTATTATTAATTTTCCACTTTATTTTTTTATTATACTTCCCAGAAGTATATACTTAACAGTGGTAGAACAGGTAGGTTATACACACCTACACAACTTAAAGGAAAAAAATCATCCCAAGAAAAGAAGTCAGCAGATGGCATTCCCCACAGGCTGGAGAGACTGTGAAGAAGGACAGGACGTCCCTACATGGTTTTTGTCTTCAACAACATCCTTATCCCTACCAAACAGTATAATCCTCAATACTTGTGGAATCCTGAACCTGCCTCCAACTCCAATTCCACAGACAACTGAAATATCCAACATTATATTTCAATATCTACGCTCAGCAGAGATTGGAGCATTTGAAGGACTACATTGAGAGAACACCAACCTCTGGATCCAAAGCACACAAAACAAGTTTAAACAAGTGGTCTAGACCTGCTGACTCTAGGCTATTGAGATTTCCCTCTGCATTACAGGGGCTGCCTCATGCTTTATAAGTGAATGGTTCAACTAACATCTTGATCACAGTAAAGACTGGGATATGTTCAAAGTTACCTTCCTTGAAAAGTTTGCCATAAAAGGACTCAAATGGTGATCATGACAGAACTCAGAACCTTTGAGATGACAGGAACAATTAAGGAGTACATTGCAGCCTACAAAGATCTATGTGACCAAGCTCCCAACACCATTAACTTTGACAAAGTCAGAATACAATTGTATTTCTACAATGGCCTCCCCACACACATTAGACATCAGTTTGACATGACCCACTGAAGGAACCTTGAAGACGTATTCTTGGAAGGGAAATATGCAGCAAAGAAACCTGACAATCTACATGTAACAGACAAACAAAAGGAGAGTCCCATAGTAAAGAAGAACCCTTGACATAACAAACAGAACAACTGAGCTAATAATACCCATCCTTGAAACAGGAATCACACTGCTCAAGTTAACCAAGTAAGGACTGATGACACCAACAAGAAGGGGAAAGCTCAGGGGAGTGCTTAGGCAAGCCGCCCTCCCCCACTCTACAAGACTTGTACAGGTACCAAGACGTGGACTAAATCACTATGATACAACTACCTTCCAGCAATCCTCTGCTGTTTGCTACCCAAACAGGAAATAAACTCCTCACTTATCCTTTCTGCTTTTGCAGATATCAGGGCACAGCACTTTTGAAACTGGAGCAGGCCAATCTCTTGTTGACAAGAAATTTGCCAACATCATGAAACTACCCACAATCCAAAGCAATATCAAGATAGTTATCATGGCAGATAATAGAAGCACACCAGCCAACAGAGAAGTGAAACCTTTCTGCGCCCAAATTGGAGATGTACAAACTACGCTCAGTGGGCCTATCATACCAATTCCCAAATACAATGACATACTTGGCCTGGATTGGATGCAAAAGACCAAACCTCACATTGACTGGGATAGCTCTACCCTCACCATAAAAAGTGGCAAGGTGCACCACCATGTCTACCCAACTCACCTTGACATGCTTATAAAAGACCATATATTTGTGAAGATTATGGAAACAGAAAAAGATAAGGACCCTAGCATAATCAACTGGAACACTTACATGTATGAGGTTATCCACTTCAAAAGTACAGAAACCACATGTGAAAGAGACCCAATTCAAGCACAGCTAGTCATTGAATTCCTTTCTGTTTTTTCAAGAAACTTTACCAGGACTATCACCTGGCCAAGGCATACAGCACAGAATTGACCTCAAGGGAAGTGTGCCAAAAGCATTCTCCATTTACTGCCTAACACCACAAGAAGACAATACTAAAAAAGCGTATCTTGACAAAGCACTTGAAAAAGGACTCATAATACCTTCTAAATTGCCTTTTGGTGTGGCTGTCTTCTTTATTGAAAAGAAAGATGGAGGACTCTGGCTAGTCACAGACTACAGGGCACTCAACAAGGTCACAATTAAGAACAGGTATTCCCTACCCCTGTTAATGACTTTTTTGCCCTGGGGGAGTCTCAAGTCTTCACAAAAATCAACTTAATAGCAGGTTATTACCAAATTTGTGTGAAAATGGAAGATATACCAAATACAGCCTTATGAACAAAGTATGGTTCCTTTGAGTGTGTGGTCCTTAACTTTGGTATGAAAAATGCCCCAAGCACCTTTATAACCTTTATGAATGAAGTCTTCAAAGAAAATGTGAAATCCCTGGATTTTTGACTTGACAATTCAGCCATCAATCTTATTGATTGGAATCTGGAAAGATACTCAGAATAAATTGATGTTTAGCTTGGACGCTGATGCACCGGCAATATTTGGTGGCACTAAGGCCAAACTGCTTCAAGAATTAAGAATGATATTTCCTGACCCAAAATCAATGGACCAATCCGTCTTTAATCCAATCCAAATCAAGTGTCCACTTTTGATCAATCCAGCGGTGTGTCAGCATAATCCTAAAATATCCAAGTGCTCCACAGGAGCTAAAACTTGGCTAATAATGCACTTTCAGGTGCTCATCCCAATTATAATAACCACAATAGTGGTTAGTCTATGGTTTAACCCAGTTCTGCCTACATTGACTGGGGTTGAATCCCAAAAACTCCTTGATATATTTTTCATATGCTATTTTATTATGCTATGTGATGGATTAGATCCCACCCATAGAACATGGGATGTATGGACTGGTTTTCAGGAAGAAAGCCACAATAGCAGCTTGGCATTACAGCTGGCATCATGCTCGCCTTAGGATAAGATCAGGAGCAGAAAGGATGCAATAACAATAACTCCACAATGGAGAATTGGGCAAGATGCCTTTTGGGGAAGCACTATTCAGTAAAATCCCAATACTTAGGCTGGTCTGGCCCTAGGATTTTTTGGGTCAATTACCCATGAGATAACAATCCTATAAAATGATATTTATCTAACAATAATAAAGATTCAACTCTTGCTCTCTTCAATTAAAATCTTCATTAAGGTTTATCTGCATTTATAGATAGTAAGACTGTGTTTTGGTCTGCCTAGATAAGAAAAAGGTATTTTGAAGTTAATAACTGTGTATTGACGTCCTTAGACTTCAAAAAAAAACTGATACTTTCTTCCCTAAAAGCAAACCAACCAAATCTCCTCTTACCAAAATTGAGAGAAAACATTGGAAAAAAGGGCAATCATCTACCTAGACATTATAATCATATACAGTACAACTGTAGCACACCACTGGAAAGACATCTGTATGGTCCTATTCACCCTCAAAGAAAACCAACTTATAGCCAAACCTTCAAAAGCCAACTTCTTCTTGTCCAAACTACCGTTCAAGGACACATTATCAGTAAGAACAGAATAAAACCAGACCCAGAAAAGATATGTGCCATAATCAAAATGCCAGTGTCACTGAATAAGAGTGAGCTTTGTATATTCCTAGGCATGGTAGCCTATTGTAAAAAGATTCATCCCTGACTGGGGCATCTTGACTGCTCCTTTCTGCAATCATAGGCAAGATAACCAAATTTATATGGACACCACTAAGAGATCAACACTTCCCTCAACTAAAAGCATACATAGTCACCACCCCCATCTTACAATATCCAAGCTGTGAAGGAGTATACAAGCTAGAAAATGACACCTTGATTATGCAATAGGAGAAGTACTCCAAATTTAAACTGCAGAAAAGGACTTTCTCCCTGTAGCATATGAATCAAGAAAAATGTTTGATGATGAACAAATATATCCAATACATGACAGGGAGCAGGTAGCTATCATTCACTGTCTCATTAAGTGGCAATGTTAAATGGAAGGTGCACAAATATTCAAAGTGCTAACCAACCACAAGTCACTGATATTCTTCAAAACCCAACAAAATCTGTCAAGGAGACAAGCTGAATGGATGAGCCTTATATAAAGGTACCCCATGACAATCAAATACAAGTCAGGCAAAGAAATGCTTACTACAGAAGCCCTATCAAGGCTCAAAGGTAAACATCTCCTATGCACTGATGAAAACCCTGATTGGCCCATGTTAATCATGGGGAATCTCCAAAAGAAGTTCCCACCTGGTACACCAATGGACACCCAAGAAAAAGTCCTCAAGAACAAACATATGCTCAAAAATGTATATGGCACACTACACTAAATACTTTCCAGTGATGACACTGTACCCTACATCCTGTAAACACAAAAGATTGACACAATCCTCCAATACCACAGAAACATGGGACACACCTGTAGCCAAAACTTACATGAATACCTTAAAACGCGCTACTGGTAGCCCAACATGCTGGACAATATAAAGGAAGTACTGGAGCAATGTGAAGTCTGTGAAAAGTACGCCCACTCCAAGGCATCACCTAAATCAGTACTACAAGTGCCATTAACATAACCTTTTAAAGTGTGGTTACTGGATATTGTGGGACCTATTTCTGGTAATAACAAAGGCAAAAAGTAAATCATAATAGATATCAACTATTCAACTAGGTGGCCTGTAGCACAAGCTATAAAAGAACACAAAGGCAATGATGTGAGACATTTTATTGGCAAAAAAAACAAAGTTAAATTCAAGAAACCTGACCTCCTGGTCACAGATGGAGAAACCAAACTTAAAGCCATCAACAGCAATATCTACCTTGCCAAGAATGGAATAAAGCACACTCCATCCAGTCCCTATTACCTGCAAGAAAATAGAAGAGTAGAAAAACTAAACAGCTCACTAGTAGAAGCCCTCAGTAAGTTATCTGCTTACAATCTAAAAACCTGGGTCAACATGCTACCAACAGCACTCATGGTGTGCAGAACACAAGTCAAGCACAACACAGGCAAAAGCCTGTATGAACTTGTCTATGGGAAAAAGCCCACCCTTGTTAGTACTGCTGCAGGTCCACGTTTACCTCTACCCAAGAAGATACCAGACAACAGTGAACTGGGTGTACAATGGGATAGAAAAGACCAAATAGACATGGAAAGGAAAAGAGTCAAGAGGAAAGAAATCCCACTATAACAAGAACTCTTTCAAGTCAGGGAAAAGATTTGGGTTGTCAATCATGACATGCACAAGTTGGATCCAGGGTTACAAGGACCATCTATTGTCATGAAGTCAAGCCCAACACTACTTACCTCATCAAAGATATTGGCACTTGAACAGAACTGAAGCTTATGCACCATGTCTGCCTCTGCCTATGCAAAGAAAGAATAGCTCAACGTAAATTCTGGCTCCCTGTACCTGATGCCAAACTGGATCAGTACCAAGTCTGTATTCCCAACACTCTTAAGAAAATTCCTAAGGTTCCACCTTCCAACACCCCAAGGGGAGATGTTGCAACATCTTTGATTACTCCCTCTCAGGGAATTAATTCCCCAAGCAACTTGCCAACTGATTCCTCAACCAATCATTAAGTTGGTGGCACTAAAATCATTTGACCATCTATTACAGGGATCAAAAATTTCAAATCCTAAGCAGAACACAACTTGGACAAGCCTTGTGACTTAAAAAAAATGACTTGGATAAGCCCCATGACGTACATGGACAGTATGTAGCTTCCCATGATACTATATACAGTAGTTTTCAAACCTGTTGAGATAAACGTAAAATCTCAACCTAAAAATGTATACAACTCATTCTAAAAACAAAATAAAAAATCAAGGAATTTATATTAAATTACAATAGATTTGGATCTACTTTGATTTTTTAGACTAAGTTGTATTTGTTTTTACTGTCATTTTTTTATCTCAACAGGTTTGAAAACTACTGTATTATCCTATATTAATATCCAATAAAGTATCATTCTCTTTTTATTTTCTCCTTTATCTTGTTTGTTATACTTCCCAGAAGTATATACTCAACAATACACAAAAAGAATCCTTTCAAATTTTTATAAACTACCTCTTCTCCCAAATTAAATATCCCTTGATTGCCTGTTAAAAGTCCCCTATTTTATTATATAACATAGAAATACATTTTGTGTGACTTTATTTTGTTTAATATTTTTAAATCCCATTTGAATCTCCCCCTGATTCTATTTCCTTTCAACCCTTCTGTTAGTTCCTCATCACTACCATAATTGAATTATAATATATTATGTTGCTTGAACTGTGCTTTGTTAGCAGAGTTACAAGGAAAAAATATATTGGAAACTAGATAATGTCTTTATTACAATATAGAAGATTATATAGTTTAGGTGAATCCTTTATTAGGAACAAAACATGTGCTGATCAATTGTTTGGATGGGTAGGGGAAATGCTTGATCATGTTAATGACTTAAGTGCTAAATCAAGTTTGTTCTTGATTTATATTACTGGTGCTTTATGTTTTTTTTGGTAATTTGAGTGACTTCTGCTGTTGGCTTTTTGTACCAAGATGATTTGATTGAGGGACAAGGGATCTTTTTTTGCAAAGCCTTGTTGGGGGCTGATGCCCAGTTTCAACAACAAAGCAACCACAGTCTTTTTTCTTGGTATAGTGAGTTGTTTTGTTTGTAGTTTTGGATCTTTTTATTTCAATTTAGCTTTTGTATGAAGATTGTTGAGTTTCTTGTTTGGCCTTTTGGAAGTTCACCAAAAACATTCAAATTATTTTCAGTCTGTAACTCATATAAGTTGTGTTTCCTTTAAGTTTGAATTCATTTAATTTACAGTGACACATTTTTATCATAAAACTTTTAAAAATAGAGAATGTATATTCGGGTCACTAAATAAAACAACATATGCCTTATTGTTTATGTTAATATTAATGTAAGTGTAAATTAATATGGTAGAACTACTATTAGTTTTGAAATAATGTAGTTCAGCACGGTGTAATTTGAGACTATACTTTAGGATACTGCTTTTGAGATACCATGACTATTCATTATAATATCAGCTTTTATAGTGATTGGCCTATTTTAGGTCTTGAAGATATATATTTCCACCATGAATTCCACATTAAAAACAATGTCAATGATGCTTACATTACACCATAACACCCTAAAACTTGGCCATTTTCTTTTTTCAGAGGTTGAAATATAAAAAAACTGAATTTAAAAAGTATCCCTTTGTATTGCCAAAATAGAGTCCAAGAATTAGCACTCAATTATTTAGATTGAACCAATTTATAAAAATAAGAATTGACTTACTGTTTATATTTAATACAATAAAAATTGTAGATTAAAATATAGAATCTCAATTTTTGGATTTTTATTTAGAATCTTTAATGTTTACCCTTAATAATAGTTTAGTTCCTATGTTTCCGGGAGTCTCACATCATTTTTTTGTAATTATAGTAATGGGAAGTTAAAGATAGGTAACTGTCACAATTTTTATATAAACAATATATTAAAGTCATTTTTATATGCTATCAGATAAATCCCCTATTTATATTGTTTTAGAGTCTAAATATCTGATATGTTTTAGCTAAAATATATGCCTTGTGCAACCAAAAGTAAGTTTATTTTATTATTGCTGAGTTTAGTGAATTAATAAAATTATAGCATTTCAACTAAATAGATAGTATTGTCCAATTTAAAGCCTGCATGTAAATTAGCAGCAAGTTAAAATGCTAAGCCTCAACTATAATATCTTGGTATGGTAAACTACTTGAAGCTTATGCTATTGCTTAAAATAAATTAGCTATAAATAGTTGAGATTGTCACTTGGTTTTGTAAAGCATATTCCTTTCTGATTACAAACTACTTATTGGTGATGTGTCAATGAAACAATAAAGTCTGCTGACGCCACTTTCTTTTTCCAAGAACAATTCATTGTGTGGCACTCAAGTAGCAGAGAATAGGCCTATTTGAAACAGCAAAACTAGAATAGCAAAGTATTGATTAATTGCCCCAAAAACTCACAAAGGAAAGAACTGGTTGAATAGAATATTACCCATAGTCAGCTTAACTTTGTAAATTACCCTTGAAACTTTCAAAATAGTCTAGATGATACTGGGTACAAGACTGGATCTGAGATTTCAATTATATAATCTATTGGAAAAAGTTGAATTTAAGAAAGAAATACCCTCAGTTAAAAGGATCAAAATAAGCTAGAACTAATAAAGTATCCAGAAATGAGATTGAGATATCAATTGAATAATAAAAGTCTAAAAAAGTTGCTAAAAGCTAACTCTGATATAAGGGTATAACTCAATTACTAAAAAATACTTAGAAAATATGTAAATTTATTTATTTTTAATTGGTACTATTTAAAAAGTTATTTATCAAAAAATAAACCATCAAAACTGAAGATTTCTCAAAAAGAGAACACTACACAATCTGACTGTCTTTTTATTGCTTGTTTTTAAACATTTATCTTCAATTCTGAAAATCATTTAAAATTTGAAGGTATGTAAAAAGATAAAATAAATAAAATAGAAAGTATTATAAATCCCAACTAATAATCTTGGGGAAAGATATTCTTTGCTTCAAAAATACAAATAACAAGCCTTAAAAGTTAAAAATTGTAGTTTAATAATAATATAAATTATATGTGAAAAATAATCTCATTTAATTTTTTATAAAGAGTATTATTGATTATAACTAGATAGCATTATGTATTATAAAAGAGATGTATTTTCAAAACAAAATACATTTTAATAACAATATTTAGCCCATCCAGGATCAAGTAAAGATGAATTTAGTATATATCTAATTCATTTTATAATAATTAGTGCCTTGGAAGACTTATTGACTGTTAATTTTCAAAATAAGGGATTTTTTAAATTATCTTAAGTATAATTTTATGTAAAGATATTTGGCACTGAGTGGTTTGGTGCATTAGTGATTCAACTAATAACAAGTCAAATCACCAATCACCAAGCCAGCCAATCAGATAATGCCTGCTCAACCACCTGAAATTGGGTGGTTGTCAGAGGCCCTTAAATATGATTTTAATTCAAAATAGGATGGAAAACAGTACTGTTTATCTTTAGACATTTTTTTACAAAGGCTTAGATTTAAACCTGAGCCTTTTTTTATCAAGTTTTTTTGCAATCTACTAATTAAATTTCTTTAAAACATATTGTAATATATATGTAATTTTTTTATTTTAAATCCAATGGAAGTGTGTACAGATCTACATTTAATAATGAAAAATTTAGATATTAAGATGTATAACTCTAAAAGCTTTAATAAAACTTATGTATGAATCCTTATTAATAATATTCCACTATAAAATACTAAAAAATAGTATAATGTCATATTCTAGCTCCTAAAATTAATATTGCCAGATTTTGAGTGGGTACACTTTCAACTTTACTAAAGATATCTTTTTTACTCTAATAAAGATATTAATTATCAAATCTTCATATTTTTTGTCTTAATTGCTTCACAAAAGATTATAAAAAACACCATTATGAGTTAATTTTAGTTTAATTAAATAGTGCTTCAATTAGAAAATATACCCATATTAAGATAGATAAGTTAATAGCAAAATTATGTGAATTAAAAAATTTAGGTACCTGGTAATAGAAAAGCTATATTTATTTAAAAATTTGCTACATATATATTTGAGAATAAAAAATAGAGGTCTAAAAAATATTACACATACAGTATAACTTAACCCTGTTTTTGCTCTATAATAAAACACTACTTAACTGTTAAATATAATATAAAATTCTTGAATCTTATTTTGAAGTATTCAGGTATATTTTTCACAATCAATTGAAGCTTCATACAAATTTTTTTTAATTTTATAAGATTGTAATATTATAAATATTATACTATAACTATAAAAGGTTAACACTTTAAAATATACCAAATGCCACTAATACACTTAGTATGTATACTAGTCTTGTTGTTACTTATTTAAATTAAACAATTCAATCTCTTTATTTTGATAATTACTGAGTATCTTTATCAACTATAGTAATAAAACTGAAAGTTAAGTTAAAAAAGATTATTAAAAGAAATTTATTATACTTTTAAAGTTATACATTTTAATATCTAAAAATTTCATTAGTAAATGTATATCTGCACTTACTTCCATTAGATTTGAAATAAAAAATTACATATATATTACATTATGTTTTAAATAAATTAAATTAATAAATTGCAAAAAAACTTGATAAAAAAGGCTCAGGTTTAAATCTGAGTCTTTGTAAAAATTGTCTAAAGATAAACAGTACAGTAGTTTTCAAACCTATTGAGATAAACATAAAATCTCAGTCTAAAAACAAATACAACTCAGTCTTAAAATGAAATAAAAGTGGATCCAAATCTATTGTAATTTAATATAAATTTCTTAATTTTTGATTTTTTTAGATTGAGTTGTATTTGTTTTTAGACCTAGATTTTACATTTATCTCAATAGGTTTGAAAACTACTGTACTGTTTTTCATTCAATTTTGAATTAAAATTGGATTCAAGGGCCCCTGACAACCACCAAAATTGGGTGATTTAGAAGGCACAATCTGATTGGCTGGCTTGGTGATTGGTGATTCAACTTGTTATGAGTCAAATTGCCAATACACCAAACCACTTGGTGCCAGATATTCTATAGGTATAGGTTTTGGACTATACATAAAAATAAGTAACATATTTATATTAAGTTAAGAACAATTAGGATTGAATGAGTGTTGCATAAAACCTAATTTTTATTTCAGATAAAGATGTTTTATAGCTTTAAAATTCAATTTAAATATATGGACAGGTTATCTTAAATTTTTTTTATATTTTTGAATATAGGCACTCAAATTTTTGTTTTAAAAATTGACTTGGCTCAGGTTATTATGTTCTCTGATTTATTTCAAGCTTGCTGTGATACTCCTTTAAATATATATCTAAAACAGTCAAGACATTTAATTCATTATTGTGATCAGAATAATAAAAAAGATTTACTTTGGATTTAAAAAAACTACTATTATGCTCTTATACCTAATTCAGGTGATTTTTGCAGAAAATCTAACTTTAAACTTTTTGTTTCTCATTTAAGTCTGGCACCAAATTAGACAAGAATTAAACTAAATATAATAATATTATAAATTTAAAAGAATATTATAAATTATAAATTCTTTATAATTTCATGAGTATATCATCAAACTTATAGAGCATAAATGACATTTAGTTTTATATGTTAATAAGTATAAAATATCATTGATTTTGATATTTTAAGAAGAAAAAATGTTTATTGTTTATAATATTTTAACTTAAGCTATTTAACCATCCAATATTTTGCTTCAAAAATGGTTTGAATAATACTAGTAACATGATATCCACAGAATTTTTTTTAACTTTTAGCATATACTTAAAGTGATCTAATAAAAATTAGTTTGACTCTAGATCTTTGATCATACTTAAAATATCAGCTTCAGAGTGTAATTCTTTATATCAATGTATAAAGAATATATATAATTTTTATATAATTATCTGAAAAGTATCCCTTTACTCAGCTTGATATAAAGAGTTATTTTTTGCATTTAAACTTTTTACTGCTATTTTACTTTTCTGATACACTTTTTAAATTTTAATTATACTGTAAATTCAGAACCTAAAGGTAAAAATGCAGGATTGTCAAATTCTTTTGTGTGAACTCACTAACTTAATGAAGTAATTTTCATATCACAACAACTTATTTTTTTTATATAAAAGGATGAAAAATATTCCTAAGTTGGTGAGTTCAAGCAAAAGAATTTGACAATCCTGCATTTTCACCTTTAGGTTCTGAATTTACAGTATTAAATTTTAAAGCTAGCATTAAAAATCTTTAGAAGTTTTATTATCAAATAGAAAAATGCAACCATTATTGTCAGAATTTTGGGATATTGACTAATTAACAGATCCAACCAAATAAAACAGGCCAGCTGGGAATTGCTCTTAGGAATAGTTTCAGCAAAATAACATGGGCCTCATGCTGCTGAATCCATGGATTAACAACTAAATCATATCCTGGCATCAACAAATTCATGCATTGTAATTAATGAATGGAACATGTAATTATTGCTCATTAATTAGTTTGTGTCTGAAAGCATCTCAATATGCACCTCATAATAATTACTATTCTAAACTTTAATTATATTTGTGAGATTAGGCTGATTAACCACAAATAATCAGGCTAATCATTTCATGCAGATCTCTATCAGTTACACGCTGTATTATTACTAGGTCAATATTCTATTAAGTTTAGTAATTATACGCCACATAATCACTAGTTTAAATAATTGATATGGCAGTTATACGTTGTGTAATTGTTAGTTTATTATGATAGATGCAACAATTATACGCTGTATTATCAATTGATTATTATTCCAATGTCTAGTGATTATATGTTGTATATTACTAGTTTATTATAATTGATGTAGCTATTATACACCATATAATGGTTAGCTGTTATAATGATTATCACTGATTACACGCTGTATAATCTTCAGATTATCAAGTTTTATCTCTCACCCTATCCTACTGGACGTTGTATCAACTCAGTCCTACCCAACCTGATGGACGTATATGAGTATATCAAGCAAGTGATATGCAAAAAACTAGGAAATACCAAGTTTGGATCAGCATCACACAGCGTATAATTGGGTTCCTTATTGGTTTGGGTCAGCATTACACGGCAGATAATCTAAGAGTCAATATTGGATTGTCTGCTAATATACAGTGTAGAATCCCTAATTTGACCTGTTGCATTAAAAGTAGAAGGCTTGCCAGCCAGAAAAGGATCACTGATTAAGCCCTACAGATGGAATAATAGAATTCTACTTCCCAATGTAGAGAGCAGATTAGGGAACATTTATAAGCGTAAATTAAATACAGTGTAATTTCCCAGCGCAATAATAGGCGTGTAAGATACAGCCAATCAATAAATGAGACTAGGCTAGCTCAAGAAGAGCGTAGGCTGTAGCTGAAGTGCCATGGACGCCTTGCTAAGGCCAATAGCAGCACACATGTCAAGGACAGCTAATTGGGATAGGCGCAGCCAGAAAAGATGGATCTATTGCAAAGGTAGCCACTCAGAACTGTCTGAAAGGACAAGAACAAGGGTTGTTGCAGTATATATTGATAAAGACGCCAGAAAGGGTAATGAAAAGCTCTTAGTTACACCTGGATAGATTGCAGCTGCTGGCTAGATTGTACTCCAGCTTCAATAAACATAATTATCTTCAAAGTTTTATTCTATTTTAGTCTGTAGTGCTCTTGTAAGAGGATTAGGTAGAGTAAATTGGCAAGGCATACATCTATCTGTAGCTTTGAACATACCAGCAATTACCCAAGTTGCTAACATTGGTGCTCTTTCAAAATCAAGCCTCTGCCAATGCCCACAGAAACCATCTCCGCCTGCCAAGGATTGTCCTTGGCTCTGCCCCTGCCCAGCTTTGCTGACAAGCATGGGTAAAAAATTGAATTTTCAGACAGTGAGTGCACTCCTGTATTCTCTGTGATTAACCCTGTGGTTGTTCACCCTCCCACAACCGTCCCTTTGGTTGTGGCCCCTCTGCCCTCTGTTCCTGTGAGTCGTGCTTTGATTCACTCCTACAATTGCACGCAGTTTGTAGAGCTTGCTAAAGCACTCTTATGTGGACTCTTCCTCTGTCCTACCAATTGATCTGACCAGACCCTAAGCATCTTTTTCCACTATTGTGACCAAGAATCTTGCTGGCATCTCTACTGGCTCTATTGAAACAACTCCTTCCAGGCTCTCCAAGATCAACTTTCTGGAGGAGAACACACTGTGGAGTACCTTGCTGGCTTTGTTCAGCTGTCTGTCAAGCAGCTCCAGCTTGCCACTGCACATCAAAACCTTGAGTTGTCTACTCTAGGCAACACCCACCTCTCTTGTTATGACTGGGCTGAGCAGTGGGCCACAGCCAACTCCTTCTTTTCAGAGTTGCACGCCGTGGTATTATCTAATCAGTCCATGGGGGGAACACCCATGTAATAATTGATGAACTGATTGACATCCTCATATCAAAGCTCAGAACAATGGTCTACAAAGCCATGGACGCTTGTGGGGCCTTGTGGCATAGCTCCAGGACGTACACAGGTTCTGCGCCAAATCAGATAATTTCAGTGTGCGTGTGGCAGATGACTTGGCCACCATGGACCAGAACGTAATTGTCCTAGACAAGGAGGTGGAACAGCTCAGTTTGCAACTCCATCAGTTCAAGAAATATGTTCTGGATGACTTTGAGAGACTGGAAGCAAAGGTTGACAGCCACCTGAAGGTATCTTGTTTGTCCACACCTAAACCGCTGCCATGCCCAAACAGTGCCAGTATTGCAGCACTGGAGACAAAGGTAGAAACCCTGTAAATCATAATTAGTGGATACAAAGAGGAGTTTGCCAGAGCTCACAAAACTCTAATGGCCCTAAAAACAGAACAAGCAACCATGAAGAATGCTATTTCACGCTTGTTTAAAACCACGCTGAGTGTAGAGTCCAAGCTCTGCCAAAAAAGCCTCCAAATGGACCACCAGAATGTCCAAGACCGTCTGGCAAGGATGGAAACTAAGATACAACTAATAGAAACAAAAGGCTGTAAGTGTATCCCTACCAGTCAACAAACATCATCTTCTATGCCTACCAACCACTATGAAGACGCCAAAACATCTCTTAGGAGGAAGTGGAACACAAAAACAGGGTGATTCCCTAGGTGTTAACCACCCTAATTACCAGAGAATCATTCACGCCAAAAGCCACGCCTAAGCTAGGTGTAGCTATATGGCAGATAGACAATCAACTGCCTCCTCACGTCAGCACACCAAGACCACAATTGTAAATTAACAATTTAAGATGCTAAACCTCCCCAAATTTGACAAGCAAGTAAATGTGCATTCCTTTCTAAGACTTTTCAAAATGGCAATGAGAGGCGCCTGCAACCATCAGAAGACAACCACACTCATCACCACACTGGACACAGTAAGCGTCAACTTGATGATACCACAACTAACTGTGACCAACTGGAGCTACCAGGAAGCAAGACAGACTGTACTCAAGGTGTTTGGTGAAGAGGATATCCTCCTTACCAGGAAGTCCAAGTTTGGCGCCATAAAGTTTGCCCCAGGAAAAACTCTGCAAGAATTTGCAGAAAGGTTCTATCATAACACATTGGTACTCCTTGGTTATGGCACAGTCTTCACCTTTGACATCCATGCTGCAATGAAGCAGGTGACTCATCCTTACAAAGAACTCGGCAGAGCAATGGCCCCTGCCTATGTCAAGGGCAAGGATGTATCAGAAATTGTGAGCTGTCTTTGTAGCCACGCTGAAACATTTGGTCCCCCTAATAGACCCAAACCTAAGCAACCAAAGACAGCCTACAAAAAACCACACTTACAGAAGGAGGATTCCACTAAATCCTCTGCGCACCCTCCTGATGTGAAGAGTCCCTATTGCATTGCCTGCAATACAGCGGGACATTGGAAATCAAAATGTCCAAACAACGCAAAGAAGGTATACACTGTGCAAAACCATCCTGCTAGCATCAACAAGGGAAAAGCAAAGGCAGAGTAGAAGAGGGAAATTTTACCTCCGCCAGAACCCTCATCTTCTCATTAAACCTGGCCCCAAAGTACACTGTCTGGAAGATCTGCATGAGGACACAATTCACATGGTTGTAGCCAACAATCTCTATGCTATGACTACCTGCTCTCAAACTAAAGTCCAGAACAAAGAGGCTGCCCTAGCTGTAGTATCAAAACCTTATGCAGCTCAAATACAGGGGCCAGGGAAAACTGAAGTTTGCCATGCTCCAATGATACCCCAAACTTGAAGTCAATACAAGTAGCTTTCCCTCTGGAGGAGCTTAAGTCCACATACCCTAATTTCTGCAAAAGCCTGCTCTGCACCTTGGAGAGTGATGAGGAGAACAGGATACATACATTAAAAAGTCCAAATGACTTTTATATTGATTGTAAATACATTGACATCTTGGTTAACAAGCATTGCATTCAAACAATTGTGGATAACAGTGCCCTGTTTAACATCATCTCCACTAAGATGGTAAAGAAAATGAGTATAGCCCCAGATGTTGACTACAGATCACCATTTGATATAGCTGGTAAATAACCCACTTACTATATGGGAGCATACAGCGCACTACCCATGCAATTTGGTTCTGTTGCAGTATCTGCTCCAGCAGTTGTACTGCCAAACAACAACTATGATTTTCTCATAGGCACCTCTTTCCTGGTGAAATATGGTGGTATGACACACTGGGGTCTTGCCACCTTCAAAATCCTTGGTCAGACCTTACCCTTGTTCTTCAGTAAGGAAGGTCAAGACACCGCTCCCAGGCCCTGCAAATTAGTCAATCTGGCTTACGCCAACAGAATTGTCCCCATAGAATACAAACTTGCCAGAAAACACAGGCGTAAACCTCCTACACCAATCCTGGAACATAAGGGTATTCTGTTGAGGACAAGGTCCGCCTTTTCCCTGGAGCCTGGACACCAGAAGATTGCAGAGACTGGGTTGTCTGTGGTTATCCCTGAAGGGCTATATGAACAGGTCATCAAACCCTGGGGCCATTCTTGCTTTGAACTGTTCATTACGCCAGGCATTGCTACCCCCGGCCAACAGGAGATCCAAGTCCTCTTGGCTAATCTCACAAAGAAAACAATTTCTATCAAGAAAGACCAAGTGGTAGGCTTCTTACACTTCTACCCCACAGAGGAACTATCTGAGGTGAATGGATTTGGCACACTTGGAGGAAATAGGTATACAGGACAAACCTGAACAAGCAGTCCAATTTACTACACCCCTAGCAGACCTTTTCTCTCTTGGCCCTGAGGAACAAGCTCATGCATCTTTGTTGTTTGAGAAGTACCACTCAATCTTTGCTGAAAGAAATCATGATATGGGTTTTGCTGAAGGAGTAACCCATCACATCAATACAGGAACCACTCCTCCAATCTGCATGCACCCCATACAACAATCAAAAGCAAACAAAGAAGTTGTCTCAGAAGAAGTCAGCAAACTGCTGAAACAAGGCATGTTGGTTCCGTCCAAAAGTCCTTGGGCATCTCCTATCCTGATTGTCAAGAATAAAGATGGCTCTAATTGAGTTGTCATTGACTATCAACACCTCAACAAGGTCATCAAAAAGGACTCATACCCCTTACCTCTCATAGATGACACATTAGACCGCCTCGGGGTGCCAAGTGCTTCTCCACCAAGGACCTCATATTGGGTTATTGGAAGATCAAACTAACCCCAAAGAACAAGAAAAATGCGCCATCATAACCTCACAAGGGCTATTCCAACTGACAAGGATGCTGCAAGGGCTGTGCAATGCTCCTGCAACCTTTCAGCGTGCAATAGACACCATCCTTGGCAGTCTTAAACTCTCCTGTGTCCTAGTGTACTTGGACAACATCAATGTCTTCTCTAGGACTTTCAATGAGATTCTAGCTCACTTGAAAGAGGTTTTCAAGAGGCTAGTGGCCGCCAATATTAAGATAAAGCCGCGCAAATGCCAGTTCTTCAAAGACCAGTTGAAATACCTGGGCTTTGTCATAGATAATCACAGACTATGGCCCAAACCTGCAAAAACTGAAGCCATCTCTAAGATGAAGCAACCTGAGTCAAAACACAACATTCAGGTCTTCTTGGGCATGATTGGTTACTATTGATGTTTCATCCCCCTTTGCAGCCATTGGAGAACCTCTCTTCCACTTGCTGAAACCAGGAGTTGACTTTGTATGGAGTAAGCAATGTCAAGGCGCCTTTGACAAACTACACTTGGCCTTGTTGAGTAACCCTGTCCTGATGTACCCAGACTTTGACCAATCCTTTGTGATCCATACTGTTGAGAAACTTGGGTAATTGCAGGTATGTTCAAAGCTACAGATAGATGTTAGCCTTGCCAGTGTACTCTACCTAATCCCATGCAAGAGCCCTACAGACTACAATAGAATAGAACTTTGAAGATAATTACGTTTATTGAAGCTGGAGTACAATCTAGCCAGCGGCTGCAATCTATCCAGGTGTGACTAAGAACTTGTTATTATACTTTCAGGCGTCTTTATCAATATATACTGCAACAACCCTTGTTCTTGTCCTTTCAGACAGTTCTCAGTGGCTACCTTTGCAATAGATCCATCTTTGCTGGCTGCGCCTATCCTGATTGGCTGTCCTTGGCACATGTGTTGCTACTGGCCTTGACAGGCGTACATGGCACTTTAACTATAGCCTACGCTCTTCTTGAGCTAGCCTAGTCTCATTTATTGATTGGCTGTATCTTATATGTCTATTATTGTGCTGTGAAACTTTGCTGTATTTAGTTGATGCTTAGAAATTGCTCCTGTTCAGCCCTATCACATTGGAAGGTGGAATTCCAGTATTCCATTTGTAGGGCTTAATCAGTGATTCTTTTCTGGCTGGCGAGCCTTCTGCTTATTAATGCAACAGGTCAAATTAGGGATTATACGCCATATAATAGCAGACTTGATCCAGTATTGACTCGTGGATTATCCGCTGTGTAATGCTGACCCAAACCATTAAGAAACTTGATTATACACTGTATAATGCTGACCCAAACTTGGTATTTCCTTGACATATGCGCATCACTTGTTTGATATGTTCATAAAAACATCAGGCTGGGTAAAGCTGAGTTGATACAACATCCAGCAGGATGGTATGGGCAATATACAGTTAATGATTTAGTGACTACACACCGTGTAATCAATGATAATCACTATATTGGCTAACGTTTATACAGCGTATAATAACCATATCAACTAGTAATTATACAGCATATAATATAACACATCAGAATGATAATCAGTGATAATACAGCGTATAATTGTTGCATCTATCCTAATAAGCTAACAATTATACGGTGTATAACTGCCATATCCATTATAATATATTAGTGATTATACAGCGTAAAATCACTACACTTAATAGAGTATCAGCCTAGTGATAGTACAGCGTGTAAATGTAATGATCTGTGTGCAATGATTAGCCTGATTGTTTGTGGTCAATCAGCCTAACCTCACACATACCAACGCCTCACTTACAGCAGTTGGTGCTGTACTATCCCAACTTGACAGCAAAGGACTCAAACACCCTGTGGCATATGCTAGTAGAACGCTAAACGTTCATAAAGCAACTGCACAGTGACAGAGCTCAAATGCCTTGCAGTCATCTATGCATTCAAGCAATTTTGGTTCTACATCCATGGTGTACGGTTCACAGTGGTCACAGACCACACATCCCTAGCTTGGCTCCAGAGCCGCAAGGAACCAGAAGGCCAAATTGCTTGTTGGGCGCTGAAACTACAGGCCTTGGACTAAAAAATTCTCCATTGCCCTGGCAGCAAGCACCAGAATGAAGATTGCCTATCTTGCTTTTCTACCGTGGCCTTAGTGAGCCCATTACTGATATGCTGTACCGCAAAATGATGACCAGGGAGTTTAGTGACAAGCCCGAGTGTGACAGATCCAGGTCCAACCAGTCAAACTAACCATTATCTTGCCCTTAACTCTTACTGCTATTACCTTCCTGTGACAAAGCTTTGCCTCCAAGGAGGCAATTTTATGAGACAACACTTTATTGTCATCCTGCCAACAGGCCATGATCTTAACACTCTTTTTCTCTTTAGCTCTATAAGCCTCAATATCACAATTAGCCCTTTCTTTCACTTATTGTAAATTTTTGTCAAATCCAATCAACAGGTTCCAATGATCCCACACATAGATTTGGTTTTCTTGAGCAGGGGTCCCTTCTTTTGCAAAGTAATTGGAATAAAATTCTTAAAACACAGCTTTTACTTCCACCAAAGCCTCCTCAGGCACAGTCTTGGTGACCTCCAGACTTGCCCAAGCTTCCTCCAGCAAACTTGTAGGAACTTTTTTTCTGGCTACTGCTGTTTCCACGCAAGTACTCCAAATTTTGGCCTTTTAAAAGATAATATAGAGTACATAATAATTGAAAAGCAATTGAGGTAAAAGCGTCAAAATTAACAATATGCATATTTATTAAAGTTTAGCTATTTTTGCTTATATACCATTTGTGGCATATTTGGCTGAAAACCCCTCTGGTTCCTGAATCAACATATGATTTGTATCATGTGGTTTAAGACATTTGAGTCATCAAAACCTAGATTTTTCCCTAAAAGATCCCCTGTAATTCTCAACCTATGAGAATTAACCTACAATGAGAAATAGTCACTTGACACCATTCATCTCAATTTATCATTTTGGCATGGAGCTTCCTCAGCTCCCGGTGCAAAATCCCTGTGGAATATACACATTCCAAAACTCAGCTATCAATGTTCCAACTGGGAACAAGCTGATCAAACCTAAATTCCTAGACATCATTGCCTTTATTTAGTTCTGTGCATTTAATGTTTTTTTGTGTTAAAAACCCATTAAAACACTTTGAAACTTGAACAAGGCAACACCACAGTGCTTTTAACCCAAATTTGGGGATTTACTTATGATTAACCTTGACCAAACTTCTTGACACAGTCAAGGCAATTAAACAATTTAATTAAATCCTCATTAATTATATTTCCATGAATTTATTAATTAACCTTCCTGGTTAATTAAATTGTTTTTTTGAGACACCTAGTACCCAAGATTGCTTTGGCCAATCTCGACTCAATTTTACTAGCTAGCTTTACCTGGCTAACCACCCATGATCTATTCTTTTATAAAATAGAGATACTAAGTTTCCAAGAATCTTCATCTGAAGGATTCCAGTCAAACCTATCTACATGAAATAAACAGCTAAAACAGAACAACTTTATATTTTGAGTATTTATTCAGCTAAATACTCAACAGTGACTGTCATATGATCATATTGAGAAAGTACAGCATATTATAAAAATTCTCTGAAAAGATACAGTACTACACAATGGTGTGCTATACAAGTTGGTGGATGGCAAGGAACACATATTCCCTCCTCCCTCCAAAACAACTAGTATTGTCACAGCTGCTCATAAGGCAACAGGTCATGGTGCCTTTTGGAAAACCAAGGAGATCCTGTCTTGCACCTACTTTTGGGAAGCAATGAATTTTGATATTCAAGAGACAATCAACTGCTACATCAAATGCCAAGGGAATAAGCCACTACAGAAAAGCACAACTTATCAAATGGTTCAACCCCATTTTGCCTGGCATACTGTATCAATGGATGTAGTGGGATCACTCCCACATAGCAGCCCTGGCTTTTGTTATGTGATAGTGGCTATTGATCACCTTACTAAGCAAGTGGAAGCCTGGCCCCTAAGGAAGGTAGATGCCCCTTTTACTTCACAATTTATCTTGGACGCCATCATACTTTGTCACGGCTGCTTGCAGTTCCTACTCTCAGATAATGTGACTAACTTTACGGCCCCAGTAATATCAAGAGTAAATGGCCTCATGGGAGTTTGTGGGGTACTATCCACCCTATACCATCCTGAAACCAATGGGATGGTGGAGCAAGCCAATGGTGCCCTAACCCAGATCCTCTGGAAATTAGCAACATTGCGTACATCTTTCTGGGAAATGTACTTAGGAGCAGCATTGTTTGCATAAAATTTTTTGCTTCACTCTATCACAGGAGCGTCTCCATTTCAACTGATGTATGGCCTCCACCCTGCCATCCCACCTGTCCTATACTTGGCCACAGGTGACCCTAGGAACTTTCCTACAACCAGTATCTAGGTTGTCTATCCAACATCCTCATCAAATTTCAGGCATCTTCTTTTAGCAACACAGCTATCAAGACCCAAGCCAGATTTGAGAGGGACTCTGCCAATAGAGCTCCATTGCCTTCTTTTGAGATAGGAGAGGGGGTTGAATTCTGCAACACTCAAGGCACAGATAGATCCCACAATCTAGACAAGCTATGGGTAAGCCCCTTTGAGATCATAGAGAAAACCTCACCTGATGCTTACACCATCAAGGATAAGGATAGTGGATGTATATTCAACCATGTACATGCAAAAATTCTATATCCATTCTTAACCCAAAAGAAAGGGCCTAATTATACACCTTCTTGATCTTATCACAAAAATTAATAAGCAAAAAAGACAAGCCATACATTATAAAAAGAAAAACATAAAAATGATAAGAAGTGAAAAATGTTGGGAAAGGGCTAGTCCTGTAAATATTTATTGATGAGGGTCCTCTTTAAACTCAGGGATGTGATGATTAATAGCCTCCACATAGTCAGCAAAAGCGTGGCTGGTCACCACCTGATAAAAGACATCATTGTTTTGAAGCTACATACACCACGCCTCAGGGGAGAGCTGCTCTCAGTGCATGATGGGCGCAGTCAAGACCAGCTCCCCATCTGCCAGGTGACCCAGACCACACTCAATGGGGAACACACCCCCAACACCAGGAACTCCACAATAAATCCCTCTGAGGGATAGCCAACTGGAAGACCCCACTGACAGCGCAACACTTAACAACAGTAGAACTCCAGGATGCCCTGCATCTGGCCCAAGGAACCGCAAGGAAGCAAAGGCTTGGGGACCAGGAAAAGGTTGCCCAAAAAAGCCATGTGAGGGGGATACTGGGAAGGGTCTCCAATCTCAAATCTCTCCAGGGTGATTTTGATGACGTTGGGCAGCCAGTTGTGCTGGCTATCAGCATGTTGTAGCCCCCACTCCCAACTGGAGTTGGGACTAGGCCCCCAAGCACAAGACCAGACTTGCACCACTGCACAATTGAAGTCAATTACCTATGCATATTTGACATACAAAGCAACATTAGAGAGGGATAGCTCTACCAAGACCCCCTCCAGGGGCCAACCCAGCTCACAGAGGGCAACAAAGCAAACAGCAGGAGGGTGGTATTGTTTTGCATGGCAAAGACAGGAGTGAACGTCGACCCCTTGCTTGCGGGACAGGAGGACAAAGAGGAACTTGCTCAGGAACTTGTATCCCTGGAAGAGGCTGTTGACCTCAAAGTCCACATTCTTAGGGTCATACAAAAGAACAACACTACCCAAAAGAGTAGAGTCAGGAGAATATGGTATGGCAGGCGTCAGAGGAACCATGGCCCTGGACTGCCAGGCAGCCAGGTCTACTGAGGTAGCCTAATTGGCATCTCCAGCCACTAAAGGAGGACAATTATCCTGTTCAACCTCTTGCTCCAGGATGGGGCTATGCGGGCGCTAGAAGGGATTGGTCACCACAGTGTTGGACAAGGATAATTTCAAACAAGCATCACTCTCCTAGGCTTGCAATGAACACCATGCATAGAATTAGAGGCAGTGTGCCTCCTTGCTCTGGCAGTTAAATTCTTGTCAATGCTCCTTGACATGGTTGTCAGGAACTCCTGGTACTCCTCCTTGGTGCTGAGATGGGTAGAGCTGTTGAGAAAGCCATATGCCTGATTCTCTTCTTACCCTCCCTATTTATGGTCAAGAGGGGGGAAATGTGAGATTAGGCTGATTGACCACAAATGATCAGGCTAATCATTGCACACAGATCTTAATCAGTTACACGCTGTATTATCACTTGGTTATCATTTAATCAAGTGTAGTAATTATACGCCGTATAATAACTAGTTTAAATAATTGATATGGCAGTTATACACCGTGTAATTATTAGTTTATTAGGTTAGATGCAACAATTATATGCTGTATTATCACTGATTATCATTTTGATGTCTAGTGCTTATATGTTGTATATTATTAGTTTATTATAATTGATATAGCTATTATACACTGTATAATGGTTAGCTGTTTTAATGATTATCACTGATTACAGACTGTATAATCTTCAGATCATCAAGCATTTCTCTCTCACCCTATCCTACTGGACGTCGTATCAACTCAGTCCCACACAGCTGGATGGACATATATGAGTATATCAAACAAGTGATATGCAAACAACTAGTAAATACCAAGTTTGGATCAGCATCACACAGCGTATAATTGGGTTCCTTATTGGTTTGGGTCAGCATTACACAGAAGACAATCTAAGAGTCAATATTGGATTATTTGCTATTATACAGTGTAGAATCCCTAATTTGACCTGTTGCATTAATAAGTAGAAGGCTTGTCAGCCAGAAAAGGATCACTGATTAAGCCCTACAAATGGAATAATAGAATTCTACTTCCCAATGTAGAGAGCAGATTAGGGACCATTTATAAGCGTAAATTAAATACAGTGTAATTTCCCAGCACAATAATAGGCGTATAAGATACAGCCAATCAATAAATGAGACTAGGCTATCTCAAGAAGAGCGTAGGCTGTAGCTGAAGTGCTATGTACGCCTTGCTAAGGCCAGTAGCAGCACACATGCCAAGGATAGCCAATTGGGATAGGCGCAGCCAGCAAAGATGGATCTATTGCAAAGGTAGCCACTGAGAACTGTCTGAAAGGACAAGAACAAGGGTTGTTGCAGTATATATTGATAAAGACGCCTGAAAGGATAATAACAAGTTCTTAGTCACACCTGGATAGATTGCAGCCGCTGGCTAGATTGTACTCCAGCTTCAATAAACGTAATTATCTTCAAAGTTCTATTCTATTGTAGTCTGTAGGGCTCTTGCATGGGATTAGGTAGAGTACACTGGCAAGGCTAACATCTATCTGTAGCTTTGAACATACCTGCAATTACCCAAGTTGCTCAACATTATTATAGAACAGGAGGGTGTGATATGGGCTGTCATCTGTATTACATCTAGAAGAGTCTACCATGGACTGGGCTGCCAAGACAAACACTCTAAGATTAAGGCTATGAGCCTATTGTATTGGAGTAGTTCTGATTAGATACAGTATAGTATAAAAATAACCTCTGGCAACTAGTAACCAGTCAGGATAGCTAGTCCTGGATAGTGGCCTAGGCAGACAACTGATTCAGCTGATTAAGGGATTCAGTTGTGCAATTTTTCTAGAACAAACTCTATAAGCCAAGGAAAATATCAAGCAATCTTTCACCAAAATTCACCCAGAAATGATAGGGCCCCTGCTGCATTTCCTTAGTGCTACTTTAATCTCTGCTTAGCGTTGTAAGCTAACTCAGAAAAGTGTGAGCAGCAGGCAGCCTTAAAGCCAGCATATTAGAATAAAAGAATGATGATTCTGTACTGACTTGATGATTGATAAAGCCCTATTTCCTTAATTTTATTCTCTTTTAGTCTTTATTAGTAGAGCAAAAGATGATACTGTCATCATAAAGTTTAATTACCTATAGTAAAATATAGCAACACATTTTATGAATCTATATCCAGAAGCAAGAATAAATGTCCCAAATCCTTGGGGCCTTGGGCCTTGTCAGGCTTGCTACTTCTTATGAAAACAATATACTGGGCCACAGTTTATTCCAAAGTCACAAGTTCTCTGTACTTTCCTAAAGTTGAAGACTTAGGAAATTGTTAGGTGGATGATAAAACACTCTGGTCTGTGGATTTCTGACATTTATAAAAAAATATAATGAATCAAAGTATATTGATCAGTCATAACTTACTTGAAACATTTTATATTTTAAGTGAAAATCATATTTCTTTAGAAATATTAATCTTTAATATCTCATAAGTTAAAATTTTTAAATAAATTAAATCCTCCACAATATGTTGATGTGAAAAATTGAAATCTAGTTTGAGAGCTTAAAGTAATTCATTTCTCTTTATATTTGAATTTCAATAGATTTATCTTGAGTTAGATAATCTCAAATAAATTTTTATTTTTTCTATAATTTAAAGTATAAATCACTATTTTAAACCAAGAAGTCAATAAATAATATTTTATATGTGTTGCAACATATTTTATTACTCCCTCTTGGGAGCAATTTCTTGAGTGCCTCCCCAAATGATTCCCTGACTAGCCATTAAGTTGGTGGCACTTTTATAATTTGCCATTTATTTTGAGGATCAAATATTTTGAGTATTAATAGAAACACTACTTGGACAAGCCCCATGACTACTATGACGTACATGGACAATATGTGGCTTGATGTGATACTATATAATACCCTTATCCTATATTCCTTTATGTATCAGTATCTTCTTAATTTACCCACTTATCTTGTTTCATATCATTCCAAGAAGTATATACTCAGCTCAAGTAACTTATTGTATCAAAAAAATTTCAGTTTTTTTTCAAAATTATGACAATAATTAAATTAAATCATTTTTGAGCAAAATTAATTCACCTCAAACAAAATCAACTCAGATTTTTTTTAAATTAAAATTGAAATTAATTTATATCAATTAATAAATTTAACTATCTTTTATTTTGTTTACATGAGTTGATTTTTATTACAGTTTTTTGCAAGCACTGTTATGACAATAGTAGATTTACCACTATTTTATTTCTACTTCCACTTGCCTGAATCTGATTCCACAGCTTTGTTTTTGGCCCTATTTTCATCATTTCCATGGTCATTAATATTTCCCTTGATTATTAAAGAGTATTTAAAGAGTTTAATTTCTAAATTCTCAATGTCTTAGTTTCCTGTGTAATAATTCATTACACAAATACATATATATACCTTTTAGTGCTCTCTTGAGTGATTTATGGATATTTTCCCTCATTGAAGGTCTCTAACTTTGTTGCTGATTATTTGATTAAAGGATATTTCAGTGATGCAGTTGGAGGTGCTTTCTAAATATTATGATTTTAAGTCATGTCATGACAGCACCATATCTTTACTAAATTCTGTACTACACTCTACTGTATTCAACTCACATTCTTCACATGTGCCTATAAGGCATTGTTGTAAGGATGAGCCAATAAAAGCTTTTGTCTTGGGTATCAAATTTAAATATAAAATAATATTTAAAATCCTGACATTTTAAAATTTCATGTATTTGAATACACACACTTGTTTTTAGACAGAAACACTCACCTTTATACAGCAGTTTTCACAGGTGTCAGGAAATCCTGATCTGTTAGGGTTGACTGATCCATATCCCTATCACTAAAGCTGTGGGTTGACATTGGACAGATCACAGCCAGAGTGACACAGCTATTCCAGAATATGGAGAAACTATAATAAGATTGATACAGTTTCCAAGTCAGAAGACACTTGAGACATTCTGGGTCTCAGGTCACAGGCCAATCCAGAAGCTTCTATAATTAGATGCTAAGGATTCCAGATTCCAAATAGGGACGCAGACTCAACCCAGAGACTGGAACAGGGAATTACAACATCCTGTTTCACTGAGAAGTGAGACAGAATACTGCCTGTGCAAATCTTGCACATTATACCAAGCACAAGGGCAGGTCAGCCAAGTTGGGTGTCAACTTATTTTGCCGTAACTAAGTTTAGGTTTATCTAGGCTGAAGAGGAGAAATCAGCAGCCTAGAATATTACCTCATCTCAAACCTTATTCAGGTTTTGGGATCCAACTCTAGGGGGTAAACTAGTAGCTTGGGGATGATAGGCTAGCTAGTAAGAGTTGTCTACAGCTAGACGCCAGTTTGGCTGCTAGCTGTCAACTATAAAGGGTCCTTCCAAGATCACTTGGAAGGCAGACAATTAATACCCATCAACATTACTACTAGTCCAAATGGTAGTAGTGTCAAGTACAATAAGGGCAACTTATTGATACTTTCAGAATACTGCCAAACCACCATAGATGGTGTTGCATCTCCAAAGGACCACAGGAATCTCTCATCACTTGGCACAAGCAGCAATGGAACACAGCTTGTTGCCGCAAAATACACACCAATTAGAAACACATCTGTCTTCATACAGATATCCCATCCCAACATGATTAACTTGCCTAATAAAAACAATCTCTCTTCTTCTTCAAGAACCAGAAATCTTGACAACAGGTGTGAGAATAAAAAATTAAGTCAGCAAAAAAATCTACTCTGATGAGAATTAAATGAACTGAGCTCAAAGTGAAATTAAAAAGCAATTACTTATATTAATGAATATAAATTTGAGTTTGCTTTCCTTTTTATGAGATCAAACAAATTCATTTTTATCTGAATGGATTTGCTTTAGTCTGAAGTAATTTTTTATCATCACAGCTGTGAAAAATGTGGTATAAATAAAGTTAGTGTTAAAAAATTAAATATGAAAACAAAAGGTTATAAACTATGCAGTTTTGAAAAGTAATCATATAAAGCTTAGTCTGGAGCTGTAAAAAGTTAGTATCTTAGGATAAAAATCAGTAAAATACCTACACTTAACAGCTTTTAGTAGAAAATAATAAAGTATACAGTAACTTTCAAAACCTGTTGAGATAAACAAAAATTATCAGTCTAAAAACAACTCAGTCTAAAAGCAAAATCAAAAATCAAAGAATTTATATTAATTCAATAGATTTGGATTCACTTTGATTTTGCTTTTAGACTGAGTTGTTTTTGTTCTTACTGATAATTTTTGTTTATCTCAACAGTTTTGAAAATTACTATACAATTAATGATATAAACAAAATTACACTGCTAACTATCTTTATCAGTCTACTAAAATGTATAATTTTCACATAAAATATTATATCAAACAATATTTAGTCTATATAATTTTTAAAGATTTGATAACAAGTGAAAATTTCAGATTAAAAAATCTTATTCAAAAAATCAATTACAATGGTTTAAAATTTATTGTTAATTAATATCAATCCAAACTTTTTAAATCTTTTTTTTGACTTAATTAATTTTGCATTAATTTTTTCACTTATCTTTACAGCTTTAAAAAAATATTACATACTTAATTTCTACTATAAGATAATTAAAGCTAGAAAAAATACTAATTAATTAAAAGTGCTTTCAAATTGCTAGCTTAAAGATCAGATAAAGCTATATTTTTCAATTACAAAAACTTATTTTACAAGATACTTTATCTGTACTTCTATTGTCTTAGAAACAACATGAAATTTTCACAGTCTTAATAAAAAATCTTGAGAATGATTTAACTTGTTTTCTATTTTCTTTTTAAGTTTTGATATTTTTAATTTAATAAAAAATATTTTTAATACTAGATCAGAATTTTCAGCTACTTAGATATAATTAGTAATTTACATTATAAAAAAGAAAATTTAAAATATAAATATTAAGAGTAGAACAAGGTTAAAAACCAGGTTTGAGTTATTTTTTTGAAGATTTTAAGCAAAAAAGATTAAAAAGATAGAAATTAAACCAGGTGACTTAACTTTATTTATAACTAGGTGGTTGCCCTGTCCAAGGACAGATATAAAGTTGAATTTAAAAAATCAATTGATATATGTATAATTGGAATCATTTATCTTTAATTCAACCAAGCTTTCTTTGTTGGTCAATTCAATCCTCACCAGAATTTTAACATCCAATCATATAAAAGTACTGTAAACAATTTATTGTGCCACTTCTAATTTTAATTCACACATTCTAAAGTTGGATAAGCTACACAGATAAGCCACTCTGCAATAGTTGAATCACAATTTGAAAATTAAGTAATTAAATAAATATTTATTATAGTCCAAGTGGCTTATATTCTCAATTTACATAATTTAGACCACACCCCACCAAATTCAATCTTTGTAATTTCAGCAATAATGTAAGGGATTGAATGTAAGGATGAGCCAAATTGAGTGTTTGGCTTGATCATCAACTTTAAACTAAATTTACAGAAGAATCAATTCATTCTAATCCCTTACAGCTTGAGCCCACTTGAGGCAACATTACAGAGGGACAGAGTCACTTTTATTTTCATTTACAATTTTAATAAAAACAATAAATATATAGTGAGTTAATGGCAGAATCTAGAATTCCAAAACTCTTTAATTGTTAGATCATTGAATTTAATTGGGATCAAATTGGATTCAAAATATCTTTTTATAAGATTCTATTTAATCAGGCTTTCTGAGAGGTTTCTATAGCTTGTAATAGCTTTAAACTAACCAGTTTGATATTTATTATATTTAATTTGATGTAAATTGTATTTTCACAACCAGTGAATCAATATGGGGGGCCAAATCCATTAATGGGAGCTGAAACCAAGGGAAATTTCATGATGTTATTTTAAAATATATTGCTTATATCAATCTTATATTTTTTGATATCCACAGTTGCTTCAAACTTGTAACTTTTTTCTTAAGCTTGAATCTTTTATATAATATATCTTCTTTATTCCTTATTCTTATCTATCATTATACTTTTGATACTTCAATAAATCCTTTGATTTCTTCATCTTTGTATTTGCTATTATTCTGGATCAATCATATATTCTTTTGAGTTATGTAGAAAGAATATGAGGATAAGTTGAATTAGATCCATGCACTGGTTTTCTGATGGTTTGTAAAATAGATTTTAAATTACCTCAGTCCCAAAAGTTGGATATAATTTCACATAAAATACAATTTTTTTATCACAAAAACTTTATCAACTTTATTTAACCTTTTACTTTTTCTCTAATTTTGACTTTCCCAAGCATAAAAAGATTTCAAATTTACTTGAATTCATTTAATTACACATGCATATAAGAAAGCAAAACTCTAATAAACTAAACTTATGAGCCTGTAAAAATTACAATCCATTAAAAAACTATTTAAAAGGCTAATTTTTTAAGTTATAAAATTTATAATAGAGATAATAGTATCAAAATTTTTAGAGTTTTATTTATCAATAAAAATTAAGTTAATAAATGTAAACTTTAATAAAAGAACATATATTTAAGATTTAAAATCTCTCATAACTCAGCTTTTAATATAAATAGAGAAAAATAAAAACACTGTGTTATTAAGAAGTAAGCTGTTAATCCTTTAGCTATAATCTCTAAGCAATAATAAATATTTAAATTTAAAACTAACATAATGCTTTTATATGAAAAACAATATACAATAAGACAATGTTTATATTATCTAACCCCAAATATATAGCATATTAATTAGGACTTGTTTTTTTGAAAAAATATGAAAATATTAGAACTGAGCATAAATGAAAATATTTTTATTAATTTTTTAGAAATCCTGTATTATTTTAGAGCTATATGCCCTTAGAATTATGTTGAATCAGCTCAAAATGTGAGCTTTTAGGGAAACCTTTTTGTTTTATAAATAATTTACTAGTTCAGGTATTTTAATAACATTGCTTGAGAACCCAGTTGATTTTTTTGGGTCTTGTCATGGCTGGTAGCTGTCATATACCAGGGTGCTTAAGGAGAGCTCAAGCCATCAGGGTAGCATGTCACAAGGGCCCAATAGAGGAAAGGCGCAGAACAGGTTAGGTAAAGCAATCCTGCAGCTAAGAGACATTAAGCACCAAGGTTGGGAATAATAACTTTGACCAGACTGAGGATGATCAGAATGATCATTCCAGCTCTACTGTGGCTATAGGGGTGAAGCAGGGGAGTCATAGGGAATGTCAGCCATTCCATTCCAGGATCTGGACCTGGACCTGACTGGTAGTTCATAGGTGTAGGTATAAGATGATACTCTTTTCTTCCGTTCTGACTTCTGCTCAAGTGGTATATAAAATGAAAATCCTAATAAAGCAAAAAAACCTGATAGATTTATTCACTTTATTTGATGTTGTCTGCACTTGATTTAAGTTTGGGGAAGTGGTTTTCATATCATTCATCTGGTCTACCTTGTAATATGACACTTGCTAATCCTTTTAATCCTTTAGTGCCCCAACTCCTGGGCACTGGCCTCTGAAAAAGGGTGGAATATGACTTAGTAAGAGAGAATAGTGATCTGGGCAGCTTGGCTTAGGTAGGGGAACTTTGTTGGTGGCTGTCAGAGGATTGACTAATTTCATCATCCTCCATCTTTGTTTGGTTGTGGTATTTGGCTGGGGCAGTGCTGATAAATTATCTGGATTGGGGTCATCAGGTATTGATTGGAGTTTAAATTTCACTTAGTCACAATCTGCAAGATTATTTATTAGCACATCAGTGCAATTGATGGTAATAGGAATAAGAGCATCAGAAACCAACATTTTAGTAGATCTGCTGGTTGAATTCTGCAATAGATCTGCTTGATAATAGACCAGCTTCAAAACCCAGTAGATCTAGTCCAGAGTGGCATTGGGCGCACCCAGCCCAATTATAGCATTGGGACTGGATGCCCTAATGCCTATGGGAGCTACAAGCTCCTTAAGCCAGTTCCCACCCAGTGGGCAGTTAAAACTGCCTAAATAGGTCAAGGCAGTCTCAAATGTCTCATGCTTGACCTTGTGGGTGGCTGGAGTTCAAATCCCCCAGCAGGCTTTTGCGGCTTCCCACACTTTTGCTTGGCAACCCAGTGTGGGGGTTTGAACTCCATTTATGGCACTGTAAGGCTGGTCCTTACAGGTCTGGTGTCTTTAATTTTGGCTTTGATTTGCCTTTCTTAGGGCTGATTAAAATTAAAAAAAGCTTAATTATAGTACCTTTTTGGATATCCTCTCAGTTTTATTAGTTGCTTCCCTCATTTCCCCCTTGGTGGATGTTCTTATCCTTCTATTAAATGTATTTTTATTATTTGTTAGCTAAAAAATTATATTTAATCAAAATATATTTATAAATCAAGACTTAAGCCCCTTTGCAATTTCTCATTTCACATCCCTTTTTGGAGAATCTAAATACTTTCTTTTATTTTAAAGACCTTTTAAAAATACTGGTGCCTTTTTATTGTCTGATTTTTTAACCAACTATATTTTCTTAACGTCTACAGCCTCTCTATGAGCAGTGTTGACATATCTTCCCTGCTGAAGAAAAATACAAAACAAAAAATCTATTGCTCACTCTGGGGTTAAAGCTCTACAGTTTTTTATTTGCCCACCATCTAACACATTCTTCTCCTTCAGGCACCCTGATGCCCTTTTGCCTCCTAGAAAACAGCCTCTGTTTACCATAAAAAATTGTATCCCTGCTGCTCCTGCAATAATTTATTCATGCTCTTTTAGAATAGTGGAGATAATATTCTTCCAGATTATCTATATTAAATTGACTGTTGATGCATAGCACCTTGTGGGGGAAAATGATGTCTCCTGTAAAGACCCAACAATTGGGGAAGTATTCTAGCAAAGTAAGGGAACAAGTTGGCAACTTGGAAGCCTGTGAGTGCCATCACAATTGGATAGACCATCATCATCAATCAAAAGACTTTGGTGTGCATGTTATAGTGTCTGATTTTACCAGCAAAATATGTGAGTACATAGTATATACAGGTGTATATGGCTACAGACTGGGTGGAGTGGGGCAATACCAGCGTGGGCCAGGATAGCTTGGAGGAGTTGAGTTGTGCCGGCTCCTTGTAATAATACTTGCCAGGTGGTTTGTTGAATGGCCCATACTGGTGGTTATATTGATGGCCCCAATCCCTAGGCATGCTGTGAGGACAGCTGAGAAGATTAGGTGATTCATCTTCTGATCCTGGGGAAGGGCAGACAAAGCTTAGTTTCTTGTTTAACTTCTTGTAGGTAAAGTTTTTGAATTGATTTATGTGATACTATTGAGGGGTAATTTCACTCAATGATAGCACAAACTATCATCAAGTGATTTGGCTTTATTATATACTATCATCCTTGTGGGGCATGAATAGTGCAAAATATTGGACAGAAAACCCCAAACACTTGGTGTTGTCTGAAATTCCCTTTTGGGAGTGGTATGAGGATTGATTGGCAGGCAATGAATTGTTAATATTGGCATTGCATGACTTGGGAGCTTCTTCAGGTACTTTTATGCAATCACTTTCAACTTTTGTAGTTGATGCATTAATTGTCATGTTAGGCATCTTGTAAACCCCCCAAATTTGATAGGTTTCAAATTTGGGTAGCAGTTCCCCTCATTTTTGGGTTTGGGGAAATTGCCTTTTTGGGATTCCCAGTTGGGTGATTTCCCCATTTGGCGGGAGTGGGTGGTCCCGCCGTGGGGGGTGCGCTGTCCCCCGCTGGCTGGCTTGCTGATGGGAGCAGGCAGGCAGGGGCAGGGGCTGGCTTGGCGTGCAGCCGCTGGGCACCTGGTGGCTGGCTGCGCGGTCTGCGGCCGGGCATAAAACCCATCTTTTCTGAAATTCAAATTTTTAATTCCTGTTTCTTTGACCGGGTGTTTTGCAGCAAATTCCCCAATCAGGGAAAACTGCTGCATTTTTCATTTTGCTCTTTGAGCCCAATTGCCCCCAAAATTTTATTTTGACACAAGGTATTGTCAGGAATATTCCTGACACTCCTGCTATAACTGTGCTGTATTAGTATAATTAAAAAGGAAAAATGACTGGAAAATAGATAATTATCTTGATTGAGATATGGGAATTATATAGTTGGGGTGAATCATTATAAGAGAAACAAGATTGGGACAATCAATAAATTGGATTGGGAAGGGGGTGACATGATACTTGTAATGAGTGAAACACCAAATTGAGCTGTCCATCAAGCTGAGATTTTCACTAGCTTTTATTGCTGGACTTAATAATTTTAGTTGAGTTCTGTATTTGGTTACAGGTCAAGGGAAAGTTGGTTTGTGGATCAAGGATCCTCTTGGGCAGACCCTTACCAGGGTTTGACCCTGCAGTTTCTCACTCCCTGCAGCTAGGTTCTCCTTAATTGTCTCTACAACTGCACCTAAAACAGTTATCATTCTTGTTTGTTTTCCAATACTCACTTGGTTTTCAGTCTGCTCAACAAGTTACTGAATATAGGATGATGTTAATGTATCTTAATTAGCTCAGTGTTGTGAAGTAATTGGTTGTAAACTAGCCTTCACTGTAGCAAATATTGATCCATTAAGCTCAGTGAGCAATAGAACAATGGTACTCTCATACTGGATGATAACTAGTCAAATTGATCAAATAAGTTGTACTTTGAGGTCATATTAGCTAATAATCATCCAATCATTAGGATAATAGTGGGCTAAGCAACAGAGGAACTGGGCTGTAGAACAGAGGATCCTGGCGCTCTGTGGCTCATATTAATCCCTTCCTTACTATATAACTCTCTCCTTGAATTATTAATTAAAGATCAAATTTACATAACTTAAACATTTGTTATACTCATTAGTCTGAAGAACTCTCTCTTAGCTTAGCCTTCAATAAGAATTAGGTTGTATTTGAGTTAAGTGTATATAGCAAACCATCTCACCATAGCTGAAGTTACAACAGGGGTCAACCCTGAAGTTTTGACATATTTATCATTATTGTCTATTTTTGTAAAGTAGGCTTCCAAGTAACACTATACTATGTTTAGTTGTATATACATTAATCAAGTACCCCATTGTTTTACATTATTTACATTACATATTTCTATACAATTTTCACTTTATATATTAAGCATTGTTTATTTATAATTTTGTATATAATTTATTAAAAAGAAAGTCAGTTCTCCCTCTTTAATAGTATCCAGGTAGGACACACTGTCTCAAAAATGCCACTTTGATTTACGCCATCTCAAATTTAGTTTGAGATGGCATTTTTGTGTTAGTGATTTTGAATCAAAAAAAAAATAAAAAAAACAATAAAATAGTTAAAATTTACATATACTTTATTAATGTGGCATTTCAAATTTACGCCCATCTCAATTCCATCACTTTGAGTCAGATTAATTAAATCTTATTTTGCTAACTTTATTTACATATGAAATCACTTAGTGTTGGGCGTATTTACGCCATCTTGACTTTACCTCAATTTGAATCACACTATTTATCTTTAGCTAAAATAAGCCTATACCCAAACTAAAACAAAGTATGTTGTATAGTGCCAGAAGATGTTCCTATAGTATTAATCCAAGACACTTATACTAAGAACAACCTAAATAGACGCCACTATGATAGTCCTTCTAGTGGTTGTCATTGCTGGGTAAAAAAACCAGTTTTGTTATATATATAATTTATAGCTTAATTATACATGAATATGTTGATAAGGGTTCTCTTAATAAAATATTTTAATAGTGATTTTAATAAGAAGGGGGTGTTTACACCATTTCAATTTACGTCACTTTGAATTCCACCAAGTTTCATATCACCCAATCAATTCAATGCGCACAATGGATATGGGAAAATAAGAGGAAATTACCCATGACGCCAGGCTACGCTATATCAATTCCCCCACCGCAGTTTCTGTTTTCCAATTTTCCAAAGTAAAGTTTCACATAAAAAACCATATTAATAAAGAATGTAAGAAATTAACTGAAACTTTGCAGATATATACTTTTTGGCCTCCTCTATACAACTGGGAACTTTTTAAACCCAGTTGTAATAGCTAGTTTTTGAGAAATTCCAGTTTTACTCTTTGGTCTGGTTGAGTAGCACCACCATAGATTTTTAATATAATATAAAAAATGGTCAAAAACACTATGTTTTTGAGCTACAGCACCTCAATTACATCACTTTAAAAACGCCATTTTGAAAGCAAGTTTTCAGTCAAAACTCAAAGTTTTGCCTACTTCTGTTACTAATAAAAAAATTATTTTTACAAAACAAAAAACATAATTTTGATTTTATATATTTTTAGATCTCCTATACAAAGCTGTGTAAAATAAATACTACTTTAATATTAAAAACATTCTCACTTTTCTCTTTAAAAACAACTCACAAATTGCTCATATTTTTAAACTAATTTACTTTTAGATGCCTCCCAAGTCAACTACCAAAGCTGCACCCAAGGCCTCAAAGTCCAAGATCACTCCTCCAAAGGCCAAAAAGGCCAAGACTACCCCAAAGAAGCAGCCCTCTAAAGCCAAAGCTCCCCTAAGACCCCAACTTCATCACCTGAGCCAGAGGGAAACAGTCCTGCACCTCCCCACTCTCCATTTGTATACTCCTCCTCATACCCCCAAGAGAAGTTATTCAACTTCAATTACCATTATTATCCCACCTCAGAGCCTAAAGAGGAGCAGGGGCCTGAGCCTGGTGCCCCTTCAGATGACCAAATTGAGCTCTGGGATCTTAATATCATCCATAATATATACAATCAAAATGGTACCTTTGATGTGCCTGCCTTATTCAGTCAGCTACCCCATCATGACAAAGAAAGGGGGTGCTGGCTTTGTCTACAAGGGCTACAGCTTCAGCTGCAACAACAAGAAAAAAGCCATTTGTCAACATCACTTTAAATGTGATAATGTTGGCTGCCCAGCTGAACTCACTACTTATGGGTTCACTATATTTAAAGCACTAACTGTCAACCATGACTGCACTGAGCCTTTTGACTCCCTTTACCAACTTATTTGCTGGTTTCTTTGCCAGGTGATCCCAACCACCAAGGATCAAACCGCACCTGAGGTTGTCAATGATGCCCTCCTTAATTTAAATGATAACCAACTTGCAACTGTTGGTGGCGGCTCAAAACTACAGAGATATCTCACTGATCAGAGATATGCTCTGAGCACTGAAGGTGCCAGTGCTACGTCCATTGACCAATTGATCTTTAATGAGGAAAAAATTATCCTGCCATAAGGAGAGATTCCTTCTTCACAATGATGGTCAACACGCCCCCAAGTGTATTATCTGCTTTGTTACAAACCAGGATCTCCACAACCTGCTGAAATGAAAGACCTGGCTTGCATATGGCACTTTCTCAACCTGCCCAAAGCTCTTCAGCCAGCTTTGGAATTTCCATGGGAGGGTTGTTAATCTAGTTCTTCCCCTGGTATTCTTTTTCCTTCCCAACAAGAAGCAGGAAACATAAGTCTGTGCACTTACAATCCTAAAGGCCAAGCTTGATAAAATCCTCCCAACTATTGAAGAGGAGCCTAAGGAGACCAGAGGGCCCAAGAAGAAGCCCCTATCCCAAGCAGAAGATGTCCCTGCCCCCAAAAAGCAGCCAGAAAGCCTTCCCTACCATGAATATCTGGTAGTGGATTTCAAACAGGCTCAGGCAAACGCCTTCATTTGAGTCTTTAAGAGCTCTGACCTCCATGAGCTGGTCAACTCTGAAGGCATCAAAGAAGCTAAGGACGTCTTCAATTGCTTTGCTGCCCTTGCTCTGGTTAGGAAGGAGGAGGCAAATGCCTTCTACAACGCCCTCCTCTGTCCCCCATATATTATAGCCAACCAGGCAGCCTTAGCGCTCTTTATTGATTTTTTGAAACTCATTGGGTTGTTATCTTTCAAGGAGCACGCCACATCAGAAAAGGCAGTGACTCAATCACCTGTGACTGTTTCAAGCAGGTCAAAAACAGGTTGATCAAGACCACCTCTTCCCTTGAAGAGTGGCATAGCCAGTTTGCTACAAGGGTCAGGGTTCATAAGCCCAAATTTAACAAGATCATGGTCCATTTAAAAACCCAGCAGGCCATATCTGCCTGCCTCTTTAAGACTGGTATAAAGACCAAGGGTGATCCCCCAAGATGACTAAGGCAGTGAAAAAGTATACTGAAATCAGCAAGGTAGTCCTTGCCTACTATCCTAAGGATAGAAAGCTTGAGCATCTCCAAGCTATCTCAGTTGCTCTTTCTACTAATGTTTGAGTTCTTTCCAAATAAACTATTCTTTATCTTCTCTCTTATTTCCTTTGATTTTACCATTTTTGACTTTTTTGGTATTTGGTACAATTATTTTCTTATTTTAAAGTATAAATCATAGTTATAATAGATGAAAATTGTTGTTTTTGGGTATATTTTAACTTTTGGGCTTTACACAACTATGTTGCTACTAATATACCCCATTTTTTATTACAGATTTAAAAATCTGAGGTTTTTTTTGGCCTAGAAATGTTTTTTGAATTTTATTTTTTGAGAATTTTGGGTTTTTTTGGAGTTCAAAAAATCTAAAATTATAAACCCGTTTTTTCTTAGTCAAAATGCTGTAAATCACAATGGTGTTTTTACTATAAAATCAAGATAGCTAAAAATTGAGATGGCGTATTTTAAGATAGCGTTTTTCAAAATGCTGTTTTAAAATGGCGTGTCCTACCAGTATCCACTCACCATCTAATTGATATAAATTTTAAATAACCAAAGGCTAATAAATAAGCTTAAATTTTTATGTGTCTTTCTATGGGAGGCAATCAACACCTATCAATTTTCACCTTATTAGACTGGCTAGTAAAGAGAGCTTCTTAAAGTTTTAATTACAAAAGTTAAATTACCCTATCCCCACTCCTCTCAGCCTAATTTACACCTGATAAGCACCTTTTAAAACTATTGAATTTTAATATGTTTTTTATTTTCATCTATTAAATAAGCCCCTGCATTTTTCTTAACATTTAAAGCCTAGGTTGCTTTAAGGGGGCAGGAACATATTCTGTCAATTATTTTTCTGCTAGCTGATTTTCTGTCAAATTTGGTCCACTTATAATTTATTTCATAAGTAATTTTTTAGCTATGCAATAAATAAAAATTTCAAATATACTATTTTACTAATATAAGCTATGCTTCACATTTATAATTATCTTTCATTTTTTTGTATTTAAGGGGCTTAACTTTAAATCTTTACCTTTTTAAAAGCTAATTAAATTAAATTTCACTTCTCAAAAATAAAAAGAAATATTAAAGATTTCAAAAAATATTTTATTTTATCAGAATTTCTTTATTTTTGTTTTTTATTGTTACAAAGGTAAAAATTTTACATAGTAAGAAAAGTTATTGTTGGATAACTTTGACAGAAAATCAGTTGACTAGAAACCTAATTGACAGAATATTTTCCTGTCCTTCTTTATGCAAGAAACCTAGCAAGCTAAATTTAATTTTTAATTTTTTGTTGATACTTTTAAAGCAAAAGTGATAAAAATCATATTTTTGTAGTTTAAAGCAATAATTTAGGTTTTTCTTACCAGTAAAAAAAACCCAACACTTGCTACTCTTTGGATTGTCAACCTCTAATAAAAAATACTTTTTTAAAAGCTTATTTTTTATTTCTTTTTAAGTATCCTTTTTTACACTTTAATTTTAGTTTTATGACTTCTTTTCCTTTTTATATCTTTAATATATGAATTATCTCTATAATATATTCTGAACCTGATATCTTTAAGGCTACATCAAAACAGAAATCTCTTCTATTTATTTACTTTTATATTTATACTTCTTCATTAAAGTAGTTTTCTAGCCTTTTGAGATAAATAAAAATTGTTCAGTTTATAAAAATTAGTTTATTTACATAACAAACTTTAATTTTTTGATATAAATAGAAGCTAATTCCACAGAAAATCTGCACTATTTGATAAAATTGTCCAGACACACAAAAGATTATGTAAACTGAGAAAAATGAATGATGATTCAACAACAAAAATGCCAAGCACTAGAACAAATAAGCTTCAGTCACAAAATAAAACTACTATAATACTATGGTTTTTAAGAACAAAAAACTCAATAACTAAAGTATAAAACTCAATCAAACAGTGAACCCCAATAGCAACTGAAATAGACAACAAAAAAATCAAATATCAAAAACAAATCAGTCATTAAAAAAATATTACCATTTCATCCTAATTAAGATATACAATCTAGACCATAAAGTAGAAATATATAATATGAGTGTCTGTTTTTGGATTATATCATAAAAAACAGATTTGTCAATACATACAGGAAAAGTGCACATTTCTAGCCATAAATAATTAATATAGAAATTTTAAAGCCTAACGTAAAATAAATGGTAGTGACCACAAGCTTTTATGCTACTAAATTCAGACAAACAGAAATTACATTAAATACACTATACAGATAAATTATTTAATTTTATTTTTATACCAAAATGAATTCATTACAACAATAGATAAAGGAGACAAAGAAGTACGCCACAGATGTAGACGCCCTTGTGTCAAAGAACAGAGTGGCTGTAGTCCAGGAAGTAGAAGGTGGTGGTTGTTATGAGCTAGGGAGCAAAACCCAAGCTACACAGATGCCACAATGAACCCAGGGCACCCAGAAGGAAGAGTATCTGGAATTAATTCTGCAGTTGCAAAGCTGTCTAGGAAGCCCACCAAGATCACCACCACCAGAACTGTGAACAAAACCATCTGTGGTGCTCAAGGATTCTAGGGATGGGTTGGGTGTAGCTGAGCAGCAACTGGAAAAACAACAGGACTAATATCTTCTTACTCAACAGAGCCTCTATTTGTGGGCTCTGCAAGTAATCTAATATTTTTAAGTTGTTTGTAATGTTTGTATGGTAAATGATTCTGTTTATTGGGGACCTCATGGGGATCTTTTTATACTTAGAGGAAGAGGAGGGAAAAGAAAAGCTGATTCATGCTGACTAGGGTCTAGACTATCAGGCAATGAGCTTATTCTTGTAGAGCTGAAACATTTTGGGGAATATTCAGAGGGAAATGAGTTAGATTGGGCAAGAAGTGAACATTTAGACTTGTGACCTGGAGTCAGGTGGTTGCAGCAATAGTAGGGCTGTCTTTGGGGAATCGAGTGTAGAATAGGGTTTCAGACTACTCTCTTTAGGGCTCACCCTTCAGCAGAAAGAGGTACAGAAGATCATATACTCATTTACATAGTGGGACAATCAATGGGTTGTTAATTGCCATTTATAAAGCCCCTTCCAATGGATCACCAATCAATTCATCTGCGGCTAGCTGCAGGTCCGTCAATTAGTCTCTAATTGATGATGCCCTAATGTGTTTTGGAGGGTTACTCTCTGATGTAAATTACAAAAAAGGGAAGCAGTTCCCCTTATACTTTTCCAAATAAGAAGTCAGTCCAAATATGGCAATACTAGGGAGTGGCACTGTTGCAACCAAGTTTCCAGACTTGCCTGCTAACATATCTTACAATACACAGGGGGCGCTTAATGAGTCGCCCCTTGACATATCTAACATTATGGATTAATCTGATGGCAATATTAAATGGCAGGTACTTCATCCTAATTAGGAGCGCTACCAATTTGACTTGCTGATCCCCGCACAAGTTATTCCTTGGCTTCAAACCTTACATGGAACTTCCCACTATGCCACCCCCTTGTGGCCTTGTGGCTTTCCCCATATGGTATATTAATCACAATGTTCCACAATAAACAGTATATTATTCTTATTATTCTGTCCTTTCTATTGGACTGTTGTCTTCCCCAATTCCAAATACTGAATCCTCATTGGTTCAGTTGCAACAGTGATAACAGCGGTAGGTTTACAACCTACCTAAAACAAAATTCCCCCAAGAAAGGACAGAGTATGGGCTGTATTGCTACTCCCCAACCAGAAACCTTCCTGCCAATCCCCAAGGGGGACATCCCTGACGGGTATGTCATCTATCAAGACCAGTTAGTTCTCACAAGCGTGTACATATAGCTCTGCCTCAGGCAGCACAACGCCAATGTCACCCTGCCTCAGTCAGACCTGTCCCAACGCATGCTCACCCTTCAGCTAGAATCCTTTGCAGGGGGCGTCAAGGGGGCCAACATTGTCAGTTGGCTCCAAACTCTTGAAACCTGCCTCTGTATATGTCAGGTTCCTGAGCCCATGTGGGTTGCCACTGTGTCTGGCTGCCTCACAGGGTCTGCCACTGTATGGTTCACCAACTGGGCCAGCCAGGAGCTTGAAGTTACTTGGGCGCCTTCCAAGACGCCGCCAAGTCCCGCTACAGCAAAACCTTCTCCCCCATTGTTGTGGGGACTCCTCTTCTAGCAATAAAAAAAAACTGGTTCTGTTCCTGAGTACCTTGCTGCCTGGCAACAAGCTCTTGCTGCTGCCCCTAAAGCCGTGACCAACAGAAATGCTATGCTACTCACTCTCATCATCAATGAGTTAAAAACTCATATCTGCAAGTGGGTCCCCGTAGGTTGCTGCACCTCCATTGATGACTGCTACAAGGCCATTGTGGAGGCTAACAACCAGGCTTCAATGTGCTTCTGCCGTAACAGTGACGCTCCATCCCAACCACGTACAACACCTGACAATGGCCACAATCAAGTAGGCTGCCGCCAGCCTTGTCAGCAGGATAATGGGACTAAACGCCCCTCACAAGGGGGAGCTCCAGCTAGCTCAGATTGAGGATCAGGGGAATGCCTGGGGGCTGTAGCAACAAGAGGCCCTGCAACCCCGCCTGACCCATCCTCTCAATTCTTGCTTGCAAAAAACCCCTGTGACTACAACATCCATGAAGTCAAAACCCTGGACATCTTTCAAGTCCACAGTGACAATCCTGTTTTATAAGCAAGTCACTCCTCAAATAAAGTAACACACTTATCCTATCCCTTCTGCTTCCGTGGGAACACCCACAAATTACTGGTAGATACCAGGGCCAACCACACTATGGTGGACCAGGTGTTTGCCAACTCTCAACAATTGGACTGAGTACCAAGCAGGTTCAAGGCAGTACAAGTAGCTGACTCCCGCAGAGTTGCCATCACCCACAAGACAGTACCCTTATCTGTGAGAATGGGAACCACACAGGTTAAGATCTCTGGGTCAATCATGGCAGGGCTCAGCCACAACATAATTTCTGGCCTCAAAAGGCTTTGTCACAACTGCCCCTACATTGACTGGGATACCTCTGTCATCATCCTCAACAGAAATGGGGTAGGGTTCCAGATTTACCCTGTGGAAATGAGAAAGTTACTCCATGATAATGTGTTTTTCAGAATCACAGAGACAGGCTCATACAATTTCAAGGAGGGAAACTAGACTTTAATCAATGCTCAGTCAAAGTTATCCGTGCTGAACCATCTGTGGTCCCTCCCTTGACCTCTTCACCATCACCAGCGCTTGCTGCACTCCTTTAGGAGTACAAGAATGTATTCAGTGAGAAACTTGAACAACTACCTCCTCCCCAGGAGATACAGCACGCTGTACAACTTCAAGGGTTGTTACCTAAAGCACAACCATTATACCGTCTCACACCAAAGGAAGATGAAAACCTCTGCCAGCATCTTGTGGACGCACTAAATAAGGGCTTCATCTGCCCCTTGCTCTCTCCATATGAGGCAGCTGTCTTCTTTGTAGCCAAGAAGGATGGTTCCCTTTGCCTGGTCACAGACTACTGCGCCCTAAATGAGATGATGGTTAAGAATAAGTACCCCATGCCGCTGATTGACAGCCTGTTTGATACACTCACAGGTGCAAAGGTCTTTAGCAAGATCAATCTCATTGCGGGGTACAACCAGGTCTGCATTGCACCAGGGGATGAGGCAAAAACTTCCTTCTGCACACGCTACAGGTTATTTGAGTGTTGTGTCATGAACTTTGGAATAAAAACTCTCCTTCCACCTTTGCCATGTTGATTAACAAAGCATTTGAGGAACTGATTGGGAAATGTGTGGTTGTGTACCTTGACAACATTACTGTCTTCAGTCAAGATCAAACCACGCACCTCCAACACCTCTGTGCTTTCCTTGATACCCTTTGGAAAAACCAGCTAAAAGCTAAACCCTCCAAATGTGAGTTCCTCAAGTCAAAGCTGTTATTCTTTGGGCACACCATCTCTTCCCAAGGGATGAAGCCCAACCCTGCCAAAATCAAGGCAATCACCAGCATGCCGCCCCCCCACTGATGTGGGCCAAGTGCGGACATTCCTAGGCATGGTTGCCTACACGCGCAAGTTCATTCCCAATTGCAGGGAACTAATTTCACCTCTCACTGAGCTCCTCAATACCAAACAGTGCTTCCATTAGACCCCTGTCAGAGATCAATCCTTTGAGATGCTGAAGCAAAGGCTCACAACAGCACCAGTACTACAGTTCCCCAATCAAAACCAACAGTACAAACTCAAGACCAATGCCTCTGTCAGGGCCATAGGGGGCGTGCTAAGGGTAGAAACTGACAATGGCGCCTTCCTCCCTGTGGCATATGAGTCCAGGAAACTTACTGACTTGGAACAACACTATCTCATCCATGATAAAGAATTGGCGGCCATTGTACACTGTGTGGAGAAGTAGCGCTATTACCTGGAAGGAGCCACCTTCCCACCCTGCGTTCTGACAGACCACAAGTTGCTCCAGTACTTCAACATGCAGTCCCACTTGAAATGCCGCCAAGCAGGATGGGTTGAGCGTCTATCCCCCTATCAGTTACGCATCAAGTACAAGCCTGGGAAGGAACTTGTCACCGGTGATGCTCTCTTGCAACTCTACGTAGCATCCATCACTGGGGACAATGGCTTGGGCCCAGATTGGCCCATGCTCTATCTCTGCCCTGAGGTGACTTGCTACAGGGGGCTTAACTTGGTCACCATCTCCAAATTGAAAGACAACAAAAGTCAGTTTACCACCAATTCTGGTAACGTCTGCCGCCGGGCAGAGACAGGTAAGAAGACGCCTTACATTCTCACCACGCAACAAGGGGATACAATATTGCACTACCATCAAACCCTGAGTCACATCAGAGGGCGTAACCTCTTTGAGATCATGAAACGGAAGGTTTGGTGGCTGTGCATGCGTCAAGACATCTTGGATCTCCCTAAAACCTGCATGCTGTGTGAGAAATATACGTCCAAACCTGCACCCCAAAGTCTGTCCTGCCCATCAAGGCCATGGAACTCTTTGAGCAGTGGGCCCTCAATATTGTGGGGCCACTCCCCAAAAAAAGACTGGGAAAGAAGTGCATTATCACTGCCATTAACTACTTCACTTGCTGGCCAGTGTCCTGGGCAACAACCAACCACACTGCTACCACATTACCTGCTTTATTGGCAAGTAGATTATGGCCTGCTTTGGGCAACCCAAACGTCTCATCACAGATGGCGGCCCCAAACTCATAGGCATTTCATGAAGGCATACAGTGCTAAGAATGCACTCCAACACGTAGTTATGACTCCCTATCATCCTCAAGCCAATGGACGTGTGGAACAGTTAAATGACTCACTGGTTCAACTGATTGCCAAGCTCTCACAAGAGCACCCTAACACTGCATGGACAGAACACCTGCCCACCGCTCTACTTATCCTACAAGCAAGAATCAACAGGGGCACAGGTCAGCCCCAGTACCCTGGCCTTTGGAACACCTGACAGTCTGACAGGGGTTGAACAGGGAAAGCTACAGTCCAAGGTTTGTTACAAGCCTCCCCTAGTAACACTCCATCCCTAGACCAATGGTGTTCCAAAGCCCAGGAAATCAAACACAGGTAGATTGCAGGAGGAACAAAGCACCTCAAAGCTAGATACGCTGTAGGTGACCCCGTCTACACCCTCAATCCCAATTCTGCCAAGTTGGAACCTAACCACCTAGGGCCCTTCAAGATAGCTGCAGTCTATGAAAATCTTACTTATCAACTTGAAGATGCCCAAGGAAACACCAATAAGCTTCACCACAATTGCTTGCGCCCCTGCTGCGCCATCCCCACACAAAGGCTGTTTGTGCAGACCTTCCCAGACCTTCTGCAGACTCTGGTCTTGGTGTCTGACAACAAGCAGGGGGCAAGGGGGGGTGTTGCAACCAAGTTTTCAGACTTGCCTGCTAACGTATCTTACAATACACAGGGGGCGCTTGATGAGTTGCCCCTTGACGTATCTAATGTTATGGATTAATCTGATGGCAATATTGAATGGCAGGTACTTCATCCTAATTAGGAGTGCTACCAATTCAACTTGCTGATCCCCGCACAAGTTATTCCTTGGCTTCAAACCTTACATGGAACTTTCCACTATGCCACCCCCTTGTGGCCTTGTGGCCTTCCCTATATAGTATATTAATCACAATATTCTACAATAAATAATACCTTTTTTTCTTATTATTCTGTCCTTTATATTAGACTGTTGTCTTCCCCAATTCCAAATACTGAATCCTCATTGGTTCAGTTGCAACAGCACCCTGTACCACACCAACCCTGAGATAGTATCCTTGGTATACTTCCTGTATACCACCAATATGGTACTTTCACTAGTCTTATAGAGAGTGTAAAGCCTATTCTGTATATCACATATGAGCCTTATATGAGTGATGGTGACCAAGAAAATGATTAAGAGCCACAATATTATCAAACTGTTAATGGGCAGCAGGTGCTCAAAAAGATTGCTGCATTTTAAATCCAGGTGCCTATGCCCTGTGTCTTGGCAGAACCCACAGAGTTGATACCTACTGCCAAAAAACCCAATCATACAGTGATCTCAAACTTCACCCATGAAGTCCTTATTAGACTTATAAAGGAAACTCAGAACTACATAAAGGCTGTGGCAACTGTTGGTGTTTTGTAAAAATCAACACATAGACTGTATAGTACATTCCTAAAAATTGGCAATGTTTTTCTTATGGAGAAATCCAAGCAATAGTCAATCATCTTGAAAAAGGAGCACATCTGGGCAATAAAGCAGTAGATTAATAAAAATTGATACCTTAAACTATAAAATGCACAGTCTATGGTTAAATTTATTTTGGAATTGAGGCCTCAAATCTGTTTCCTATCATGTGATCAGGATATTGAGGTTCTCTTGGAAAAACTTTGGGATATCTTTGTACAACCAGAATAACCTAATAAACATAAAAACCTGCTATAAATACACCCTGCCACTACAACTACTGATATGAGTTGCCCCAATACCCAAAGTGTGACAGTTATTTGCATCTTTTGTGTGTAATGCTTACAGCTATGTGCTCAAAGGTGCCAAGGATGTTGTATCTTGGTGTGCATCTGTTTGTGCTATGGCCTAATTAATGGTGGCTCTCCTTAGTCTAAAAGGGATTGAGCTGTATAAAATTACCAAGGGATTCCATAATAACATGATCTTCTTATCATTTCTCTAATTGATTTAAGAGCATCTTAGGCGCACTAGTCCAGGGTTCACCAATATTATTGTACTGGATAATTTTTGGCTCCACAAAGTGTAAGATATTCTTGAGGAATTCCCAGTGATTGATACAGGATTGTGAATTTGCCAGAAGATATTGGCTACAGCGCCTTTACGCCTATTATTTCTCTCTGTCTATTCCCCATTCCTGAATCCAGTCAAGGAGGTATTTGGGTGGCTCAATTAAGATTTCAAGCAGGGGACACCAACTAAACACAAGCCTTATTTAATTTGCTGTAGGGTTATGCCTATGTCCTTCCAGAAGAGACTGTGGCTAAATTCTATGTATATTCTGATTTATTCATCCCTGCATGTCTTGCTAAACAGCTGATCAATTAAATATGTGGCTTATCTTTTTTAGTTTTCTTTCAATATTTTTTAACAGTAAATTTATAGAAAATACTTTTATAATTCTTTGAAAGATATCAAAAGTGTAATAAAAATTAACATGAAAAGAAAAATTGATTGACTGAAAATTAAATAACTTAAAAAATATATATGATTTAAATTAAGAATATAAATATGAAGATATTTGATTAGGATAGGATGAGCTTTATTGGGGGTTGGATTGGTGGAACTCTGTAATTGTTTTTTAATTGAATTGGTTTTTTATGGCTATTGTGTATGTTGACATGACTCCCTGATTATATAACTTGTGTCAACTTGAATACAGCAATACTATGATACAATTTGACATGAGAATCTTTTTGGGTGGAGCTGACATTTCATAGGTGGCTTCAAGAATAATTGTGTCTTGAATAATGTGTTTAATTGAGCTGTAACCAGGTGTGGTTATTTTTTCCATCAAGATAGTGTTACTATTCATCCAGTTTAATGGTAATTTCAAGTGTGTTGCAAGCCTCTGCCTTGATTTTCATCATCATAACAAGACCTAGATAAACAAATAAATGAACTCTATGCCCTACAAACAGGGCTAATAACTCACAGAAATTGTTATACAAAGTTTCTTTTTTATTTTTAGGGAGGTTTTTCAAAGGTTTTGTCTATGATTAGTAGATTGCCAGTCTTGTTTGAGAGCCAGGAGGCCCCAAAGTCTCCAAGGACACCCAAAACACAGGGAAGGACAGCAGAAAAACTGTTGGCAATGTTGGATGCTTTTTCTTTAAAATTTCTAGGATGTGCAATATTGTGTACTTACAAAGTAAACAAAAACCTAACTTCTTCTTGTCCTCTCTCTATTTCTGGTATGTTGTGAATGGGATAGTATTGATGTAGTCCCATAAAAAAGGATAAAGGGCTTTCAAAAATTGATAAGCAGAAAATAGTTGTCAAGGTGGATCTTTGAGGGCATGGTCAGAGCTGCAACCTGCCATGTGGTATGTTATGGTTCTGGTTGGATTTGGTTAAATTATTTTTATTGATAAGGTAAGTTAGCTTCATTTTTTCTAAAATTTCAGATTAGACATTTGGTTTCTGAACCAGCTGACCCAATATGGGGAATGTAGTTGCTATAAAAGGTCTTGGTAAAATGTAGTTTTAAAAGTTGTAGTATGCCTTTGTGCTCACCTTAATAAAAAAGTTATTATTTTATTTTTATTAAATTTATTTTTATTTTTATTTTTTACTTTCTTCTGTTTCCTCTCTAGTTTTCCCTTTAACCAGGGCAGCTTCACATGACTTATCAGGTGCAGTTTGTTAGTCATCTTGTGTTGATTTTGGTTTTTACTTTAAAATTGCTCAAACCCCTTCATATTATTTGCCCATGTCTCTGCCTCTGCTGTTTCAAACCCTTGCAGATTGAACTACATGTCTGCAATAACATCTTTTTGAACTTTTAGAAGCCTGGACAAAAGCTTGTCTTTTTTACTAGGTATCTTGATTTTAGGGGCAAGAAGATGTTCTATCAATTATTTTCTGTCAACAGTTTTTCTGTCAAATTTGATCCAATTATAATTTTCTTAATATGTAATTTTTTTGCTTTTGTAATGATAAAAAAATAAAAAAATTCTGATAAATAAAAGTTATTTGTTGAAACTTTTAATGTTTTGAGTTTATTATCTGGCAGTAAAATTTAATTTAAATAGCTTTTAAAAAGGTAAAGATTTAAAGTTAATCCTATTAAATACAAAAATAATAAAAATACAAATAAAAATAATTATATGTGTAGGATTTTGGGATTTTGACTAGTTAATGGATTCAACCAATTAAAAAAGACTAGCTGACAAACGCTCTTAGAAATGGTTTTAACAAGAAAGACGAGGGCCACAGGCTGCAGGATCAATAAATCAACAACCAAATCATATCCTGGCATCAAAAAACTCATACTTGCAATTAATGAATGGAACATGCAATTACTGATCATTAATTAGGTCCCTTCATCAAGCACCTCAAACATGTTTCTCATAATAATTACTATTATAAACTTTAACTATACCTAGAACAAGTGCCATCATATAGGCCATCATCTAAAATACTTCTAGAAGAGTTCACCATGGACTGGGCTGTCAGGCCAAGCACTCTAAGATAACAGGCCCTAAGCCTATTGTATTAGAGTAGCTCTGATTAGATACAGTATAACGTAACAATCACCTCCGTCAACTAGTAGCCAGTCAGGCTAGCTAGCCCTTGAACGTGGTTCAAGAAGACAACTACTCTGCTTGGACCAAGGGATAGTTGAACAGCATCAGAAAGAATACTGAGCTGTGATAGTTGTCAAGCAAACTTCCTTCACAAACTGCACATACCTAAGATTTGGACCAGCCGGGCCAACCTCAATATCAGTCATCTAAATAAAGAGTTGATATTACAAATCATTTTCCTAGTTTGATTCTAAATAAATGGAGATTAAAAGATCATACTGTTGCCATACAGTATTAATTTCTATAGTAAAATATAGAGATAACAAATTATGAACTGTATCCAGAAGTAAGAAGAACCATATCAAATTCTTTGGGCTTTGGGCCCAGTCAGACTTGCTACTTCTTCAGACAAAAAAGTATTCTGGGCAACTGGTTACACCAAATTCCAAGTTCTCTGTACTTTCCTAATGTTAAAAGACTTAGGATATCATCTGGAAGATGATAAAATACCAGGTCTACAGATTTTCTGATAATATGTGTAAAATATAGCTTTTATTAATAATGATAAGGAGCGCCTTTTGGGGAAGCTTCAAATATGAAATTAAGAAAGAAGACAAGTATATTTTATTGGATAATACTTTAGACTTATATAGACTTGACTGTGGTGGAGATTTAGTTGGATTGAACCTAGGGGTTGGTCATGTTCTAGATGGGTTCAAGCCTCTGGATACTTGGACAGTCAGGTGATATTGCTTGGCTACCATTCTTGGTATGTCAAGCGGTATATTGGATGAGGACTAAATTGGGCAATGACTGGATGTTAAGTAGGTTGGAAGTATCCTGAATGCTTGTACATCCAGACCCTTGACACCCCCCCTTAAGGGGTTACTCTGGTGCATCAGGAGGGGGCTTTATCTTAATGGCTGCCACCTGATGATCCTAGAGCTGTTTACTAGTTGGAACCAGTCTGGTTGAGTGCTCTCTTTTACTGAGGCAAAGACAGGTTCTGTGATATTTCTTGACAATTGGGGTTTTGGCACCTTGGAACTTTACTAGGTAGGTGTTGTGATCTGGTCTGTACTTGACAATTCTTCCTGGTCCCTGGTGTACTGAGTCTAGTTTCTTTCTGTTGCCAACTAGAATCCAGACAGGGTAGTTGATGGGAAGTGGTTCCTCTGTGGAGGTTACCTTTTGTGTCTTGAGCCTCTTCATTTCACCTATTTTTGCTTTGAGGCAGATGTGTTGTAGGTTTGGTGCATGCTCTACTGTGGGAGGTTTCCCTGGGGGATCTTTATGTAGGGCTGTTTGTTGTGGGTGATTATTTCTGGTTTGTACCTGTAGGTTAACTCAAACAGTGAATAGCCTGTCCCTTGGTTAGTGCGGACTTGGGATACTAATAATGAATTTTTTACGTATAGTGGCCATATGTCTTTGTTGCTCCATCAGTTATGATGTATTCTGGAGTGCCATAGTTGGCTATGATTGCTTTGTTGATGAAACAGTTGGTGGTTTCTGCTTTGTGATCCTTTGTTGCCCAGAAGATGGGCCAGTGTGTGGCAAAGTCAATAGCTACAATTAAGAAATATTGGTTTGTCTTTGTTTCTGGGAATGGCCCCATTATGTCTAGCCCCCAAACATTGAATGGTTTAGGGTCTGAGACTGGGTTGATTGTTGGCTGAGGAGTCTTTGTACTGGTGTATTTCTCACATACTGTGCACTTTTTCAGAACATCAACTATATCCTGCTTGAGGTTGGGCCACCATACTATCTCTTTTATTGTGAGGTATAGGTTGTTTGCCTTTGTATGGCCTAACAGTTGGTGATGTCTTAATATGGTGTCAACTCTTTGTTTGAGTGGGATGTACGGGATATGTTTGTCATTAATAATTTGGTATACTGTGCCATTTGATACATGGAAGTACTTTTTGTTTCTTACTAATTTATTGTGGGTCAGTTGATGTTTTGAGGGGTCTTTCCCTTTGGTTTTATACTCAGTGTTATACAGGTTTGGCCAGTCAGGGTCCAGGTGGTCAGGGTGATCCTCTCTAGGCTGACATAGTCTAGAGAGAGCATTGGCCGTGACCAGCTCTGCCCTCTTTTTGTACTAATGTCCAGGTTAAGCTGTTCCAGCAAGGACATCCATTTGGTTTGCTGCTGTACAAGTGTGTTCTGAGTTTTGAAATAGATTAAGGATTTATGGTCAGTTAGTACTCAGACGTTTAAATGTCCTTCTAGATAACATCTCCATTTCTTGCAAGTGTGGTATATTGCTAGCAATTCCTTATTGTGTATTGGGTATCTCCGCTCAGTGTTGGTTAGTTTTCTGCTTTTTTAACATACTGGCAGGAAGTTTTGCTGCCCTGGCTGGCAGATGCGCAGGACTGTGCCAATGGCGGTGTTGCTGGCATCTGACTCAAGCTTGTAGCACCCATTATTGTTAGGGTATTGTAAGATTAGTGCTTTGATCAGAGCTTGGTTTAATAAATGGAAATTCTTGTCACAAGCTGGAGTCCAGATGACTTTCTTTTTGGCATTATCCTTGGTTAAGTCATTGATTGGTGTGGTTAGTTTTCCGCAGTCTTTGATGTATTTCCTTAGGTAAGCTACCATACCAAGAAAGCATCTAACTTGTTTAACAGAGGTGGGGCGTTGCATGTTATTTATGGCTTTTATTTTGTCTGGATCTGCTTTGATGCCACTGTTAGAGACAATATGGCCCAAGAACAGGAGTTCCTTTTCCATAAATTGGCACTTACTTGGTTTTGCGTAAAGTTTGTGCTTTGTGAGTCAATTGAGTGTCTCACAGACATGCATGAGGTGTTCCTCTTTTGTTTTTGAGAATATGATGATATTTTCAAGGTAGCATAATGTATTTGAGAGACCGTTTAGTGCTTGGTTCATCATGGTGACAAACGTTGCAAGAGCGTTGGTCATCTAACGTTCATTACCCTACACTCAAAGGATCCAAATTGTGTATCAAACGCAGTCTTTGGTATGTCCTTTTCCTTTACTTCAACCTGGCTGTACCCTGAGGTGGGGTCAATTTTGGAGAAAAATTTGGCACCTGAGAGTCTTGCAAACAGATCCTCTATAAGTGAAAGAGGGAATTTATTCTTTACTGTGCTTGCATTGAGAGCTCTATAGTCAGTTACTAGACGTAGAGTGCCTTCCTTTTTCTTTATGAAGAATACTGCTGCCCTACATGGGGATTCAGACAGGAGGATGAAGCCTTTAGCTAAGTTGTCCTCAATGTGTGTTTTGAGGGTTTGGGTCTCCATGGGAGAGAGTCTGTAGAGGAGTGCAGGCTTAGGCATGGCTTTGCATAAGTCAATGCCATTTTTGACCTCCTGTTTGGGGGGGGTAGCTTGGTGAGTTCCTCTTTAAATATGTGAGTGTATTCATTTAGGAGTGCTGCAAGTTCTGGGCATTGGATCTTTTGTGTTTGCATGTTATTGAACTCAATGTACCTCATTATGTAGAGGGTACTATCTTTGGTTAGATGTTCTAATCATCTTGGGTTATTATCTGGACAAATACTGTGTCTCTTAAGATGAGGTCATTGGGTTCTTTGAGGATGTTAAAATTGACTTTGTTGCATTTGATGGTCATGGTCTTTGTTTTCCAACATAGGCTGGGGTTCACTTGGGTGAACCAGTCCATGCCTGCTAAAATTTCATTGTTTATGTTGTTCATGACAACTCCTTTGATGGACATTTGTATTCCTTGAAGGTCAATTCTAAAAGGAGTTGTTTTGCCTTCAACTAGAACCTTTGATTTATCTGCCATTTTGGCGTACTTGAAGTTGGATTTGATAACTGGTATTTTATACTTGGTTACAAAAGGTTTACTAACCATAGTGTGTTGTGCACCAGAGTCAAATAAAATTTTATGTGTATGTGATTTGTAAGTGCATGGGTAGACAAGAAGTTGTGAGAGATCTTTAATTTTTAAGTTCATAAAAATGGAAGACTGTGGGACACGGGGAATGTGAGTAGCAAAGTTTGTGCCTTAGTACAATTTCTTGTCAAGTTGGAGGGAGACAGGGGCACTTAAGCCTGTTCCCCCTCCTCTTTTCCCTGTTCCTCTGTTTCAAAACCTTTGAGGTCAGAGAATGTGGGGTCAGATTCATAGCAAGTTCCTACTTCAGCATTGTTAACTTTGGCTGTGTCCTCTTTCTTGGGACAGGAGCAGTTTGCGCTTTGGCTGTGATTGCCATTGTTGCAATTGGATTTGCTGTTGCTATGATTAGTGTTCTGGCGTTTGTTGTCATTGGAGCTTTCTCTGACATTGCCATTTGAGGAGTGATTGCTGTTGTGTGCAGCATATTCCATGTTTGCGCGTTTTTCTGCGCGCTTGGCTTCTGCAATGAGCGCAGGCATGGAGGTATTTGCCTCTGGGCAGATGAGGGCAGCAACAAAGGGTTTCATTCTGTTTATAAATGATGCTCTGGTGTGTATGTTGTCAGCTTGTGCTAAGTTTTGGATTTTGTGATGTATTTCCTCAAATTTTTAAATGTGTAAGCTACAATAGTGGTCTTTTGAGGAAGATCACTGAGCTGTATTGCAATGTTTTGGAGGGATTTGGTGAGGCAGAAATTGTGGGTGATCTCTGCTTTAAACTCTTCCCAGTTGTCAAGCTGGTTTTCAGTTTGTGAGCTGACCCAGGTGGCAAACCAGTTGGCTGCAACCTCATATAGGCGCTTGCTGGCTTCCTGTACCCATTTTTTGTGGGGAATGTGGCTGGTGCAGAGTTTAGCAGCTGAGTGGTCTAGCCAGTTGATGATGTTTCCCTTGATTTTACCAAAGAACTTGTCAATAACAATGTACTTGGTGTTGATAACTTCACCTGCAATAGGTGGTATTGTGTTTGTTTGTGGTTGAAGAGAGCAACTTTATTGAATGATCTTGGCGCATGCTTTGGGCATGACCAGCCCTTCAAATATGGTGCATCCACTAGGTATATCTTTGTCAATATTGTGGGTGCAGAAGTATGTCTTCCAGGTATCCTGGGATGTGGCCTGGTTGAGTATGTGAGCAAAGGTGGGTGGGTTTTGGTCAGTCATTTTCTCTCTCATGGGTGTGGTCAAAAAACCGTAGCTGCTACCAGTGATAAGGAGCACCTTTTGGGGAAGCTTCAAATATGGAATTAAGAAAGAAGAGAAGTATATTTTATTGGATAATACTTTAGACTTATATAGAATTGACTGTGGCAGGGATTTAGTTGGATTGAACCTAGGGGTTGGTCATGTTCTAGATGGGTTCAAGCCACTGGATACTTGGACGGTCAGGTGATATTGCTTGGCTACCATTCTTGATATGTCAAACAGTATATTGGAAGGGGACTAAATTGGACAATGGCTGGATGTTAAGTAGGTTGGCAGTAGCCAGAATGCTTGTACATCCAGACCTTTGATAGTAATTAGAGTTTATTTGAATTTATGATCTATTGTAAAGCTAAAAAAGTACATATGAAGAAAATTGAATTTTGGATCAAATTTGACAGAAATTCTTTCAACAGAATAAATTGATAGAATATCTTCCTGCCCCATTTTTAACTACTCCACTGTAAGTTTGTTTAATTTGTCATCTTCTAGCACCACCTCCTTAAGCTTATCCTTTGCCTTTTAATAAACTCCTTAATCTTGGACACTTCTATGTCTAACTCTATGATCAATACTTTCAGTTCTGTCATGTTTTTTATCCTGCCAGAGACTTTTATACCAAAAACAATAATATGTTATATATGCCATTTAAATTTAATAAAACTAAATATAATTATATAACTTTTATTAAATTTAAGTAAATAATATTTATTTATAATAATATCATCATATAATTTGTATGTATCATGCCATTCCAGGCTCTCTAAATTACATTATTTGTCCCAGTACAACAAAATTTATTCTTATTTTAGAATACCTATTATGTGCCAGAACAAGAATTTTCTAAAAATGTGATTTATTTTATGCTTTTATATGTAGATCATAATTGTTTTTGGACAAATGTCAATCTGGGTTTTCTAAAGATCTTATGTTTTGTCCTAACATGTTGTGATACTAGTATTATATGAATTGTTGGAATGGCCAGCTTTACTTGGTATATGAGTTGTTTATCAAAGGTGTGGGATCTAAAGTGGAGCAAGATACTATTTCATAACTTAACATAAATTTTTATTACTAAATAACTTTAATTTTAATCTGTTGTGATGACTTTTTATATATCAAGTTGGTATTCCGTCAGTTTTCTTCTTTATAAAAAAATGTATTTATTTTGTCTTCTTATGATCTTACTTGTTGTCTCTGATTTTACTAATAATATAGTTACAGAGTTTAATATAAAACATGTATTTCAGAACAGGTATATGTGGCAAAGTTGATTATTGGTTTATTATACTATTTTATTGCCATCTATATATTATAAATTTAATCTTTGTATAGTACTACTATCAAGTGTCAGAAATCTGTGGACTGTGGTATTTTTTCATACACCAGATAATCTCCTGAGTCTTCTAACATTAGGAAAGTACAGAGAACCTGTGACTTTGGTATAACCTGCAGCCTGGTATATTGTTGTTGTAAAGTTATGCCTCCCTCTTAGGCCTCTACTTCAATTCCTGCCAAATGCTTGGGAATTTATACCAAATTATGTTTGAATATTTATCCAAAAGGTTACTGAAACGCCCAAGAAAATCCATAATTCAATATTTTGGAATTATTCTGAAGATGCCCCCACCTAACCCACCCAAGAGACACCTCTGGTTAAATATCATGTACAAGAGCAGCCCAGAGCAGTGATAATTGCATCCAAAGCATATTCCTGATTTTAGTTGGTTCATTTTTCCTTTTGACTATGTCCATTCAAAACTTTTTAAGATCTTCCTGCCTCAAGAAATGCATTTGTATCTGCTCATATTATTGGTTGATTGTTTTTGTAACATTCAATCCACAACCCCAATTCTATACCATCCCTTAAATGAATGCAAGATTTTTAAAAGACCTTGCTTTATCATTCTCTACTCTAATAAAGTTTGAAATTTGTAATTCTAATCTGGCCATTTGTTTTTGGCTGTTGCTTTTGGTTTTCATTTGATTCTTTCCCCCTTTGGCCTCCCATGAATTTTTAGTGACAACTTTTTGACAGTTGCTGAAACCATGATTTTTATTATGTTTGAGAGTATGGTTTTATTTCCTGTTAACCTGCTCCCCAATTCTCACAGTTGTCATCAGAAGTAGCAAGTCTGACAGGGTCCAAGGCCCAAATAATTTGGGATATTTCTTCCTACTTCTGTATATAGGTTCATAAATTGTGTTGCTATATTTTAATATAGATAAATATAATGTATGACAACAGTATCATTTTTTTCTCTACTAATAAAACATATGAAAGGATAAGACTAGAGAAGTAGGACTTAGATCAATCATCAAGTCAGTATGGAATCATCAATCTTTTATCCTAATAGACTGGCTGTAAGGTGGCCTGCCTGCCTGCGTTTTTCTGAGTTAGCTCACAACACTAGATTAGACTGAAGTAGCATTATGGTGACATGGGAAGAGGCCCAGCCTTTTTGAGGTGGTTTTGACGGAAGCTTTCTTGACATCTTCCACAGATCAGTTTCCTTTCTGTCTACCTGAGCCACTTCCAGGGATAGCTAGCCAATGGCTGGCTACTAGTTCACAGAGATGATTATTTCACTTAATCAGAGCTACTCTAATACAATAGGCACAAAGCCTTTTATCTTAGAGTGTTTGGCCTGACAGCCCAGTCCATTTTGAACTCTTCTAGAAGTGTTTTAAATGATGGCCCATTTGATGGCCCTTGTTCTAGAATATAATTAAAGTTTAGAATAGTAATTATTATGGGAAGCATGTTAGAGGTGGCTTTTGAGGTGGACTAATTAATGAGCAGTAATTGCATGTTCCATTAATTAATTAATTAATTAATTGCAATGTATGAATTTGTTGATGCCAGAATATGATTTTATCTTGTGGCCCAGGTGCCCAAATAATTTTGTTAAAAATATTCCTAAGAACGCTATAACTGCTGGCCCACATTAATTGGCTGAAATTATTAATTAGTCAATACCTCAAAATCCTGAAATCAAGTTAATTTAAGAAACTAAAGGTATAAAAGACCAGCCAATCAGAATTTTTATTAATTTTTCTTGACTTTGCTAATTAACTTGGACTTGACACAGCCCCTGCTATTCTGCTCAGTTTAACTTAGTAAATTAAGCCTGTTGGTAAAAATCTTTCTGTGTTTGTCAAAGGGTACACCAACCTGTGATCTGTCTAGCAATTAATTACTAGCTTTTCTGGCTCTAAATTGATCACTGTTTAGTGTGTTAATTGGCAAACACAGACAGTTTTTTAACAGGTTTAATTTACTTAGCTAAACTGAACATAATAACATAGGTGTGCCTGTCTAAGTCAATCATCAAAAAATCCAATTCTGATTGGCTGGTTTTTTAACTTGTAGTTTCTTAAATTTACTTGATTTTAGAACTATGCAAAGCTTAAATTTATAATGGATATAAATATTAAATCAGCTGCATTAAATGTGTGTTGTTATAAAAATCAATTATCACTGTATTCAAATGTAAAATTTATATTATCACTTAAAAAATGCCTACAAGTTAATCCAATATATATTATATAATTAAAAAGTTGTTTGGAGGACAAAGTTTAATCAGCAAAATGTGAGAGTAGACAGGGAAAACTAGTTGGTGGGCTGGGGGCAGGTTCTAGTCAACTGGGAGGATTGGCTGGGAACTGGGGAAGTAGTTGGTAAAAGGGGTGTGTGGTTGCCTTGTCTGAATTAGAAAAACTGATGATACATGACATCATACTCATTATCAGGGATCACATGATTAACTGGTATTCTGGGGCTTACAAAGAGGAATCTGTGTATCTTTTGATGATTGGCTACTGCTAAAGGAGTTCAGGGCCATCTTGGTGAACATGTCAGCAACCTTTCTATTTCTGAATATCTCAATGTGATTGTGGGCAGCAAGAAGCACTTGATTAAATATCTTAGGGTTGTGCTCTCTAATTTTTCCCATAATTTTATAAGACAATAAATCCCCCAAGTGTATTTCTGCATGGCTAGAAGGAAAAACCAACACATTTTTTTCACCTCCTTGAATCTTCTCCATTTTTTGCTGTATTTTATTTTATGGCTTGGAGATATATGGTATTTTGAATTAGCCAAAAGCAAATATTGAGCAAATCTAAAAATAGATTGAATGTGTACCCATTGGTGTAACTGTACAAGGTTTGATAAAATACTGTCTCTTTTAGGAAAGCTGCCAGTAATGCACTAATGGCAGTACTCTCTGTTTCCTTTTTTTACCCTTGGGGTGTTTTTACCCAAAATGCCATAATCCTGTGCTTGTAATGAAAAATTATAATGGGCTATAAATATAACATTGTCCAAAATACTAGACAGGCAGTGGGTAATTGTGTCACCAATCATTGGGTTGTGTTGCATATTGGAGCCATCATCTAACTCATCTGCTGGCAAATTGGTTGGGATCAGAACGCTAACAACAAGTCTGTGCATCAAGAGCTGTGCAGTGCAGCAGGCAATGAATATGCTGTGGAGCCCAAGTAGGAAACAGACCTCAGTCACCCTAAGTTAGGGGTCACATTGTAGAAGGTCAATCATAATATAATATACATCCTTGATCTGGGAATTGAGCTGCTTCTTTGGCTTCTTGGTTGCTTTGCACCACCTCTCTTCAAGAGGGCTTGTGGGGTTCCTGGTCACCAGTCCCCAAAGTGTGTCCTGGGCCATAACCAGGAACTGACTTGGAAGAGTTGTCATTTACTAGTAGAGGTTGTTGGCTAGCTAAAAGCTTATACTGAGCCTGCATTAATGCAAACTCTTCCAATACTTTTCCTATTACTAGGCAGGAATCCCCACCATGCACTTGTACTTCAGCTGGTGCTAAACCTTCTTTAGTCCCGTACCAGTCTTTTGGAAACCTAGTGAACTTATTCCCAATAAACTCATATCCCCTATCTGTCATTTCAAGGTGTCTAGTCAACCTCTCCCACTCTTCCTGGGAGGTTTTACTAGTGTCAAACCTTCTACAAATCTCACAATAGGTATCCTCTTCCCCTTTTCCAGGGTAGAAAATGTGGGGCAATTCATTAATAGGGGCTATCTATACTACTTGGAACTTTGAGCAGGGGTTAAAATAGGCTTTTATTCACAGTCAGAAGGAAGATCCCCTTATAATCCTTCTGATATATTGCCTGGGGGTCTGGGAAACAATAGGGATTTGCCAATACCTCAGAGTCCTCCAACAATATCTTGGACCCCTTGTACTTGGTCTTGGACTCCAGCACCTTTATCTTGGGCTTCTACACCTTTATCTAATGCTTAGGTCCTCTGTGTAGTCCTTGTGGCCTTTGGAATCCACTTGTGTCAGTCCATGAAAAGCCTCAGATAGCTTCCCCTTTTATAGCTCCTTGTTTCAGTACAAATTCTCTCTCAGAACTCTTGTTTTTCAAAGCTTAAACTATCCTGTTTTTCCTCTACACTAAGTTAAACTTTAAAACTTACTTTATCTAATGAAAGCACTGAATTTTCTGCTTTTTTTCCTCATTTTTTAGACTTTAACTCTTCAGTTAAAGCCCTCAAAACACAGATCAAACAGGCTTTGACCTGTAGCCAATCAAATGCTCCAATCAAAGGTTTTGCCAAAAAGTTCACCCAAATAACTTGCTCTTGATCATGGTTTGAACCTGTTGCTGTCTTGCTCCATATAAACAACTACTCTGTGTTTTGAATGACTTTACCATAATTCCTGTCACATTTTTCCAGCAAAACTCAAGCAATTTTGCCTATGTTTTACTTAAGGGATTTTTGAACCCTCAATTCTTCAATGTTTCTCCAAGTTTCCCCGTGTTTTCTTCATTATTTCACCACTTTAACCTTTCCTGTTGCTTGCTTTATGCCCCTCTTAATCATTTCAGAAAAATTCCAACTTTTATTTTCAAAGTTTCTCCATCCTTTTTCTGGCCTCTCTCTAGCTCCTTTTCACTCAATCAGCTCTTAATATTTTATAGTTTAATTTCTGTAAATTATTTCTTCTTTTCATGCTTTTTATTTATGTGATAATTAATTTCATCTTTATCATGCTTTTGGCAGCACTAATTAAATCTTTAACTGCTTCTTTCCTATCATTTTCTCTTTCAAGAAACCAAAACCAGCATTCTAGCTCCTGTATTCATTCCAGATAGTTGCTCTTAGCCATTTCTCCAGTTCCTTAGCTAGATCTGCACCCTGATCTTCTGTTCCTTCAGCTATTCCTTCTCTATCATCTACTGGTTCTTCAGCTAGTCCTTCACTATGATCTTCTGGTCCTTCCTTGTCCATCAATAGCCCTTTCCAATCAGCAATCATTCCCAGTTTAGTTGGCACTTAGACCAGTTCACACTATTAACCACCTAGGCTCTAATCCTCATAATGAACCAACTAGGTTCTAATCTTCATAATGAACTGCCTTGGTTCCAATCCTCACAATGAACCACCTAGGTTCTAATCCTCACAATGATCTCCCAGTCCCTCAATTAGTCTTCACTGTGATCATTTAGTCCCTCTTACTAGTCTTCACTATAGATCTTGAACCGCATTAATCCTATGATTAGCCCCCAATACCTCAGACTCATATAATAGATCCATGGGGCTACTGGCGTTTAGCTGGGTCCTTACAAGTGTCCTTCACCTGGGCCATTCAACCACAGCAATCCTTATTTCTGTGCAGCTGTCTTTACTCACTCAGGTGATTAAGTCTGAGCTTTCAGTTGCAAAGTAATCAGCTTTACTTCCCAGAGGCCTGATCACACCAAGTTCTGAAGCTGGTTTCCCAAGAAACCACCCTAGTGACACCCCTGAGCATATACATGCCCTTCAATGATCACTTTGTGATCTCCCTAAAGCTCTCATGGAAACATAGATGAGGAGATCCTACCAGTCTGTTAGGTATAGTGCTTTGCTCAAAGACCTCCTGTGAGTGCATAAGGGTCAATAGAGCTATCTTAGCTCCACCTCTTCCCTGTCAGCCCGTGTTACCCACCAGGGTCATCCACTCCCCACCCCAAGCAGCTAGCAGACCCTGCTGGGCTGGTTCATCACTTGTCTCTAGTAGTCCCTTGTTACCTACTAGGAAGTCCTTACTTTCCCTAGTAGCCAGTGCTCTCTACTAGGTCAATATCTGTCTCAAAACCATAGCACATTATTAATTCTCAGCATTGTATCTTTATTTGAAGCCAAATCAACCCTCACCTGAAAAACTGCTTCCATGTGGATAGTCACAGGGCTCAAAATTCATGTTTAACCACCGCCTCAGTGAATTGAAGACGGGTGGCAATTTTAGCAAAATTCATGCCACTCTGGTTAAGGCTCATTATCTCTTTAATTATCCCATTGGCTACAAGCTGTTATTTTTGGAGCCCTTTGTGAATAATGGGACCTGTATTGGGCAGGGCCTGATTTGATTGGCCTGGATTCTCAAGTGATGGTTGGATCAAGTTGGAGAGGCCAAAGTTATCCAGTTTTCCACATGTGGTACAGGCATAAGTTAGGCCTGGTCTTGAGCTTCCTCATATTAGTTGTCAGAAAAAAACACTGCTTCACCTGGTGAAACATACAGCTCAGCTTCCTTGCAACTTAAGTTGAGTTTGGTATAGACAGGTCATAGAAGTTGTACTTCTTTGCTCATTAATCTGGGCTTGGAGTTGCTCCTGGTACTGATCCTCAACAATATCAAAGTTCTTGTCACTAGTATAAAGCATTTTATAAATATTAATAAATCTTTTTATTAAAAACATAAAAATACAGTACTACCAAAGTATTAATTTTATTATAAGTATGTGCTCCTATTTGAGACATTCTCTCAGACCTAAATGGGCAAATTTAGATGTACATACATTTAAAAATAATGTTGTAGTTCTCTTTGTTAGATTTAAGTTTATTCACTCTTGAAAGCCGTTATTTCCTTATTGAGTCCCAAAAACAATCAAGATTGTCAAAAAATGAGTTGTTTTGAGCTTGAAATATAACTTTTGTAACTGAACTAAATTTGTTTTCTGTTTGTATTGTTTTTGTTACACAATCACTATCACTTTTGATGTATATTACTTGATTGTGTGACTGATTTATGTTTGTTTTGAATATGGGCTACTTTTGTTTGCTGTCTTATTTTAGAATTGTGTATTTGTTCTTAATTTTTTTATGTGATTATATATTTTTGTAAGCATACCTAGATAAATGAAATTTTTATTGGGTAAATTGACCTTCAACTAGTTTCAGTTGAAACTTGTTACTGTAGGTTCAGAACCTCTTGGGAAAAATTTGGTATTGTCAAATTATTTTGTGTAAACTCACTAACTTGCTGGAATATATTTGTCCTTTTATATAAGAAAGTAAGTTGTTCTGGGATAAAATTACTCCATTAAGTTGGTGAGTTCATGCAAAAGAATTTGACAATCCTGCATTTTTGCCAACAGGTTCTGAACCTACATTATGTGACTGAACCAATTTATTCTGAACTGGTCTATTTTTTATACTAACAGGTTGCAAACCTATTGTAAAAAAATTTGGGATCTTTCAATATAGATATTAATAAAAATAAAAATAAAAGTAAAATAATTTGACTATACATTTTATTAATTTATTTGACCATACATAGTAGCATCAAATCTTGTCATCACTATCATCTATTTTACATCAGGTTTTAAAATTTGTATATTTTTTGTTAATAATATTTTTTGGCTGTAAATATATATATGTTTTGTTTGATAACATTATCAAAAAACCCTCAGAATATCATATTTCCCATTTATGATCATGGTTTCGTACCTTAATTAGGATGTACTGCTAACACTGTGATACTTCACTGACTTGTTTTGCTACTTATTTTTTTGTTTTGGTTACTATGGAGATTTAAAAAATAGATTGAGATTTTCACCCCAGTGCATGGGTTATTTTTGCTTTCTCCAATCTTAAGATACATAGTAGCCTTGGAGCATGAATGAAGTCTTTATTGTATAATCAGTAGAGTTGTTTTTAATTCCAAAATAAATTATTTGTAGTATGTATATTATAATGTTTGTCTGGATATTTTTGTCTTTTAAAACTCAATCAACAATGAAATAAAATTTTATTTTTTATAAATATCTATGTTTTTCTTGACCAACTGAGTTAATTTTAGGCTAGTAAAATTTTAATTATCTCAGTAGGTTGTAAGCCTATAGTGGTAAGTATCCAAAAAGATAAATCAAAAGCCTTAGACATCAAAAAACATAATGATGTGTTATTATTTTTGAAAGAAACCTCTTATAAATTAATTTTTTAATGAATTAATAAAATCAAGAAGAAACACAATTGGAAATAGACCTGACTATATCTCAAAAAAAAGTAAATCTAATTCAAACAAAATCATCATTTAGTAAACTAATTGTTGACATAAAGTATAATACTAAAGGAGAATAGTTGATTGATATTAATAATTTATATAAAATAATGTAGATAAGAGAGATTATTTTTTCTGTGGGTAGCTTATATAAATTTAAATAAATATTTATGAACACTTCTTTAACACTTATTAGCGATAAATACAGAATTCTTTTCGTCACTCAAAGGGCACGTCGGACAGGTGGCCGGGTTGGTCTAAGGCGCCACTTAAAGCCGTGGTCTCTTTGGAGGCATGAGTTCGAATCTTGTCTTTTCATTTTTTAAATATTTTGCTTGTTCTATGGGCAGCTAAAAAAGTACATTTTTATAGATCTCTTTTTTTAAAAAAAACCAAGAAATTGCTTTAAACATTTTATAGATTTCATGATTACTGATTATAGCAATTGAAAATATAATTTTTAGTTAAATCAGATTGAATATTGAGATCACAAAAAAATAGTAGAACTTCATTTTGGTCAGCTGTTCAGCTTCTCTTTATGAAGGATTTTGGTATATATTTTTACATTTAATTATTTATTTTCAATGTACTTACCTGGCTCTAAAAAAACTTCTCATCTGTCACATAGCTGTCAAAGTTGTGTATTCTTCAGAAAGAGCTGATTAACTCAGATTTCAAGACTCAGTTTCTAATCCTTTGTCTTCAGTAATCACTGGTTATATATATTATTTCTGGGTGTTGAACACCATATACCATTTACCTACATTTCTCACTACCACAATGAAGCAAGCAAGCAATCTATCAGATTCTCATTTTATGTTATTACATCTGGAAATGATATTGGTTACATCTTTTAACACAATTTATGGTATTGCTTCTCTAACAATGAGATTTTGTGCATATTTGACATAATACTTATATATATTGTATTTTATAGAAATCAATCAACACTCTGTACATTAGTAATATAAATCTTACATAGAAATATTTTAATTTTTAAAATAGAAAATAATAATCACATTTATTAGAAAATTTAAGTTAAGTTTATCATACATAAATAAAATTACTTTGTTATCAAGTATATACTTTTTGTAATTGTATGAAATGATATAATGGTCAAAATTAAGAGGAGAACAATACTTTATTGAATACAAAAAGAGTATAGTATAGTATCATGATAGTTATGGGGCTTGTCCAAGTAATGTTCTACTTAGAATTTAATTTTTTTGATCCTTGTGGAACATGTGTGCCTAATAAAAGTGCCATTATCAGAAAATTGCAGACCATGGTATTTTATCATCTGCCAGATGATATCCTAAGTCTTCTAACATTAAGAAACTACAGAGAACCTGTGACTTTGGATAACCTTTGGCCCGGAATATTTTGTTGTCATCAGAAGTAACAAGTCTGAAAAGGCCCAAAGCCCAAGGGATTTGGGACAGGTCTTCCCACTTCTAGATATAGGTTCATATGTGTTGTCTCTATATTTTACTATAGATAATCATACTGTATGATGACAGTATCATTTTTTCTCTACCAATAAAATATATGAAAGGATAAGACTAGGGAAGTAGGACTTGGATCAATCATCAAGTCAGTATGTAATCATCAATCTTTTATCCTAATGTATTGGCTTTAAGGCGCCTGCCTGCACACATGCTATCCAAGTTAGCTCACAAACTAGATTAGACTGAAGTAGCATTATGGTGACATGGGAAGAGGCCCAGCCTTTTTGAGGTGGTTTTGACGGAAGCTTTCTTGACATCTTCCACAGATCAGTATCCTTTCTGTCTACCTGGGCCACTTCCAGGGCTAGCCAGCCAGTGGTTGGCTACTAGTTTACAGAGATGATTGTTTCACTTAATCAGAGCTACTCAAATACAGTAGGCACAAAGCCTTTTATCTTAGAGTGTTTGGCCTGATAGCCCAGTCCATTTTGAACTCTTCTAGAAGTGTTTTGAATGATGGCCCATTTGATGGCCCTTGTTCTAGGATATAATTAAAGTTTAGAATAGTAATTAATATGAGAAGCATGTTAGAGGTGGCTTTTGAGGTGGACTATTTAATGAGCAATAATTGCATGTTCCATTAATTAATTGCAATGCATGAATTTATTGATGCCAGGATATGATTTGATCATTGATTCCACAAACTTGCAGCTCACATTATTTTGTTGAAACCATTCCTAAGAGCAATTAACTGCTGGTCTGTGTTTTTTTGTTGAATCAGTTAATTAGTCAATATCCAGAAATCCTGACAGCCATCAATAATTTATTAATCAGGTTGATTATCAAGAATTCTTTTAAATGAGAGGGAGCAACTGTAGATGTTGCAACAATTTCTATTCTTTTGAGCCAATAAAAATTCTGAATAATCAAGATGTCATGAAGCCCCAGTTAGAGGTACACCTGGACTAGAATCATTTGAGTATCACACATATTATAGAAAGTATAAAGAGATGTCTCATATACCCTTCAATTAATGTGCAGGGATCAGTAAGTGTCTTCTTAATGGTGAATCATAGTTGGAATTGGTGTGAGATTTGTATGCCTGTAGGATTTATGATTGTCATTGTGGCTGAAATTTGTCAAGAAACATAAACATTCCTAGTTTTCTAATTTTTTTCTGCATAAATTTGGGACTAATGAGCTTTTTTGTCCTTAAAGGTTGATTGGATGATGGAAAAATGTATCCATGTTTAGAAAAGGACAATGCCATCTGTTTGATTATTACAGGATTTTAAATTCCCTGAGTGATAATATGACTTGATTGACTGCTTTTGGGTGCCAGTACCAGATTGGGGTTATGGTTAGCAGATGCCTGTAAATGGGATTAAACAAGGCCATCTTAGATGAAACAGATAAAAAATACTCCTGGGTAATTCTCTGGATAGGTTGTATAGAATTAGCAGTAACCTTGAACTGGGGCTTAATGATTAGCAGACCTGATGTACCCTTCACTTTTGTTATCCCATAGAACAGCTTGTTGTCCTGGTTGTTTATGAGATTAGGCTGATTGACCACAAATGATCTGGATAATTATTGCACACAGATTTTAATCAGTTACACACAGTATTATTACTAGATTATAATTCTATTAAATGTAGTTATTATACAATGTATAATCAATAGTTTATTGTAATTGATATGGCTATTATAAGGTGTATAATTGCCAGCCAATATAGTGATTATCATTGATTACACGCCATGTAATCAATAGATTATCATCTGTATATATCTCCTTCCATTCTACTGGATGTTGTATCAACTCAGCCTCACCCAGCCTGAAAGGTGTATATGTGTGTATCAAACAAGTGATGTATAAAAGGCTAGGAAATACCAAGTTTGGGTCAGCATTATATGGTGTATAATTAGTTCCTTATTGGTTTGAGTCAGTATTAAACAGCAGATAATCCATGAGTTGATATTAAATTGAGTCAGCTATTATATGGGGTATAATCCCCAATTTGAACCGTCATATTAGTAAGCAGAAGGCTTGCCAGCCAGAAAATGATCACTGATTAAATTCTAAAAAGGGAAACATGAATACCAACATTCTACCTCCCAAAGTAAGAGGATAGAACAGGGACCATTTCTAAATGTCAACCAAATACAGCATAGTTTCTTAGTGCCATAATAGGTGCATAAAAATACAGCCAATTGATAATTGCCAGTATGCTATCTCAAGAAGAGCGTAGGCTGTAGCTGAAGTGCCATGTACGCCTCATTAAGGCCAGTAGCAGCACACATGCCAATAACAACTAATCAGGATAAGTATATCCAGCAAAAATAGATCTATTGCAAAGGTAGCCACTGAGAACTGTCTGAAAGGACAAGAACAAGGGTTGTTGCAGTATATATAGATACAGACACCTGAAAGAATGATAACAAGTACTTAGTTAGCCCTGGATAGATTGCAGCCGCTGACTAGAATGTACTTCAGTCCCAATAAATATAATTATCTTCAAAGTTCTATTCTACTGTAATCTGTAGTGCTCTTGCATAGGATTAGGTAGAGTAAATTGGCAAGGCTAACATCTATCTATAGCTTTGAACACATCGACAATAACCCAAGTTGCTCAAAAGGTACACTTCTTAATCATGTATATTTATATATTATTATTAAGGATGATAAATTAAAGTCAAGTTTAGAAAATGCTAATAATAAAATAGAATTTTATATTAAAATTTAATGTTTCAATTTTTTTCCTTGTTGTGGCAATTTTTCATTATTTGTTAACTATGTGCTTACATTTATTGGCTTATTTCACCTCCAGTTGCTTCAGCAATAGAAAACCAAATTGCCTTCACACCCACAGCTGACCTCACAAAGGCAACTTGATTTTCTATTGCTGAAGCAACTGGAGGTGAAATAAGCCAATAAATGTAAGCACATAGTTAACAAATAATGAAAAATTGCCACAACAAGGAAAAAAATTGAAACATTAAATTTTAATATAAAATTATATTTTATTATTAGCATTTTCTAAACTTGACTTTAATTTATCATACTTAATAACAATACATAAATATACATTGCTAAAACAGTGTGTCCTTAATTAAGTTACAATAAAAAGTAAAAAATACACTTTATGTGTATAAAATAATTAAAAAAGTCTAATTTAATAATGTTGCTACTAGAAACATATTTTTGTTAATAAAAGTACAACTTAATTAGAGGTTTTATTACAGTCCATTTTATTGTTAAGTATACTAATTTGATGGATAGTAGGCATCTAAACTTTAGCTGTCCTGGAATAGAGTTAGGTGATTATTCAGCAATTCTAATGATCCCTAAAAGAATTATAATGGATCCATAATAGATCCTTTGACTTCCTGTTTGAGACAGCTAACAATTGAATTTATTTCAAATTCACTTCAATTATGATTTGAAATTTGGTTTTTAGATTTGATAATCCCACAATTTCATATTCATTATTTTCTTCATGCTTCCTATGGTTTGTTAGATTTAAAGAAAATACAAAATCATACATTAGAATCCTGCATTTCTTATTAATGCATCTCAAATTTTCTTGGTGAGTTTTGTATTAAGTTAGTTGATCTATTTGAAGTAGGAATTCAAAATTTGCAAATTTAAAGACTTGAACAATGCCAATTAAATAAATAATTTATTCAATATTTAATTTTCACTCAGCTGAGTTGCCCACAAATGTGATTTGAAACTTGGTCCAAGGATTTAACAATTCCACACTTTTGCTATTAGGTTATGAAATTACAGTATTTGAATAAATAAATAAATGGATATAAACCCAACTAAACTTAACTACTTAAAAATAGTATTTTCATCTTATTATTCAACACAGTAGACTTTGTCTAAAAGTGCATAAAATAAAAATAGTTTAGTCTCATTGAAATTTATTTACAGAACTTAATTTTATTTTTTAAAATTTCTTATAACAAATAAAATAAAAATCAAAAAGTTATTTTTCTTTACATAAATTATAATACAGTAGTTTTTAAACCTTTTAATATGAACAGAAATCTCAGTCTAAAAGAAAAAGCAAGGTGGATCCTAATCTATTGTACAGTAGTTTTAAAAGCTATGGTGACAACCAAAAATACCTCAGATTTAAACAAAATGATTTCAGATTTGAACAAAATCCAAGTTGCACAAGATTCAGGATTCAAATAATTTAAATATTTTGGTTAACAAATAAACTGTCAAAAAAAATAAAATTTCACTAGCCCATTATATAAAATCATAGCAAATATCAAGTGGCGTTGTTTAAACCACAAACAAAATGAACTGACACAGCAAGTGAGATGGATGGATGCTGTTCCAAAGTATATTATAATCCAATAAGGATTTATATGAGGCATCAACAGAAGGACTAGAATGAAAAAAATTGAGTAATCTATAAGTGACATTCCACACATACAAAGCAAAATGAAGTCACACAAGATGTGTAGTATGAGTAGCCTAAAATAGAAAAGTAATAGTTTAACAGCCAATCAACAGCTATCTAATTTGAGGACAGAGGCATTTTATTCATTTTTATTGTGAGATTAGGCTGATTGACCACAAATAATCAGGCTAATCATCACATGCAGATCTCTATCAGTTACACATTGTATTATCACTAGGTCAATATTCTATTAAGTGTAGTAATTATACGCCGTGTAATCACAAATATATTATAATTGATATAGCAGTTATACGCTGTGTAACTGTTAGTTTATTATGAGGGATGCAACAATTATACGCCGCATTATCACTTGATTATCATTCTAATGTTTAATGATTATACATTGTATATTACTAGTTTATTATAATTAATGTAGCTATTATGTGTTGTATAATTGTTAGCCCTTATAAATGATTATCACTGGTTACACACTGTATAATCATAAGATCATCAATAGTGTATCTCCTATTCCATCCTACTAGACGTTGTATCAACTCAGTCCCACACAGCCTGATGGGCGTATAGAGTCATATCAAACAAGTGATATGCAAATGGCTAGAAAATTCCAAGTTTGGATCAGCATTACACAGCGTATAATTGGGTTCCTTATTGGTTTGGGTCAGCATTACACAGCGGATAATCTACAAGTCAATATTGGATCAAGTCTGCTATTATACGGCATATAATCCTCAACTAAACCTGTTGTATCAATAAGCAGAAGGCTTGGTTGCCAAAAAAGGATAACTGATTAAGCCCTTCAAAAGGAATACTGTAATTCTACCTTCCAATGTTGGAGGACAGATTAGGGACCATTTATAAGCATCAACTAAATACAGCATAGTTTCCCAGCACAATAATAGGTGTGTAAGGATACAGCCAATCAATAACTTCCAGTAGTCTAGCTCAAGAAGAGCGTAGGCTGTAGCTGAAGCGCCATGTACACCTTGCTAAGGCCAGTAGCAGCACAAGTTCCAAGGACAACCAATCAGGGTAGGTGCAGCCAGCAAAGATGGACCTTTTGCAAAGATAGCCACTGAGAACTTTCTGAAAGGACAAGAACAAGGGTTGTTGCAGTATATATTGATACAGACACCTGAAAGGAAAGAAATAAGTTCTTAGTTACACATGAATAGATTGCAGCCACTGTCTAGATTGCACTCCAGTTCTAATAAACATAATTATCTTCAAAGTTTTATTCTATTGTAGTCTATAGTGCTCTTGCATAGGATTAGGTAGAGTATATTGACAAGGCTAACATCTATCTGTAGCTTTGAAAATACCAGCAATAACCCAAGTTGCTCAACATTCATAGCTCCTGATTTGTGTAAAATGGTTTTGAGAACTTTCTAAATATGGACTTGTGATTAAAATAGAAATAAATCATAAAATTTTAAGCTTCTGCTTTTAGTGATTTTATCCTAGGTTTTTTGCAATGTGTTTTAACAGCAATGTCTTCAACGGCACAAGCAGCCAAGCCAGCAGCAGCCAAGCCAGCTTCAATGGAGGCAAGGCTCAGAACGTGGAGGCACCTGTTTACACCCAAGCCTTTGAGGCAGGTAACAAGGAAGCTGACCTGTTATTGACCCCCGACCCATATGGCTTTGACTTGTTCAGTAGTCACATAATGTCTAGCTCTGCCTCTGCTCCCGTACCCATCACTGCACAAGCTGCCTGCCAACCAACCAATCAGGATGACAACTTCAATCCAGAGAAAATTGCTGCCACCACCCAACCTTCCCCCCTACAGCCAATCAGGATTCATCTTCTACAGCCCAGCGCCCCAAACACAGAATAATCACTGCCAAAATTCTTCAGGAAATTGTGGCACTGAACCTGCAGGGTCTGTCCCAGGATCAGATTGCAACCCAATTGCAATTTACCCAAGCCACCATAATGCAGGAGTTCAACAGCCTAATGAACAAGGGGAATCTTATTGGGACAGCCAAGAAGCCAAAGAATAAGGTTGACTCCCAGATTAAGGAAACATATCCTATAATTCTTGAACTCCTGTATAAGATCCCAAGCTTTCCCTGACCTAGGTCCGGAAGCAATTTGCTCAACATGGAATTTGGGTGTCTGCGCGCATGGTACAGCTCTGGATGCATGGAAAGGTGACTTAAGTCCGGGTACTGATCAATGTTACTGGCAACCAATGGGATGATACTGAGGATTCTCATACAATCAGGCCATCAAATCCACCCTGGTACAATTCTTGAAAAGTCTATCAGATAACATCATATTCATCTCCTACTATAAGCTATTCATAGCTTTGACAATTTTGGTGAGCAAAGAAAAGCTGCCATCTAAAAAGGAAGGAAGAAGGTCAAGAGAGGGACTTTCATTGATGAATTTCAGGCTGTTTTGGCCAAGGTGTTTGTCTATTATTGGAAAAACTCAGATTTCACTAATGGCTACAAGTACGGCCACATCCTCAGTGGATTGCTTGACTCCTGGGATGGCTCAAATTCCAAATACTGGGTTTTCTTGAGCCACCAGATGGAGGGTACTCCACCGCCCTTGAGGCCATCCAGGAACGCGGTCACCAGGCCTCTGTGTACCCAGCTGGTCACGCCAATGTCCATCTGGCAGATGTTGTGTTCTTTAATATTGGAGATAAACTCTGGGAGCGCCGCCCTCAGGCTTTCAACAACCTCTATTTTGGGGTCCTTGATCACAATTCTTTCTTTGGCTGCCAAATGGTGGCTGACTTATTTGTGCAAATGGTTTTCCATGTGAACATGGGCAACCAATCACGTAAGGATAAGCACCTCCCACCTTGTGCCACAGCCACCTATCAACTGATCCAGCCAATGACAGACAAGGAATACCAACAACAGTATATGGAAGCTATCACTCAAAATCCTCCTGCCTCCACCCCCGCCACCAACACCCCTAACCCGCAAGCCCAACCCACCCAATCCAAGACCCCCCAGGCCAGCACTGCCTCTATGTCTTCCTTCCTGCGTTATTCTGCCTCCTAGGCATCACTCTCCCCCGCCCCAATAAACCCCTGTCACCAAACATTTTCTATTTATATTATCTTTATTTTGAATTTAAATTGTTCATTTTATCTTTGTTTATAGTTAGTTTTATTCTTTATGTTTAGTTTATATCTATAAAATTATATATTTACTATGCTGTGTATCTAGATCCAGAACACGGTTATTTTTAGTACCCAAACACAGCCCCTTGTGAAAATATTAACAACAATTTGGTGATCAGCAACAACTTTATCTAAACACAATTAATTTATAGTTTTCTAATTCAAAGTTATCTGACCACCAAATTGTTGTTAGTATTTTCACAAGAGGCTGTGTAAAATGCCAAAAATAATATGGTGATTATAGAAGCAATTCCAACACAAAGCAAACAACACATTTTGAGATAAGCGTAAAACATATACACAATGGGCAAAAAGATGAGATATTGTAGAAAATAGGAAAACAAACAGGGATGAATAAAGAGGCAATTATATCAGAATATCATAGAGCTTATTGGGATGAAAGCTATAAAAACATATGGAAAGGTTAGTAAAAAATCAATGAGAGAATTGGAGAAGCTTCTTAAGGATCTCAACTCTGCAATTGCAGAGATCAAAGAAATTGTCCGCAAGGTCAAAGAAAAAGTCAAGTCCTCCGTCCTCAAAGGCAAAGAAATTGACAGGGTGACAGTCAAGGCATTAATGACCAAAATGCCTGACACATCAGAGAAGACCATTGAGCGCCTGCTCAATATTCAAAAGACAGTGGTCTAGGGCCTCCAGTTTAAGTCCTTTGCCCTCTCTGCACCATCTGTCTGGAAAGATGAGTCTGAAATGTATGCCCACCTGAAACCTATCAAGTGGGCAAGAAGAGAGGATAAAGAATTTCCTGTACAACTTCTTGCACCAGGAATGGCCCAGCTGTCTGAGGCTGCAGGCAAGGAGGAAATCCAAGAAGGTAATCTAAAAAAATAAAATTAATAAAAATTTCTAAATAATCACATGTTTTTTTTAAAAAACATAGACAACAAAATCTGCCAGGTCCTGTTCCCCTTTGTCCCTGCCACCTTTTATGCAAATTATGCCACTCATGTGGCCAAGCAGCTGTTTTTGTCTCCCCTGTCTTGCAGGAGTTCAAAAACAGAATCCATGGTACCTTTCTAATGTCCCAGGAGGGTGTTAACTGGGCTAACACATGCCAAGGGGGCATCTGAGTGGGCTGTTACTGCCTACAAGGATACCTAAACGGTCCTCCTTGACCTGGTGGTCCTCAGTGGAGTTTATTGTGTAAACTCCAGTGAGCTTGTTTGGGACGTCCTGGCAACACTCCCATTCAAGAACGTACCAGAGATGGGCCGGGCCTATGCGGCTGCTTGCTTCTGCTTCCTGGTGGAGCACACCCTATCTTACCTTCTGGAAAAATTTGGGCGCATGGTAGAAAAATTGGCTGTTGCAGATGCAATAGCTGTGAAGAAGACCAAAATCCTCCTTGATAACTTCAGGATGGCCTGGAGTGCTGACAAGACAGGGCTCTCTCTGGCTATAGAGCTCACATTTGCTAAGACCAAGCACAAGAAGAGGATTAGTGTCACATATAATAAACTCTGTTTGTTTACAGAAGCCTTTGATGGACAAAGCTTCATCTGGTGGTTTACCTTGATGTGGGGTTCCTGTCCAATAGTCTCCAAAGTGTGTCCTGGGTCATAGCCAGGGACCAGCTGGAAGGGATTGTCATTCTCTAGTAAGGGAAAATGTATCTCAGAAATATGTATGGGGGTTGAAATGTGCTTTTATTCACTCTCAGAAGGAAGATCCCCTTAGAAATCTTCTGATATATGGCCCAGGGGTCAAAGAAACAATATGGATTTGCCAATACTTAAATTCCTCCAACAATATCTTGGACTCCTGCACCTTAGTCTTGGATTTCTGCTCCTTAAACTTGGACTCCTGTGCCTTGGAATTAGACTCCTGCGCTGCACTTAGAATCCAGCTCCTTATTTCAAGCTCCAGCTCCTTAATCTTGAGCTAATTCTCCTTTATCTTGGGCTTCAGCTCTCTGTATAGCTCTAGTGGCCTTGGTATTCCACTTATATTAGTCCAACCAAGCTCCTGCTGGCAATCAAAAGGCTTCCAAAAACCTTTTTGGCAGAAACTTAAAAGACCCAGAAAAGACCCCATAACTTTCCAGATAGCTTCCTGCTTATAGTGTCCTTTTCCCAAAGTTTTCACCTTTAGAATGGCTTTATTCAAAAGCTTAAACCATTGTCGTTCACTTTTTCCTATAATAACTTAAGCTTACATACTTATTTTCTTAAAAGCTTAAAGTCTCAATTCACTGTTTTCTTGCTTATACTTTAAGCTTTTGGCTTCCAACCAATCATATTCATCAGGAAACCTTCCAGAACTCAACCAATAAATGCAGAGTGCAAAAATAGACTACTTCTGAAGTTTCATTGGGATCCAACTAGTAGTTCAATTTCAACTGCTCAAACAGCTCAAATCAACAACTCTGTGCACCAAAGCACTAACCAGTCCATTATTATGGCATCATTCCACTCAATCAGCTTCAAATAAATCTACAGTTCAAACACTGCAACTTGTTTCTTCTTTTTCTTTCTTTTATTTATATGATAATTAATTCCATCTTTATATCATATCTTTTGCCAGCATTAACTAATTCTTTTACTGCTTCTTTCTTATGAACATTTACACTTCCAAAAGTCCAGAAAAAGCATCCTAGCTCCTGTATTTACTTATGCTAGTCCTTCTTAGCTAAATTTCAGTTCCTCAGCTTATCCTGAACCATGATCTTCCAGTTTTTCAGCTAGTTATTCTCTATCCATCAGCTAGTTCATCAACTAATCCTGCATCATGATCTTCTAGTCCTTCAGCTCATCCAGCATCATGATCAGCTACTCCTTCACTTCAAAATGATCCAAAAGTCCATAAAATAGTCTTCAATGTGATCATACAGTCCTTCTTACTAGTCTTCACTGCTGATTACACACTATAAACTGCCTTGGTTCTCAATCTCAGTCCCTGTTACCAGAACCTGTAGACCCAAGTATGAGCTTAAATTGAACTGGCGTTTGACTGGTCCCTTGCAAGTGGCAATCCACTTAGGTCATCCAACCATAGATCAATTAAGTCTATGCTCTTGTATTTACTCACCCAGGTGATTAAGTTTGGGCTTTCAGTTGCAAAGTAATCAGCTTTACTTCCCAGAGGCCTGATCACACCAAGTTCTGCAGCTGCTTTCCCAAGCAAACCGCCTTGGTAAAACTCTCTGAGCAAATCCATGCCCTCCAATGCTCACTATGGGCTCTTCCCAAAGCTCCCATAGGGACATAAACAAGGACACCCTAGCAGTCCTTTAGGCAGGGTGCTTGCTCACAGACCTCCTGTAAGCGTATCAGGGTAAATAGAGCCCTCAGAGCTCTTCCCCTCCCTGGCAGCCCGCGTTACTTGCCAGGATCTAAAAATCTCCAGCCTGAGCAGCACACACTACCCATTGGGCTGGATCACTCCCCACCCCAAGCAGCTAAAGTTCCCTGCTGATCTATCTCATTCCTCACCCCTAGCAGCCACAGTTACCTGCTGGGTGAGAACCTCTAGCCCACAGCAGCCAATATCTTCTGCCAGGTGGGGACAACATTTACCTCTAGTAGTCTTTTCCACCTACTAGCTAGGCCTTACCTTCCCTAGTAGCCATCATTCTCTACTAGGACTCTACCTGCAAGAAACCATCAAACTTTTACTTGGCCAACATTAGCCCCACCTGCAAACCACCAAACATGTGGAACATCACACTTGGGTATCTCTTTTACTTTGGGATGAGCGCGTCTGTAGAGGACCTAGATGGGGTCCTTCTCAGAATCAACAAAGCCAGGCTCTCCCTAGACAACAAGAAGGTCCCCCAGGCTACAAATCAGTGGACCATGTAATCCAGGACGCCCTGATCCTGGCAGGGATTCAAAAGACTGCAGCCCTGGAAAAAAACTGCTACTGATATCTCACCTCACCATACTCCCTTTTACTAGCTGTCACAAATATGTTAATTAGGGTGTATCCACTGTCTACAGTGTGGCGGTGAAGGTTGTGCGCCACGTCCATTGCTGGGTGGGTATATACCAAAGAACCCACTACAGGCACCCTCAATAAAAATCTCTTTACTCAATATAAGCTACAATTTTAAATTTTACTTTTTAAAATAGTTAATTAATCTAATTCTTATTTTAGCCAACAAGTTCTACAAAAAATACTGGAGAAGGTCTTTATAAAAGCATAATAATATATGTTAATAAAATTTACTTCTAACTTGTATACTTTACATTTAATTTGTTTTAATTCCATTTTTATATTTATTTGACAAGAGTGATACATTAGTTTTTCAAAACTGTTGAAATAAACATATATTATTCAGTTTAGAACGCATGAACTCAGTCACAAAACGTATTTTAACTTGATAGATCTAAATAGAATATAATTTCAAATAAAATGAGTGCTATTTCATGTAAATTTCCAGTCATACAACAACCTATAAAACTGGAGACAAATGCTTAACAATTCAACAAAAAATTTATCAAACACTAGAACACATGAGTTTCAGCCACAGAACAATTCTACTATGTTTACTATGCTTTTGATGAACACATAAAACTCAGTCCAAAAGTTACAAACTTGATCCAACAATTGAGCCTTAATAGCAACTGAAACAGGCAATGTAAATATCAAATATCAAAACACATGAATTAATTGATAATACTGTTACCATATCATCCTAATTAAGAATGAAATCTAGAATAAAAAAGGAAATAAATATTCTGAGTGTCTGTTTTGGGATTAGAATCAATAAAAAATAAAATTTATTCAAACTCATGATCAACAGTGCACATTTACAACCAAAAATAGTTAATATAGAAATCTAAAAATCTAATTTGAATAAAAGTAGTAACTACTAGCTTTCATGCTACTATATATGGAGTGATAAAATTATAGTAAATAAAGTATATAGATAAACAGATTTCAATTTTCTTTTATTTTTTATACCAAAATGGATGCATCCCATCAGCAGAGTAACAATGGTCTCATTGTGTGCCGTGGTTGCAGTTGCCCCCGTGGGTGAAAGAACAGAGTTAGTGCAACCCAAGTGCCTACTCAGGAAGGAGACAGGAGAGGAGAGTTCAATAGTGACATTGCATTAACACAGCTGGTTCAAGGAGCACAACACAAAAGGGGGCAGAGCATCAACCCCTGGGTCCAGAAGCTGACCAGAAAATACACCAAGGTTTTCACCACCAAAATGATTAATAACGTTACCACCAAGAGGATGTCCTTGGTGTACGGCCCTTTATACCGCTGCAATGGTGATTCCACAGCCCTACTGGAGAAGGTTAAGCCAGTCCTTGACACCACATATGAGCCTTACTTGAGTGATTCCAAAGGGGCAGACAAGGACAAGCCGTCCCAGAATTTCCAAACAACTAAAGGGCAGAAGGTGCTAAAGAAGATATTTTTGTTCTACAGCCAAGTACCTATGACTGTGCTATGGCTGAGCCAGTGGAGTCTCTTCCCAAAACCAAACAGGCCAAGTACCACATCATCCTTGAAGCCACCCACAAGACCTTAATGAGGCTCATAGAGGAGACCACTGACTACAGAAAAGCCACAGCTATTGTTGGTATTTCAGAAAAATATGCACACAGACTCCACACAACTTACCTGAAAACAGGGACTGTTCTCTTTTCAGAGAAATCCAAGCACCAACCAATCCTATTAGTCCAGGAACACCTGTGGGCAATCCAACAGTGGATTGAGCAGAATTGTCATCTTGAACTGAAAAATATTCAGTCAATGGTTGAGTCTTCTTTTGGAATCCAAGCTCCAGTTTCCACTTGCTACTGCGCAGTGAAAAAAATTAAATTTCTTGTGGAAAAAGCTCGGAGTTTCTCCCTGTAACTGCAATAGCCCAGACAACGTTGCCTACTGGCAAAAATACTCTGAGATAGTAACTGCTCTCAATAAGAAGGGGACTGTTAAATTCTACTACATTGACAAGTCCTCCTTTGCATCCTCTATGAGAAACAAGTATGGGTATGTCCGCAAAGGCAAAAAGAACAGCATGGCCCAACATGCGGCTGTCTGATCTGTTATCTACTCAATGGTAGCCCTTCTTGGTCTGCTTGGCATTGAGCTCTATCAAATCTTTAAGGGGTCCCACAACAGTACAACCTTTCTAGAATTTCTCCAATTGGTTTGGGAGCACCTGAGGTGCACAAGCCCAGGCTTCACCAATATTATTGTATTGGATAAAGTTGGGCTCCACAAGGTGGCAGATATTCTCAATGAATTTCAGGTGATTGAGCCTGGTGTAGAAATTGGCTCCCAAAAATTGGCCACAGCGCCTTTACATCTTCTCTTCCTCCCTGCCTATTCCCCGTTCCTCACCCCAATTGAGGAGGTCTTCAGGCAGCTCAAGAGATTTGTCAAGAAAGGGGCGCCACCTGGGCCCAATGATTTATTTAATTTGCTGCAGGTTGGTGTCCATACCCTCTCAGCTGAAACCATGGCCAAATGCTATGGTCACGCAGATTTGTTTCTCCCTGCGTGCCTTGCCCAGAAGCCAATCAATTAAAGGCTTTGCTGTTCCCAATGTTTTTTTTTGCATTTAATTTTTTAATGTTTGTTTTGATTTAGTTTAATTTATTTTGACTTTATTTCTGTGATTCCACATATTGCGTCAGGTATAATAAAAATTAACAAAGCAAATCTAATTGAATGAATGAATGGAAAAATAAGACACAAATATATATTTTTATTATTATGTTTTTATTTAGGGTAGGGTTTTCACATTTTTTATATGATTCTGATTATATTTACCATCATGTTTATAAAAATTAACAAAGTGATAAGGGTGAATAAATGAATACACATAATATTCTTATTATGTATTTATTTGTTGAATATAGATGGTTTGAGTAGATAATTTTAAAGAAAATATATATAGAAATCAAAATAGTATTTGGGTGTAGACTTTTATTGGGGGTGGGAGATGCGGTATCCCAGGGCATTGCATTGAAATAGACTAGTAATTTATATTGACAACATTTATGTTGATATTAGACCTGTACTAAATAAATTGTGGCAGGTGGAATATGGGAGAATTTTGATAAAATTGGCTAGGAGGATTTTTCTGGTGGAGCTGCCATCCCATAGATGGCAGCACAAATAACTGAATCCTGAATAACATGCTCTATTGAGCAGTATCCAGAGGCAATTTTTTTCTGTCTAGTAAATGGTGTACTACATCCAGTTTTATTATTACATCAGACTGGTTGCAAGCTTCTGATTTAAGCCACATCAGTACAACAAGACCTAGGTAAACAATCAAGTGAAGTCTCTGCCCTGCAAACAGAGCAGATAACTCACAAAAGTTATTATATAGGGTACTAATTTTATTCTTAAAGGACATAGTGGCAAAGATTTTTTCCATTGTTTTTGGTATACAAGTCTTGTTGGAGCACCAGGAGGCCCCAAAGTCTCTAAGGACGCCTACTAATGCAGGAATGCCAGCGGCAGAACTATAGCTAAGTTTTGTTCTTTTTTTATTAAATGTTTTTAGGATATGTGATAGTGTGTGCTTGGTTGGGTAACAGAAACATACTTCTTCTTGTCTTCTTTCCATCTCAGGTAGGTTTTGGTACAGAATAGTTTAGATGAAATCCCAGACAATCATGACAAAGTGCTTGCAGAAGCTAATATCCAGAACATACTAGTCAAGTTGCAGATTGGGGGCTGCGGTCAAAGCTAAAACCCGCCATTTAGTGTTGTCTTGCTTTGGTTGGAGTGATATAAGTTGTTATTGTTTCATAGTGTCACTTCATCTTTGATTACTCCCTCTCAGGGAATTAACGCCCCAAGTAAATCACCAAGCAGCTCACCAAGTAGTTCACTGCTCAGGCAATAAACTGGTGGCACCATTATCAGTTAACCATCTATGTCAGGGATCACTCAATCCAGGTCCTAAATGGAACACAACTTGATTAAGCCTCGTGACTCAAGAGGAACATTAGTCAGATAAGCCCCATGATCTCCATGACGTACATGGACAACATGTGGCTTGTCATGATACTATATAATATCCTATATTCATATCCAATAAAGTATCATTCTCTTCCTAATCTTCCCCTTTATTTTGTTTATTATACTTCCCAGAAGTATAAGCTTGACAGTGGTAGCACAGGTAGGTTATCCATACTTACCCAACTAAAAGGAAAAATTCCTCCCAAGAAAAGAACACAAGCAATGTTGCTCCCTAACAATTGGAGAGATTACAAAGTAGGACAAGACATCCCCCAGGCCTTGTCATCTACAATAATCTCCTTGTACCCATTGACCAGTACAACACTCTCAAAACCCGCAGACTGTTCACTATCACACCAACCACAACAACAGCTACGCAACCCGAGATACCCAATATTGTGTTTCAATGCTTACATACTGCTGAGATTGGCGCCTTTGAAGGACTACAACGGGAAAACTTTTTGCTTTGGATCAACAGCACCAAGAGCAAGTTCAAACAAATGGAGCATCCCCAAAGACTCTGGGCCGTCAAAATTGCCTTCTGTGTCACAGGAACTTCTTCATGCTTTGTTACCAAATGGCTAGCCCAACATCCTGACCAGAAGGAAAATTGGGAACTGTTCAAAGCCACATTCCTCAAAAAGTTCTCCATGAAGGACTCAGACGTGGTGATTATGACCAAGCTTCAAACCTTCAAAATGACAGGAACCATTGAAGAATACATTGCAGCATATGAAGAACTACATGATCATGTGCCCAACATCATCAAATTTGATGAACCTGGGCCACGCCTGGACTTCTACAATGGCCTTCCCACAAACATTAGACATCAGTTTTACATTAACTGCTGCAAGAACCTCAAGGATGTATTCCTAGAAGGAAATCACACAGCTCAGAAGTCTGACAATCTACACGCCACCAACAAACGCAAGGAAAACCCTGCAGTTAAGAAAGAGCCTCACCCTAATAAGCAAAACAACTGAGCCAACAGTACCCAGCCTTAAAACGGGAATCACACTGCACAAGCCAACCAGGCCAGCACCAAAGATACCAACAAGGAGGGAAAAGCTCAGGGGAGTGATTAGGCAAGCTGCTCTCCCCCTCTTCACAAGACTTGTACAGAGAACAGGACATGGACTCAATCAGCATGATCCAGGTTCTCTCCAGCAATCCTCTACTGTTTGCCGCCCAATCTGGAAATAAACTCCTTACCTATCCTTTCTGTTTTTGCAGATACCAGGGCATAGCACTATTTGACACTGGAGCCAATCAATCACTCATTAACAAGAGTTTTTCAGACCTCATGAAGTTACCTACCATTCAAAGTAGCATCAAGAAAGTCATCATGGTAGACAACCACAGTACACCAGTTACCCACAAGACAAAACCTTTCTGAGCCCAAATTGGAGACGTCCAAACAACAATTAGTGGCCCCATCATTCTAATCCCCAAATACAATATCATACTTGGGTTAGATTGGATGCAAAAGACAAAGCCTCACATTGACTGGGACAGTGCCACCCTCACTATCCAGCAAGGAGAAGTCCACCATCACGTGTACCCAACACATTTTGACACTCTCACAAGGGACCACATAATTGTAAAGATCATGGAAACAGAGAAAGAAACTAACATCAGCAAAATTGATTGGAGCACATGCTCATATGAAGTTATCCACTTCAAAAACACAGAAATTCAACACAAACAGAACCCAATTAGAGACCAGCTAGTCAATGAATTTCCCTCTGTATTCCAAGAAACACTACCCAGATTGCCCCCGGATTGGGGTATTCAACATGAGATTGACCTAAAAAGTAGCGTGCCCAAAGCGTAACCCATCTACCACCTCACACCACAAGAAGACAGTGCTCTGAAAGCTTACCTTGACAAAGCACCCAAGAAAGGCCTCATCAGACCCTCAAAATCATCCTTTGGCACCACTGTCTTCTTTATGGCAAAGAAAGATGGAGGCCTCTGCCTGGTCACAGACTACAGGGCTCTCAACAAGGTCACAATAAAGAACAGGTATCCCCTGCCCCTAATTGATGACCTTTTTGATGCCCTGGGGGGTCCCAAATCTTCACAAAAATTGATTTGACAGCAGGTTACCACCAGATTTGCATGAAACCTGAAGACATCCCAAAGACCATATTTTGAACTAAATACAGATCCTTTGAATGTGTTGTCCTCAATTTTAGCATGAAAAACGCTCCCAGTACCTTTATAACCTTCATGAATGAAGTATTCAAAGAACACATTGGGAAAAAGAGCAATCATCTACCTGGACAACATCATTATTTACAGTCCCAACCTACAATAACACTGGGAAGATGTCTGCGCAGTCCTCTATACCCTGAAAGAAAACCAACTAGTTGCCAAACCATCCAAATGCAAGTTCTTCTCAACTGAACTTCCATTCCTTGGCCATATCATCAGCAAGGACGGTATCAAGCCGGATCCAGACAAAATATGCGCTATAACAGAGATGCCAGCCCCAAGGAACAAGAGTGAACTCCACACCTTCCTTGGAATAATTGCCTATTTATGCAGGTTCATCCCTGACTGGGGCGCTCTGACAGCCCCCTTGTCAGCCATCACCAGGAAAAAAACCAAATTTGTCTGGACACCCTTAAGAGATCAACATTTCTGCCAACTGAAAGAGCGCATGGTTACTGCCCCCATCCTGCAATACCCAAACCTTGAGGGTATCTATGAGCTAGAAACTGACACCTCTGATTATGCCATAGGAGGAGTCCTCTGTATCCAAACGGCCCAAAAGGACTTCCTCCCTGTAGCATACAAATCAAGGAAGCTATTGGACAGCAAACAAAGATACCCTATACACAATAAGGAATTGGTTGTCATCATACACTTCCTCATGAAATGGCAATGCTATTTGGAAGGAGCCCAGACATTCAAAGTACTCACCAACCACAAGTCTTTGATATTCTTCAAAACACAACAACACCTGTCAAGTAGACAAGCCAAATAGATGAGCCTCATACAGATATACGCCATGCAAATTGAATACAAGCCAGGCAGAGAGATGCTTACTGCAGACGCCCTATCTTGGCTATACAATAAACACATCCTTTGCACTGATGGTAACCCTGACTGGCTCATGTTAATCATGGGGAATCTCCAGGAAGGGTTCCCACCTGGCACACCAATGGACATCCAAGAGAAAGTCCTCAAAAACAAACATCTTTTCAAAAACATATATGGTACCCTTCACCAAATCCTTCCAAATGGTGACACTGTACCCTACGTCCCGTCAACGCAAAAGATTGACACAATAATCTGTTATCACAGAGACTTGGGACACACTTGTAGCTGAAAATTGCATGAATATCTCAAGACTTGCTACTGGTGGCCCAACATGCTAGATGATATCAGAGAGGTACTGGAACAATACAAGGTCTGTGAGAAGTACACACAAACCTAAGCTCCACCCAAGTCAGTAGTACCCATATTCATCACACAACCCTTCAAGGTATGGTTGTTGGATATTGTGGGACCTATGCCTGGTAAAAGCAAAGGAAAGAAGTACATCATCACTGCCATCAACTATGCAACCAGATGGCCCATAGCACAAGCTGTAAAGGAGCACAAAGGCAATGACGTGAGAAAATTCATTGGCAAGGAGATCATAGAAAAGTTTGGAAAGCCTGACCTCTTAATCACAGATGGAGGCACTGAACTCAAAGCTATTGACACCAACATCTATCTTGCCAAAAACGGAATAAATCACGTCACAACCAGCCCATATCACCCACAAGCAAATGGAAGCGTAGAACGCTAAACAGCTCTTTATTGGAAGCCCTCAGCAAGTTGTCTGCCAACAATCCAAAAGCCTGGTTGACATGCTATCAACTGCCCTTATGGTCTGTAGAACACAAGTCAACCGCAATACGGGCAAAAGCCCTTATGAACTTGTCTATGGTCAGAAACTCTCACTTTTCAGTACAACTACGGGACCATGACTACCAATTTCAAAGAAGATACCAGACAGCAATGACCCAAAAGTACTACAAGCCAGAAAGGACCAAGAAGCAATGGAACAAAAAGGATTCAGCAGGAAGCAATCCCATTGCAATAAGAAAGGTTCCAAGTCAGAGACAAGATCTGGGTTGTCAATCACAACCAACATAAACTAGACTCAGGGTTATGCAGGCCAGGCATTGTCATGGAGGTGAAGCCCAATAACACCTATCTCATCAAAGGGATTGGAGCTTGAACTGAACTGAAACGTATGCACCATGACCAACTCTGTTTGTGTAATGCAAGAGCAGCCCAACAAAATTCAAGGCTTCCTGTACCTAACGCCAAACTAGACCAATGTCAAATGCTGTATACCAGATACTCTCAAGAAGGTTCTTAAGGCTCCGCCTTCCAGCACCCCAGGGGGAGATGTTGCAATATCTTTGATTACTCCCTCTTGAGGAATTAACGCTCCAAGTAAATCACCAAGCGGCTCACTGAGTGGTTCACTGCCCAGGCAATAAACTGGTGGCACCATTATCAGTTAACCATCTATGACAGGGATCACTCAATCCAGGTCCTAAATGAAACACAACTTGATTAAGCCTTGTGACTCAAGAGGAACATTACCCAGATAAGCCCCATGATCTCCATGACGTACATGGACAACATATGGCTTGTCATGATACTATATAATATCCTATATTCATATCCAATAAAGTATCATTCTCTTCCTAATCTTCCCCTTTATTTTGTTTATTATACTTCCCAGAAGTATAAACTCAATAATAGGATATTTTTTTAAATTTATTCATCATTTAAGAGGCAGCAGCTGTCATCAGGACCAGCTGATAACCTATGTGGGGGACACAGTTGCTGTATAATGTTTGCAATATGTACAGTTTTAGATACTGGCAGACTTTTTCTTCTGTTTATTCTAAATAAAAAAGTTAGTAAGATCTTTTTTATTTATTTGATGTTTTATTTTTTACCTTCTTCTATATCTTTACCTGTTGCCCCTTTTACAGGGGCTGCTTCACAGGACTTGTCACTAGCTAGTTCTTGGTTATCTTCTGTTGAATTTTTGTTTCTTTTTATTTTTAGCTGCTCAAACATATTGGGGTCCTTTGACCACACCTCCTCAGTTGTGAACCCCTATGGCTTGAACTGTAGATTGGCAAGAAATTTTTTTGTACGTTTAAGAACCTGTTTGCAAGTTTTTTGATTGTAATGGGAATCTTCTTCTTCACAGCCTTCAGAGTAAGTTTGTCTAGTTTGTTGCCTTATAACACCACTTCATTTATCATGTCCTTCACCTTTTGATTGACCTCCTTAATTTTAGCCATCACCACATCTGACTCCTTTATCATTGCCTCTAATTCTGCCATGTTTTCCTTGTACTTATCCCAGCCCTTTTTATACCAATAAATATCCCAATAAACTATATCTATTCTATTATAACTAATATAGTTTAAATAAATATATCTTGATTTTACTTATGATATTTTATTAGCTTTAAGCACCCCTATTCATTTGATATTGATGTTATGTTAATTTATTGTATATTAAACCTATTCCTAGTATAATGAACAACATATTTTGTTCAAGTACATGTTTTGTTCAAGTAAAACATGATTTGTTCTCAAATCAGTATGCCAATTTTAACCCAAAGTACATATTTATTATAAGATAACCACTTTCACGGGCTATATTTAGATCATATATTTTAGAGTGCGTAAACAAACCCAATCTTAGTATCATGAACAACATTTTTTCATGTATATGTTTTGTCCAAGTACAATATAATTTATTCTTGAATACATATGCCAAGTGCAACCCAAAGTACATATTTATCAAAAGATAGCCACTTTCACAAGTTATATGTAGATCATTTATTCTAGAGATATATGCATTGTAATAAATATTACTACATTTAATTATATTATATTCTATTTTAAATATAATATATTTGAGGTGCTACAATAAAGAAAAGTTTGAAAACTACAAGAGTTACAGACTAACCAATCAGAATGAGTGTACATGTGGTGTCTTTGTGCTTGGCTCAGACCAGACACACCTTGGTTAGTGGAACCAGCTTAACTTGATGAAACAAGCCTGTTGAAAAAGACATGTCTTTGTTTGAAAATTAGCACACTGACTTTTGGTCACTCTAGCACCAGACCTCTGGGTTCTCTGGTGCTAGATTGACCACAAGTTGATGTGCCAATTTGCACACACAAACATTTTTTTATTTTTAACAGGCTTATTTTATTAAGTTAAACTGGGCGTAATAACTGAGGCGTGTCTGATCTGAGCCAAACATAAATCCACCACATGTACACCCATTCTGATTGGTTGGTCTGTAACACTTGTAGTTTTCAAAATTTTCTTTATTGTAGCGCTTTGAATATATTAAAGTTATAATAGAAAACAATAGAATTAATAATTATTAAAGTAGCCAAATTTAACTTGTGGCATGATAAAAATCAATCATCACTTTATTTAAATTAAACTATATATTATAACATTAAAAAATATGTAAAAGTTAACCAAATATAAATTAGAAATAAAAATTATTGGGGGGGCAAGTTTTATTGGGGGATATGGATTGGGCAGGGAAAACTAGGTGGCAGACTGGGTTGAGGGGGAGGACTTGACTAGCTGTGGAGGCAAGTTCCAAACAACAGGATTGGTTGGCTAGGGACTAGGGCAGCTAGATGGCCCAGAGGTGATTGTTTTCCTTGTTTAGCTTGAGGAATTCCATATGCATTGCATCATATTATGACTCAGGAAAGACAGTGATTGGCTTGTACGCCAGGGAATCACAAGGGGGAAGCTGGGGGTCCTTTGATGATTGGCTGCAGCTGAGGGCATTCAAGGCCATCTTGGTAAACATCTCAGCAGCCTTCTGGCAAGAAAACAGATTAGTGTGGTTGTTGGCTACACCAACCACCAGGCTGAAGGTTGTGGGGCTGCGCCCACAGATGGTGCCCCCAATGTTGAAGAACAACACATCACCAAGGTGGAACTCAGCATGCCCAGCAGGGGAAATTGAGATGTCATGGCTGTCTGCTTGGACATTCTTAGAGGCCACTTCAGCGCACTCTATTTTGTGGCTCAGGAAGGTTTTGGCCTTGAAATTATCCAGCTCTAGGTGGCAAGAAAGTCAGAGAGGAATTTTCTGTACCAGCACCCATTGGTGTAGTTGGTTGTTGTTCTGTAGAAAACAGTCCCTTTTGGGGAAACTGCAAGGAACACACCAATCACAATTCCCTCTGGTTTTTTTTACCCTTGAGGGTGTTTTTTTCAAGGAACCATAATCATGGAATTGCAATGACAATTTATAATAGGATATAAATATGACATTGTCATAAAGAGAGGACAGACAGCAGGTGAGGGTGGCACTAATTGCACAGTCATAGGGAGAATCAGATCCATCATCTGACTCATTGGCTGACCAATTGGTCAGAATCATAACACTGAATACAAGCCCATACATTCAGAGCTGTGCTGTGCAGCAGGAAATGAAAATGCCCTTGAGCCCAAGGAGGTAGCAAACCTCAGTTAATTAGAGGTATGGGTCCCCCTGGAGGAAGTCAAGCATTAGGGGATGCGCCTCCTTGATCTGTGAGTCAGTCTGCTTCTTTGGCTTCTTAGCCAGCTTGATACCACCTCTCTTCAGGAGGCCTTGGAACTCCTGCTTGATCACCTCCTTGGTGAATTGAAGCCAAGTGGCAATTTTGGCAAAATTCACCCCACTCTGCTTGAGGCTCACAATCTTGTCAAAGATCTCATTGATGATGACTTGCTGTTTTTGGAAGACTTGAGGAATAAGGTGACCCAGATTAGGAAGGGCTTGCTCTAATTGACCCAAACTCTCAGACAATAGCTGGATTGGATTGGAGGGGATCACAGTTTCCCAGTCTTCAAAATGTGGCAAAGGCTCAGGTTGGGCTTGGTCTTGGGAAGCACCATATTGGCTATTGGAAAAGCCACCTGTGGATGGGCCTGGTGACACATAAAACTCACCCTCCTCACAGCTTGCATTGAACTGGGTGTGAATGAGAAACACAGTTGTTGCGCTTTCTTGCTCAGCAGCCTGAGCTTGGAGTAGCTCCTGGTACTGCTCCTTGACAACATCAAAGTTATCTTCACTTGAAAAACTCATACTAACAAAAACCAATAAAAACTCTATAAAAACAGAAAAGCAAAGAATTTATAGGAAATTAATTTTATTTATGTGTGTTCCTTTTTGAGATGCTCTCTCAGATGCAAATGGCCAAATTTAGAAGCGCATACATTGAAAACAATGCTGTAGTTCCCTGAATAGATTTTGGTGGATTCACTCCCAAAATCCACTATTTCCAATTTGAGTCCTAAAAATAATCAATATTTTCAAAAAAATGAGTTGTTTCATGTTTGAGTTCATCACTTTTGTGACTGAGTTTCATGCGTTCTTGGTTTTTATCATATTTGCCACACACACATTATCAAACTTGATGTAGAATGCTTCAGGAAGTGACTGGGTTGCAGGTAGGACACACCATCTCAAAAACGCCACTTCAATTTACGTCATCTCAAATTAAATTTTAGATGGCGTTTTTTGTGTTAGTGATTTTGAATCACAAAAAATTAAAATAAACAATAAAATAGTTAAAATTTGCATAAAACTTTTGTGGTGCTCAAGGGTCTAAAGGTAGGTTGAGTGTAGCTGAGCAGCAACTGAGAACACAATAGGACTAATATCTTCTTACTCAACAGAACCTCTATTGGTGGGCTCTACAAGTAATCTAAGAAATGAAAGTTGTTGGTTATGTTTGTATGGTAAATAATTCTGTTTATTGGGGGTCTCTTGGGGGTCTTTTTATACTTGGAAGGAGGGGAGGGAAAATAAAGGGTAAGTCCTGACTAGGGTCTAGACTGTCAGGCACTGGGCTTATTCTTGGAGAGCTGAAACATTTTGGGGAATATTCAGAGGGAAATGAGTTAGATTGGGCAAGAAGTGAACATTTAGACATGTGACCTGGAGTCAGGTGGTTGCAGCATATAGTAGGACCGTCTTTGGGGGAATTGAGTGTAGAATAGGGTTTCAGACTACTCTCTTTGGAGTTCACACTTTGGCAAAAAGAGGGGCAGAAGGTTGATATATCAATCTACATAATGGGCATGAGCAATGTGTCAATCATCAATTCATCTGCGGCTAGCTGCAGGTGCGTCAATTACTGTAAATTCAGAACCTGAACGTAAAAATGCAGGATTGTCAAATCCTTGGTCCAAATTTCAAATCACTTTTGCAGGATGGTCTTTTTTAATTAAATTGATTTTTTTGAGTATTTATTTGAATATTTGAAAATGCAGGAACTCATAGACACTTTGCAAAGTTCAAGTTGAACTGCATATTTTCAATGGACAAAATGAATTAACTGGAATTGGATTTGAAGCGTTCAAATCCATCAACCATTTTCATTAAGTTTACTATGTTTTTTTAAAAATTGCAGGATTGTCAAATCCAAGAACCAAATTTCAAATCACTTTTGAATGTCACTAGTAAACTCAGATATTAATTGCAGGAACTGGAATCCAAATTCAATGTACACTAAGCACACTAGGAAACATCAACCCAAATAAAGAAGCTCCACCACAACTAAAATCAAACTAAAAATTTGATCTCAATAACCATAATTAGACATAAAAAGTTATTAAACTTTAAAATCATTCAAAACTAGAAAGGATACAATATTATACACTTCAAATCACGGATATAGAAACTCTGCTACTATTCAAGGCTAAATTGAGAGAAAACAACTACCCACAAATAAACCAGTAATCCAAATAAATACATATTTAATCTAAAAAATATATTTTTATTTTATTTTTATGGACTGTCAATCACATTCTCAACCTGCTCCTGCACCAGCCTGTGGGGCAGCCTGTCCATGAGGGCGTTCTAGAGGGTCCAAGAACAGACCCAGAACCTAACTCAAGGGGAGTCATGCCAATACACAGGCCTCCCAAGGTGTCAGCACCAGCCAACCACCTCCTGCATCCCAAGCCAAAACTACCAGCTTGAATCCCAGGCAGAAAACACTTTCAAGGCCTGCTACTAAAGTCTTCTACACCAGGGTTGCCGGGAACACTGAGGTTACTTACACCTCCACTGTTTACCCAGTTGTCACCCGGTCCTGTGCTCTTGATCCAAGAGTTGCTACTTCCTGCCCCCACGTCTTTGACACCACCTACAAGCCATTGGCCACCACTGAGGAACCATCTGCACCTATTGTGTATTCAACCATTGACAGCGCCACTGTGAGCAAGTGTGACCCCACCTTCTACACAAAGGTCCCTGTCCCCTGTGTTGATCCTGGTAGCCAGGATACCCGGGTACCTGCCAAGGGCTGGCAATATTTGACAGATAGTGAGTGTGAAGCTCTCCTCAACTGCTTGAACGGGGAAATGGCGGTTTGGGATATTGCGTCCCAATTTGGTGTCACATCCAGATACATTGCCAACATCAACACCAAGTATGGCAACACCAGGCAAATAGTCAAATCCACCAAGGCTAAGGGCTGCCCAAACTCCTTCAGCCCATTCATATTGATGCAATCAAGCAGTGGGTAGCCAAGGATTGCCACCTGGACACACTTGCTGTCCAATCAATGCTTGCCACAGAGTTCAGGCTTTCTGTTTCTAAAACCCTTGTTTACAAAGCAATGGTTGATTTAGGCTTCTTATGGAAAGTGCTCAGAGTTTCTCTGTACAATAGAAACAGTGATAAGACCATTGAGGATTGACAAATTTATGCTGAGATATATCTGGCACTAAAGGAGATTGAGAATGTCCAGTTTTTCTATATCAACAAATTGTTGTTTTCCTCCTCACTCAGGTCTAGGCATGGGTGGGTTGAGAAGGGGTCCAAGGACGGCGTAGCTCATTGTGCAGCTGTTTGTTCCCAGACCTATTCCATGGTTGCGCTTCTTGGTCCTTGCAGGTTGGACCAGTATCAGATGATTAAAGGCTTCCATAACAGCAGGACCTTTCTCAATTTTCTCTGAGCCGTCAAGGAGTACCTTTGGATAAATTACAGCAGCACAACCAACATTGTTGTGCATGATAATGTTGGGATCCACAAAGTGAATCTGGTTGTGTCTGAATTCCCCCCATCAACAAAAACAGCCATTCTGCCAGCCACTGCCTTGCAGACTGCCCAATGAGACTCCTCTTCCTTCTGCCTTATTCTCCATTTCTGAATCCAATTGAGGAGGTGTTTAATTGGATCAAGAATAAGGTGAAACAAGGCCTCCCTCAGGACATAGAGGATCTCTTCAACATTCTTGAGATCAGTCAATTTGAAATGCCACCTGATGTGGTGGCAGCTTTCTATGAGCACTCAGAATCCTTCCTCCCAAAAGCCCTGGCCTCCAAGCCAATCAGATAAATGGGCGCTCCAGGTTTTATTTAGTTTTAATTTTATTTAGTTTGTTTTTATTAGGACTCAATAATTATTATTTATATATAATAATGTGACGTTTGAGTGTATTATAGACATTTAAGAACATGTAGAAAAGGTAAGTAAAAATAGTTATACTAGGTATGAGGACAAATATTTTTATTATAATGCACTGAATATTATTATTGGCTTTTGCGCTAACAAATGGATAAATTAAAAAAAGATAGAAATAAATTAGTTTATTTAAATAATTGTGAATCCTTGTTGGTACTTTGGCTTTTTTAAGCCACAAATTGGACCTTGCATGTCATCATCTGATCTTTAATATTTCAGTGCCACTATAGCCACACAACATAACCACCAATGATTTTCATGTATTGCTTACTAATTAGTACTTATGACACAGGTCAAGTATATCTAATATGTTTACCAAATCACATTATGAGGGAAAGGTAATTTGAGTTCTAAACAATCATTTGTTTAGAATAATAGTGGAGTGGGCCGCATGATGCGGATAAATTCAATTCTTGATGTTTATCTACATGATAAATAAACCCGTACTCAACAAGCTAATAAATAAAAACATTTTTAACTTATTTTTAATATTTGACGTGGTCACAACTTTAACTAATGTCTTATAATATATTTAGATATATTAATATTATAATTTACATACTAAAATTTAAAATAAAAATTAAAAAATTAAAAGTAAAATTATAATTATAAATCTTAAAAGTTAAATATTAAAGTTTAAATAATCAAAATATAACAATTTTATTAAATTGTGATTTATTCAATATCAAAATATTTGATATTAAAAATTTTAATATTATAATATGTATTATTAAAATTTTAATATTAACATTTAGTATTAAAATATAAAAAGTAAAAAAAATTAATTTGCAAGGGGAAAATATTTATTGAGGAATGCTAACTGCAAAGGGAATGTGATTATTCCAGGGAATTATACCCCAAAATTAAAATTTCAGTTAATGCATCTAATTGGATCCATGTACTCTTCTGTAAGTGGTGGACAACCCTGGATGTGATTGCTAGAGGGGTGGCGCCCTGTACCCCGGTGGTTGCTGATTGTTTGATAAAAGGCAGGCGGGTGAGCAAATCAACTAGTAGGTTTTTTTTGGGGGGGGGGGCACATAGTACCCGTATAGTGTTGTCAATGCAAATGAGTCATACAAGACGTGCTTGACTGTCCTGTATCCTTGTGGTGTTTTCTGGCGGTCAAGGGCTATGCGGAAAATATCCATTTGAATAGGTACATCCTTCAACTTTTTGACGTTGGTTTTTAATATGCAGTGGAGGAGGATTTGCAGGTATACCGCAACATGGATTCTTTGCAAGGTATACTTTTCTGAGAATATGCATAATTTTTTAGAATGTTTGAACTAACCTATTGATATAGGATGTTTGGTTGAACTTGAAGAGGGTTCCAGGGGGCGCCAGACTTGAATCAGTTTACCAGGCCTCAGCAAACAATATAAATAAAGGTTTAAAATTATTCACAAGGACTGCATCCCTGACTTTATTTCATAGTGCCTTAAAATCTTCATTAAAAATTGCAGATTTCAAATATTTATTTCCTATTTGAAAGTTGGTTTTTATTAAATTCTTTTCATATTTGTTGATGTTTGTGAAGGGGAATCATTGAATGCTTTTGTATATGTATTCATTGAAGTCCAGTTTGATATCCCCACAAATTTCATTCATTTCTTTGATTTTGGTATTTGATCCTAGTTTATATGCTTCCCTTATCCATGGCAAGCACCCCACGGGTGGTGAATATTCCCTATCTTGAGCTTCAATATAAAAAAAATTATTCATATTATGTTGAATTATTTTAATTATTTGGTTTTTATTTATTTGTTTTACAGGGGCCACCAGTGACTGGTAACCCCTGTAAAACCAGCTTGTTTTATAAGCTGCCACTTCTGCAACCTCATCCCCATTCCTGGTGATGACTAAAATAAATATAAGTAAAACCTAAAAAGACTTACTAATTGTTTCCCCTGTGGCCCCCTCAGCCACAGGTGCCACTTTGGCAAACTTCATGAGTGTTGGATGCTCTTCATTAATTTTTCTAGGCTTAATTTTTCTTATATTTCTTGCAACTTATGTTTTTTCTTGGTTTTAATTGGATAAAGCTTCTGTATTTCTTGAAGTGCTTCTGCTTCTTGATTGTGTTTCATTTCTATCTGTTTCCATTTGATTGTTTTCCTATTCAACTGTGTTGATTTCCTTTTGAATTTCTGTTCCTTCAATTAGTTTGATCTTATTGTTTTCTTTGGCCCCCTGCCAGAACTCCCACAGATTGTAGGCTGTGTTGTTGAACCTCAGACCCAATAAAATTGTTCCCTGTAGATTAAGTAATGCTTCTTTGTTCATTTCATCTATAATATTTCCCAATTTATCCAGAGCATCTTCTTTTGACTGGATAAGTGGCTGGCCCTTGTTACCCAGCTTTCCTGTCACTGTTTCCCTGATATTTTTTTCTATTTCAATAACCTTTTGCAGGTGTGCTTCTAATTTGTTGATCAAGTTATAGATTGTTGACATTTTGTTTGAATTTTATCAAAAAACTGGTTTTTATAGTACTATCTTCAACACATACATATTTTTCATCATCATTAATAAATTAAAGACAATAAACGTAAATATTGGATTAGAATATTGCAATTAGACGTCAACTCTTGATATTTTGATATTATGTGCATAACTCAATGAATTTTGTTTAATAAAATCCATTTTAAACTAGGTCTTTTTCATTAAAATTTAAAATAAATTGACTGTGTTTATATTAGGGCCATTAACACTTAGTACAAATATTGAAAATTAGTGCATTTTACAGCCTGTATATTTACCTATTGGTAATAATTCTGTAAACTTTTTAGTCAGATTTTGCGAGGTAATAATAATGTAATGTGTTAATAGAATACTGTTTATTGTCATTAATTGGCTGATTTTCTTTGCTGTGGCAATTGTGCATTTTCTGATATTTATGCACTAGTATCCAATTGGTTGGTTTCACATCCAATTAGATACTAGTGCGTAAATATCAGAAAATGCACAATTGCCACAGCAAAGAAAATCAGCTAATTAATGACAATAAAGAGTAATATATTTAAACATTACATTATTATTACCTCACAAAATCTGACTTAAAATTTTACAGAATTATTACCAATAGGTAAATATATAGGCTGTAAAATGTACTAAATTTCAATATTTGTACTAAGTGTTAATAGCCCTAATATAAACACAATCCATTTCATTAAATTATAATGGAAAAAACCAAGTTTACAATGGATTTATTAAACAAAATGCATTGAGTTATGCACATAATATCAAAATATCAAGAGTTGACATCTAAATGCAATATTCTAATCCAATATTTACGTTTATTGTCTTTAATTTATTAATGATGATGAAAAATATGTATGCTCATAATTTTCAGCTATTTGTAAAATGTACAACATTGTATTAATTATGGGAAATGTTGATAATGTAAAAAGAAAATATTATTGAACATGGATTGAAAGAGAGATATCAATTTTAATAAGTTATCATAAAGAAAAGATTTATTTACTAATCAAAGGACAGGAAGGAGAGGGAATGGGAAGAATGAACATTGCCTTCATCCGCGCCTGTGAAAGAGGCGGCATCAGAGATAGTGGGAAAGAGTGGGTGGTGGTTTGGGAGTCAGGGTTGGAAGGCAGGTGGCTTGATGGGAGGGTTGATGAGGCAGGGTTTGTTGACTGGGAAGAGGCAGCAAGAGCTGATTGCTTCAATTGTTTAAATTCTTTTTCTGTCACATATACTGGCTTGAAAAAATGGATGGACTGGCGTGGGGGGAGATGGGGGTCCTTTCTGGACTTATCACTATCACTTGCATAGAAGATGATGTGATCAAATAAGTCCTGGACAGATGCGGAAGGGAAAAGCTCATACCCCTTATCAATTTGGGTGCATAGTTTGTTGTAGGTGGCAGGCTTTAAGCGCCTGAGGGCAGAACTAAAATTGTAGAGACATACATCTGCAAGATGCATGTTGGCATAGTTGATGGGGTAGGACCAGCAGGTATACCCCACAGCCCTGATTTCTTGGGTTGCCCATTCCCACTGCCCCATCTCTGCACTCAGTACAACTGTGTGCACAGTGTTTTGTGTGGCCCACTCCTCCAGCCTGGCCTTGAGCTCCGTCTGGTAGGCATACCCATCTGCGGTGTTCAATATTGCTGAGTAATAATTGACACCCAATGGGAAAACTGCCAATAAAACCCCAACAAACCAATACAATATTGGGCCGCACTTGTACACGTCAGACTGGATACACTTCTCTCCAAAGTCTTGGATACTTGCAGATATCTTAGCATATGACAGGAAGATTACGTCATTACAGGCCCTCATTGCCCTCCCTTTGATAAAAGTAATAATAGTTAAATTGTAGGGATCAGTGTCCACCAAAATAGGGCCACTGAGAACTTGATTGGACAAGATTCTAGCAGCAACCACAACTCTTTGCATCCACAAATTCACTGTTCTTTTGTTGGTGAAGATGCTGTGGAGTCCCAACTGGAGACGTACCTGGACCAGGGGCATCTGCAGGTCACATTCCATAATGGTTATCAAAAGGGGATGAGATGTGTCACCTTTGGTTAAAGTATGGGCGCCAGTTGGGGTCTTCTTGGTAGGGGGCCACAGTTGGAGTGAGCTTGCAGGGTTGCAGCCACAGTAGACTTTGGAAACCCCATTGCGGCTGCAATTTCCCCAAGGGACATAAGCTTCCCTTGCTTTTCAACCATTTTGAGAACAATATCTGGAGTGATTAGTTTTCTTCTGCGTCTTGCAGGCTGATTGGCTGGGGGAGGGATGTGTTCATCATGAGAACTGGACAATGCCATCTGATTGGCTATTTCAGGGTCCTGGACTCTCTGGGTGACCCCATGGCTAAAATGGCTGGTTCCAGATGCCATTGCTGATAAGGGATTTGGGTTAGCTGCTGCCTGTGAGTGATGGGCAAACAGGGCCATGCTTGAGGATGCAGAAGAAAGAACACACTCCTGGGTGGTGTTTGTGGAGGGGCCTGCAGGTTGGGAGTGGCCATAGAGGAAGGATTCACTATTATAAGACCCAGCATAGCCCTGCATGATTTTGTCAAGGCCAGGGAACAGCTGGTTGACTTGGTTGGTGTTGGAAGAAAAATAATAAATTTTTATTAAAATTTTAAACTCAAGAAGAGGAATGTATATTTTAGTCAATTTTATTGTTATATATGTTAATTTTGTGAATATTATGATCTAAGTTTTAGCTTTCCTAAATTGGAATAGGGTGATTTTGAGAATGCCTATGATTCCTAAAAAAATCAGCACAAATCCACTCTAGATCCTTTAGCATCCTTTTTGAGACACCCATAAATTATATTTATTTCAAATTCCTTGCAATTATGATTTAAACTTGGTTCTTGGATTTGACAATCCCGCAATTTTAGATTTGTTAAGTTTTACATGATGTCTATGATTTGTTTGAAATACAGGAAATCTCAAATTTTACATTAGAATCCTGCATTTCTGATTCATGTATCCCGCATTTGTTTGCTGGGTTTTGTCTTTTGTTAGTTGAGTTATCTGCTCAAGAGATTGAAATTTGCCAATTTAAATAAATCAAAAAAGTCAAATTAAATGTTTGATTTTATTAAATATTCTTATTTTTCACTAAGCTGAGTTGCCCACAAAAGTGAATCAAAAACAAACCAAGGATTTCACAATCCTGCATTTTTACGTTCAGGTTCTGAATTTACAGTAGTCTTTAATTGGAAATGCCCTTATGTGATTTGGAGGGTTACTCTCCAACGTAAAACACAAAAAGGGTAGCAATTCCCCTTATATTTTTCTAAACAAAAAAAGAGTCCTACCATGGTACTACTGAGAAGTGGCACCCTGCACCACATACCCCCGGATCAGGATGGTGCTCCATCCAAAAAAAGGAAATTTGAGGCCCTCATAATGGAAAGTAAATGTTCACCTGAAACCAATTTAAAACAGCCAATCAATATTCAAGCGGCCTAATGATAATTGGGGAACAAACTTAGAGGGGTGAGTCATGATAAATCACCCAATGATTATCAAGCCAAGGTAATTGGGTAAAATCACGTATAAATAGAGGCACCCTGGATAGTTTCCCTTAGTTAAAAAATGTCACTTTCTTCTGCCGCCTGCTGCGTCCACAAATTGTCTGCCTCCCTGCAGGCCACACTAACTGCTCTCTGTCAAGCCAAGCTTGAGGCCCTTGAACATGGGGTGGGCTCCACAGCAGAAAGAGAAGAGCACCTATTAGAGGACCTCCCAGAGGAGGGCTGCAAAATTATACAGACCCCGTTAATGTCTGTAGCCTTTGCCATTGCGCCCAGTTGGATGCACGCTACTGAGGGGCACCAGTATCCTCAGTTAGACAAAGAGGACAAAGGGTTCAAGGTGTCCCAATTTAAAACACTAAGTCTTCAGGTGCCTCAGGACCTGATGATTATGAAGAATCCATTATTCAACACAATCCCAAGGACTGTAGTCCCCCAAGTTGCCCTGCTTCCCTGGCTACTCAGCACCAGCGCCTTTGTGACCTGGCCTGCGGGGCAGAGGCGTCCCTGCCAACCAACAATGAGCAAGCTTTGTTGGATGTAATGGCCCAGGCTGCTTGTGACGCAGCTGCCGTGCAGGTGGCTTCCAAGGCTCTTGTTGACAAGCAGCGGCACACAACTCTGGAGGCAGCAGATTGTTTGGGTGCAGATAATCCTGTTGAGGACACCCTGGTTCCTCACGTGGCCATTGAAGAGACCTTTGCCAACATGAGGCTGGACAATGTGGTCATAACCCACCATGCTCCTGATTGCTCTGAGCAAGTCCTTGGTCCTTACAGCCAGCTGGCCATCAACGCAGTCTTTCTCAATGAAAAATCTGAGAACAACTATTAGGAGGTTAGGGCTGCCCTTCAGGTCAAGCCAATGGCCCACATTCTAGAACTGGTCCAAAACAAGGATTCAGTATGGTTTAGGGATTCTTCAGTGAATGCCAATGTGTGTGTGCCTCCCGTAAGGCGCCTTCCTTCTTCTTCAAATCTCATTGACATTGCACAGCTTGGGATAGGATGTCAGGTAGCCAGGCCCGTCACTGCTTGGGCAAGTCACTTAGTGGAGAACACCATGGCTATTGACACCTGTCACACCCTTTCTTTTACCTTATATGAGTTCAGCTGGTTGATTGCCACTTGTCCCTGCAAATGGCGGACATCATATTTGCCTGATACGCCTTGATCTTGGTGGTGGAGACTTGGGGGGTGGAGCAGGACATTTCCCCCGTTCTTTTGTACCATGGGTTTGATGGGGCCTCTCAGAGCCGGAAGTACTGTTTATTTGCCAACCAGGTCAGGGAATTAGATCCCAACTTGTACCATCACCGGGTAAAAGCCCTTATCACCCTGGGTCTATCCTTCAATCTGGCTAATTGTGCCAACCTATCCCGCAAGAAGGTAGCTACCGCTATCAACAATATGCAGGCTTAGCTATCCATGGGTCATCCTTCCAAGGGGGTCAAATCATATGAATACATGATTCAAGACGCACTCATCTTGGCTGCTATCTACACCAGCCATCATCCTCCTGAAAAATGTTGTATGTACAACTGGGTGCTTCAGGCTCCAATCAGCGTATGTGTAGCTGCCTATGATGACAATCATATGTTCCCTTTATTTGTGGCTGCCAAGGTCACAAATCATTACATGGGGTTCATGACCCCTCACCTGCTTTATGAATAAAATTCTTACACTTCTATCATATTTATCTTTTATATATTTATTTATTCATTTTTTTTCTGGGATAAATCCCTTTTTTTTATGCAGGCTATACCAACAATTGATCTCTTCAGCCTGATCCTATGAAGGGGTAGTAAGATACCTTTCTTCATTGACTTTCTATATTCCTACGTAATGTTTCCTCTGCTGCCCTATATAGAAGAGATAATAGAGAGGCCCACAGAGGTTGTGTAAAGCCGCATGGTCTTACTGAGGGGTGCCCATGTAGGCAGAAGTTGACAAGGGGCAAGGGGACTCCTTGTCAACTACAGGGGCTGCTTTCATAAACTTGGCGTGCACTCTCTGATAAGTTTGACCAGATCCAATATGTTGAACTGTGTATGCATCAAAGCTAATTTTCTCAATTACCACAAATGGACCTGAAAATATTGGGATGAGCTTGTGGGGACGTCCAGAAGTCTGAGCCCTGGAGACAAGTACGTGTTGGCCAATCTCAAAAGAAGCCAGCTTAGGACAATGCTTTATGTTGCAGGAAAACGCAGCACACCAATTTGTCCCCATAGTGTTATATGCTTCATGATGCAGAGTTATTAGCCCTTTGGTGAGGGCTCTCAGGTGGTCATCAGGGGATCTACCTGGATCCAATTGAAAGTTGCTAGGAGCCTGGGTAGGGAGAGTTATTGTCCATAAACCATCTGGAAGGGGGAGCAACCAGTAGCGGTATGATTAGTTACTTGGTACGCTATAAGTGCCAAGGGGACTAAAGTATCCCAAGACAAGCCCAAATCTAACATGAGCTTTTTGAGGATAAACTTGAGGGTGCCATTGACTCTTTCAACAGATCCATTTGTTTCTGGGTGATACAGAGTAGAATTTTGTGTCCTTAATTCCCATGACCTCGTTTAATTCAGTCAGAAGCTTGCTGGTAAAGTTGGTTCCATTATCCGTCAAGATGGTGTGTGGACAGTCATGATTGACCATGATATGTGATAGAACAAATTGGGCAGTATTCTTGGCCGTAGGGGCAGGAATACCTTGGCTTTGACCCATTTACTGAAGTGGTCAATGGCTACAATAAGGTATCTATTCCCACAACTAGTCTTATTTGGGCCTACTGGTCCTACCAAATTGATACTAACAGTGTGAAACACGTGGGCAGGGGGTCAGTCTATAACTAGTGGCCTTGGATAGGGGACAATACTTGGAGCAAGTCATGCAACTTTGACAAAATTTTAATATGTCAGTGTACATACATTCTCAATAACAGTGTGATGAGAATGTTGCCATCATAAGTTTTTGCCTGAATGTTGGTGGCTAGGTTAGGGAATTGTTGTAGTATGACCAGCTGTTGTGAGGGGAAAATGTATGGTAGCTGTTGTCCCTTGACTTCCTTATATAAACAGCAGTCTTTAATTGTGGTGTTATGGGCAAGTTTGACTAGGGTTCTCTGGGCCTCAGGTGAAAAGATATTCCACTTGAAGAGAAAAGGAATGAGGTCAAACAGGGCGTCTCCTTCTGGGGCAAGGACTGCTACTAGTGGAAGTCTGGATAATTCATCAGCGGTGGTGTGATTGGCTCCAGGACAGCGTATAAGTTTGTAGTTGTATGCTTGCAGTCTCACTGCCCAGCAAGCCAATTTTCCCTTGGGGTCCTTTAAATTAGCTAGCCACTTCAGGGAAGAGTGATCAGTAACAGCTTTGAAGTGGGACCCATATAGGTAAGGGTGGCACTCTTCAATACCATATAGGACTGCTAGAAATTCTTGCTCAGTTACTGAGTAGTTTTGTTCATGGACATTAAGAGTCCTAGAGAAATATCTAACAGGGTGATCATGGCCTTCATCATCCAGTTGTGAAAGGACCACTTCTACTGCTACTAAACTAGAATCTGTGTACAAAATGAACTCTTTAGAGAAATTGAGATACACCAGAACACGGGATTCTACTAAGACTTTCTTGAGCGCCTCAAACCCAATTTTGCAATTGTGGTCCCATAAAAATTCTACATCCTTTTTTAGAAGGCAGAAGAGGGGTTGGGCCAGATTAGCAAATGCTTCTATAAATTGGCAATAGTAGCCAACCATACCAAGGAAGCATTGCAGGTCCTTGACGGTAGTGGGGGCAGCAAGTTTAGAGATAGCTGTTACCTTGTCCAGGATAGGAGCAATGCCTTTCTTATTGATGAAATGACCTAGGCACTTAAGGTTTTCCTTAAAGAATTGACACTTCTTTGGCTTGAGTTTCATCCATATTCTGTCTAGCCTAATGAAGACCTGCTCTAAGTCTCTAAGATGGTACTCAAAGCTTTTTGGGTACATGTTAATGTTGTTTAAATACAGAGGACACAGATGGACTATAAGTTGTGGAAGATGGTGTCCATTAGCCTTTAGAAAGTGGCCAGGGTGTTGGCTAGTCCTTGCGGCATTCAGGTTGGTTGGTACAGACCATCTGAAGTCACAATGGCACACTTCTCCTGGTCTTCTACTTCTATAGGTATCTGCCAGTAACCTGCTATGAGATCCATGGCCAAGAAGAACTGCACGCCTCCCAGCTTGTCCAGAGTGTCTTTGATCTGAGGTAGGGGGTACCTGTCTTTCTTGGAGATGGCGTTCAACTTCCTGTAGTAAATCACCACTCAATTTATTCCATCTTTCTTCTTTACCAGGAGCAAAGGGCTGGTCCAGGGACTATTGGATGATACTAAAAGACCTCCTTCCAACAGTTTATTGACTTCCTGTTGGATTATCTAATTAGCCATGGGGGATTGACAGTAAACAGTCTGTAATAGGGGCTGTGCTTCCCCTGTGTTGACTTTATGGAAGCAGTTATTGGCGCAACCTGGCTCAGCATCAGAGTTAACAAAAAGGTGCTTGTACTTTTTGATGAGCTCCAGGAACTGTTCTTTCTGTTGCAGGCTTATGTCCCCAATCTGTATATCTTGTAGGATAGGTGCTATTAGGTTGTGACTAGGGTTTGGTAATCCTAGTTCATACAGCAATCCAATAGTATAGGCAGAGGAAATAGATTTATTTGAGATAATTTTTAGGAAGGCTACCTCAGAGTTGCGTCCAATTTCTAGAGTGAAGGGGTGAGGGTTAGCCACCAGGATAGTGAGCTCATTGGTAGTCTCCCCTGGGATGATGTGGGTTGCAACCGTGGGCAGCCCAGGACGCAGGAAACCTAGTGCCAATATTTCCCCATGCAACCCCTTAGGTATGCGTAGCTTGATACCTGTTCCTATGATGGCTTGGGATTTAGGAGGAATACTTACGCTGTCCTTTGACCAAATCAGGATAAGGCTGTTGTAGAAAACTGTGGTTGGTAGCTTGCTTATTTGAGTCAAGGTGATTTTGTAAGGGATCCCTATCATCCCAGAGGGGCAGGCCAGCAGGATGCATCCTAAAGGATTCATGCCTTCAGGAGGGACTCTAGGCCAATCATCAGGTGTAAGGAGTGGGACTTGACCAGCATTACAGGCCAACCCTGGCCTCTGCGTGCCAGAGTTGGGCAGGCAGGGCGCGGGGGCTGGCATTGCGGCAAACATAGTTGGCAGTGGAACGGCGTGGGTGGTCCATAGTTTTGGAGTCACAGGTTTTATCCCTGGACTAGAGGTCTCCAGCAGCAGTGAAAAGAGCAGTGGTAGAACCCCCTGTAGTGAGCACCAGAAAATGTGGTGCTCAAGGGTCTAAAGGTAGGTTGGGTGTAGCTGAGCAGCAACTGAGAACACAACAGGACTAATATCTTCTTACTCAACAGAATCTCTATTGGTGGGCTCTGCAAGTAATATAAGAAATGAAAGTTGTTGGTTATGCTTGTATGGAAAATAATTCTGTTTATTGGGGGTCTCTTGGGGGTCTTTTTATACTTGGAAGGAGGGGGGAAAAGTAAGGGTAAGCCTGACTAGGGTCTAGACTTTCAGGCACTGGGCTTATTATTGGAGAGCTGAAACATTTATGGGAATATCCAGAGAGAAATAAGTTAGATTGGGTAAGAAATGGACATTTGGACATGTGACCTGGAGTCAGGTGGTTGCAGCATATAGTAGGGCCGTCTTTGGGGGAATTGAGTGACAAATAAGGTTTCATATACTCTCTTTGGAGTTCACACTCTGGCAAAAAGAGGGGTCAAAGGTTGATATACCAATCTACATAATGGGCACAAGCAATGGGTCAATCATCAATGCATCTGTGGCTAGCTGCAGATGCGTCAATGGGTTGTCAATTGCCAATAGTAAAACCTCTTCTGATCGATTGCCAATTGATGCATTTGCGGCTAGCCGCAGATCCTCTTATTGGTCACTAAAGCCTAACGCATAACCACTCCAATGAGTCACTCTCCAACGCACCTGCAGCTAGCCGCAGGTGCGTCAATTAGTCTCTAATTGGAAATGCCCTTATGTATTTGGAGGATTACTCTCCAATGTAAAACACAAAAAAGGGCAGCAGTTCCCCTTATATTTTTCTAAACAAAAAAATAGTCCTACCATGGTACTACTGAGGAGTGGCACCCTGCACCACATTTTTATAATGCAGCATCTCAATTTTACGCAATCTTAGTTCTGTCACTTTGAGTAAGATTAATTAAATCTTATTTTGCTAACTTTATTTACATATGAAATCACTTAGTGTGGGGTGTGTTTACGCCATCTTGACTTTGCCTCATTATGAATCACTCTATTTATCTTTAAAAAAATAAGCTTATACCCAAACTAAAATAAAGCCTGTTTTATAGTGCCATAAGATGTTCCTATAGTATTAATCCAAGACACTTATACTAAGAACAATCTAAAAAGATGGCACTATGATAGTCCTTCTAGTGATTGTCATTGCTGGTTAAAAAACCAGAGTTGTTATATGTAACTTATAACTTTATTATACATGGATACATTGATAATGGTTCTCTAAATAAAATATTTTAATAGTGATTTTAATATGGAAGGGGGTGATTACGCCATTTTGATTTACATTACTTCAAATTCCACCAAGTTTCATATCACCCAATTAATTCAAGGGGCACAATGAATAGGGGAAAATAAAGGGAAATTACATATGACTCCAGGCTACGCTATATTGATTCCCCCACTGCAGTTCTTGCTTTCCACTTTTCAAAAGTATATTTTCACATAAAAAACATATTAATAAAGAATGTAAGAAATTAACTGAAACTTTGCAGATATATACTTTTTGGCCTCCTCTAAACAACTGGGTACTTTTTAAACCCAGTTGTATAAGCTAGTTTTTGAGAAACTCAAGTTTTACTTTTTGGCCTGGTTGAGGCTCTCCACCGTCAATTTCTTAATTTATTAAAAAATGGTCAAAAACACCGTGTTTTTGAGCTACAGCACCTCAATTACATCACTTCAAAAACGCCATTTTGACTGCAAGTTTTCAGTCAAAACTCAAAGTTTTGCATACTTGTGTTACTAATAAAATTTTTATTTTTACAAAACAAAAACATTGAAATTTTGATATTTTATATTTTTTAGACATTTTCTACAATTCTATGTAAAAAATACTACTTTTTATATTAAAAACATTCTCATTTTTCTCTTTAAAAACAACCCCCAAATTGCTCATATTTTGATATTAATTCACTTTTAGATGTCTCCCTAGTCAACTACCAAAACTGCGCCCAAGGCCTCAAAGGCCTCAAAGTTAAAGATCACTCCTACAAAGGACAAAAAGGCTAAGACTACCCCAAAGAAGCAGCCTTTTAAGGCCAAAGCTCTCCCCAAGACTCCAACTTCATCACCTGAACCAGAGGGAAACAGTCCTACCCCCCACTCTATTTTTGTGTACTCCTCCTCAGACCCCCAAGAGAAGTTATTCAGCTTCAATTGCCATTATGATCCCACCTCAGAGCCTGAAGAGGAGCAGGGACCTGAGCCTGGTGCTCCTGCAGATGACCAAATTGAGCTATGGGATCTTAACACCATCCACAATATATGCAATTGAAATGGCACCTTTGCTGTGCCTGCCACATATCCAGCCAGCTACCCCATCATGAAAAAGAAAGGGGATGCCAGCTTTGTCTACAAGGGCTACAGCTTCAGCTGTAATGATGAGAAGAAACTCATCTGCCAACATCACTATAAATGCAATAACATTGGCTGCCCAGCTAGACTCACCACTTATGGGTTCACTAGATTTACTGCCCTAACTGTCAACCATGACTGCGCTGAGCCTTTCAACCCCCTTTACCAACTTATCTGCTGATTTCTTTGTCAGATGATCCCAACCACCAAGGATCAAACTGGCACTGAGGTTGTCACTGATGCCTTCATTAATTTAAATGATACCCAACTTGCTACTGTTGGTGGCGCCTCAAAATTACAGAGATATCTCACTGATCAGAAATATGCTCTGAGCACTGAAGGGTTCAGTGCAAGCTCCATTGACCAATTGATCCTTACTGAGGAAAAATTATCTTGCCATGAGGAGAGATTTCTTTATAATGATGATCAACATGCCCCTGAGTGTATTATATGCTTTGCCACAAGCCAGGATCTACACAACCTGCTGAAATGCAATACCCAAATTGAAGATGGCACTTTATCAACCTGCCCAAAGCTCTTTAGCCAGCTTTGGAATATTCATGGGCAGGTTGGTAACCTAGTTCTTCCCCTGGTCTTTTTTTCTTCCCAACAAGAAGCAGGAAACATATGTATGTGCACTTACAATTCCAAAGGCCAATTTGGATGGAGTCCTCCCAACCATTGAAGAGGAGCCAAATGAAACCAGATGACACAAGAAGAAGGCCCAGTCACAGGAAGAGGAAGCCACCCCAACCAGGAAGCAGCCAGAAAGCCTTCCCTATTAAAAATATCTGGTAATGGATTTCAAACAGGCTCAGACAAATGCCTTCATTTGAGTCTTCAAGAGCTCCTCTCAGGGATGCTACTTCCACTTCTGGCAGGCACTCTGCTGCCACCTCCAAAAGTGCTCTGACCTTTGTGAGCTGGTCAACTATGAAGGCACTAAAGAAGCAAAGGATGTTTTTAATTGCTTTGCTGCCCTTGCTCTGGTTAGAAAGGAGGAAACTAATGCTTTTTATGACGCCCTCCTCTGCCATCTTTATATTCTTGCCAACCAGGCAGCCTTTGCTCCATTCATAGAGTATTTTGAAACTCAATGGGTTGGAGTGTTTCAAGGAGCATGCTACATCAGAAAGGGTGGTGACTAAATCACCTAGAACTGCTTTAAGCAGGTAAAAAATGGTTTAATCAAGACCACCTCTTCACTTAAAGGGTGGCATAGCCAGTTTGCTACAAGGGTCAGGGTTCATAAGCCCAAATTCAACAAAATAATGGTGCATCTCAAGACCCAACAAGCCATCTCTGCCCGCCTCTTCAAGACTGATATAAAGACCAAGGGTGATCCCCCCAAGTAGACCAAGGCAGTGAAAAATCATACTGAAATCAGCAAGGTGGTCCTTGCCTACTATCCTAAGAATAGAAAGCTTGAGCATCTCCAAGCTATCTCAGTTGCTCTTTCTACTAATGTTTGAGTCCTTTCCAAATAAAAAATTCTTTATCTTATCTTTCATTTCCTTTGATTTTACCATTTTTTGGTATTCAGTACAATTCTATGCTTATTTTAAAGTATAGTTTATAGTTATAATATATGAAAATAGTTGTTTTTGGGATTATTTTAACTTTTGGGCTTTACACAACTTCTTTGCTACTAACAGACTCCATTTTTTATTGCAGATTTCAAATTCTAAGGCTTTTTTAAGCCTAGAAATATTTTTGAATTTTATTTTTTGGGAATATTTTGAGTTATTTTTTGGAGTTCAAAAAATCTAAAAATTTAAAACTTGTTTTTCTTAGTTAAAATGCCATAATTTGAAATGGCGTTTTTACTAATAAATTGAGATAGTGTAAATTGAGATGGCATAATTTGAGATAGCATTTGTTGAGATGCTGTTTTCAAAATGGCGTGTCCTACCAGATTGTGTGCATTTTGAATTTGAGTTCCATGCGTTTGGTATCTCATTTTTTGGAATTCAGTATTTGACTTCATTTTTGTTGTGTGATTGACTATTTTTGTTTTCCAGCCCTAGATAAATGGAAGCTTTATTGATTAAATTGACCTTCAACTGGTTCCAGTTGAAATTTGTTTTGTGACTGAGTTCATGCATTCTAAACTGAATAATATACATTTATCCCAACAGGTTTGAAATCTATTGTATAAATATATACATTTAATCTAGTGTCAAGTGTTTGGGATAGCCTCAGATGCCATAATAAAATATTTTAATATAAATTAATACATTAAAAACCTTTATTGATGGTCCTGCTGAATGTGATTGTGGGCTTGGAAGCTTCTAAATATAAAATAATAAAAAATAAATCCTAAATAGTAAATTAGAGAATATATAAAAATTGGATACACTAAGCCTTTAATTAATTGACTGTTTGGCAAGGCAAACAGGGATGAAAAAATCAGAGTGGCCATAGAATTTGGCCATGGTCTCAGCTGGGAGGGTGTGGATTCCAGCCTGCAGTAAATCAAACAGGTCCTTGGTCCCAGTTGGGGTCCCTTGCTTGACAACTTGCTTGAGCCACCCATAGATCTCCTCAATGGGATTTAGGAAGGGCAAATAAGCAGGGAGGAAGAGAAGGCGCAAATTTGGTGTGGCCAATTGCTGGGGGCCCACTGCAATGCTGGTATCAATTGATGGAAATTCAGCAAGAAGTTCTGCCACCTTGTGGAGACCAACATTGTCCAGTACTTTTACATTGGTGAAGCCCAGGCTTGTGTGTCTCAGGTGCTCCTGGACTAATTGGAGAAAAGATAAGAAGTTCTTGCTATTGTGAGAATCCAATATCATTTGATATAGCTAGATTCCCTTTGGACTGAGAAGAGCCACCATTGAATAGGCTGTGGCTCAGATTGTAGTACATCAAGCTACCCCGTCATTGGAGTCTTTTGGGACATACCCATATGCATTGCGCATAGACAAGGCAAATGCTGATTTGTCAATATAGTGGAAATTCACTGTCTCTTTGTCTTTGAGGGCAGTGTAGGCCTCAGCGTATTTTTTTTGGGTCTCAACATTGATTGGGCTATTCCAATTATACAGAGATACCCTGAGCTTTTTCCAGGAAAAGCACATTCCTTTCACCAGATGGTAGTAAAAGAAAATTGAGGCCTCAACCCCAAAAGTAGATTTGACCATGGCCTGTATATTTTTCAGTTCAAGATGACAGTCCAGGGTTATCTGCTGGCGGATTGCCCATTTGTTCTCCTTGGTGAGCATAGTGGAAAAATGCAAGGATTTCTTTGTGGCAAGGACTTGATCAGACTCAATGAAGGTGTTGAATGTCTTGCTAGCATACTTGGGATCCACCCTAACAAGAGCCGCAGCTGCCTTGTAGTCACCAGATTCCTGCATTAGCATGAGAAGGATGATGTATTTTATATCAGGAATGTGCTTCTGAGCAGGCTTTGTGGGTTCAGACAAGCCAGTATCCTGATTGGTGACAGGCTTACAAGGCATGGGTACCTCAGTGTAGAACACAGCAACTTTCTTTAACTCTAAATGTCCCTCTGTGGTTCTATAGAACTCAGACTACTTGTCCACTTCCTGATTGCCATCACTGACGTAGGGCTTGTAGCTAGTATCAAGTACAAGCTTCACCTTCTCCAGAATGGCTGACGGGATCAACTCTTGCTGGCAAAAAACGTTAAACACATATGAAGTAAGTTCTAACTCCTTGTTTCTAAATTTCTTGGTGAAGGTAACCTTGGTGGGCTTCCAGGTCAGCTTGGGGACCCAAGGGTTGATGCTCTGAACCCTAGCAGCTTGTGCTCTTTGAACCAGCTGTGTCAGTGAAGCGTCATTATCAAACTCTCCTCTCCTGTCTCCTTCCTGTGTAGGCACTTGGGTTGCACTAACTCTATTCTTTGACCCGCAGGGGCAACTGCAACTGCAGCGCACAATGGGTGCATTGTCACTCTGTTGTTGTGTTCCTTCCATTTTGAGAATTTAATAAATATTAAATAAATTATCAATTGAGTTACTCCCTAATTTAAAATTTTGCTTTTATCTGAATATGGTTTTTTAATTGGAATTTATCCCACTCAATAACCAGATTATAGGTTTTTTATTTCTTAATTAGCTGTTTTTGGGTTTACAATGTCCATTATAAAATACCAAAAATAATTCCCACCTATTTCCCCAGATTTTACGCCAAATTAAGCACCCAACACAATATTTTTAAATTTTTATGTCTCAGATTGTGTGTCTTATTTTAGATACCTTGGTATCATTCTTGATTACAATCCATTGTACACAACATTTGAGTAATTTCATTTACATAGTGAGTTGCTATTGTGTTTTGGGTTTGGTTTGAGTTTTGACTCTCTGCGCTTGGGTGTATTTTGTCACCAACTCACATAGTAAATATATGTATACCAAAAGTCAACTCACACCATTTTGTTTGTGAATCAATGTATTTCAGATAGTATTTTGAATAGTCTTGCTTGGCGTGTGAGTCTTTTTTGCTGGTTTGACCCATTTTGTTCATTAACACCAAAAATCCCTTTAACAGAGTGTATATTTTAATCTGATAGTTGGAATTTGCTCAAATCTGAAATCATTTTTTTTAATTCCAAGGTATTTTGGTTGTTGCCATGGCTTTTAAAACTACTGTAATTTAATATAAATTTCTTAATTTTTGACTTTGTTTTTAGACTGAGATTCTTGTTTATCTCAAAAGGTTTGAAAACTACTGGTTAGTCTTTTTTCAAAAATTACTTATAACTTTTTTTACAAATCCATTTAATAAAAAAATCTTACTTGTTTTAATGTATATAACAGGTTATAAAAAGAGAAAAACTTAATCCTAAAAAATCTTTGTGTAGAAATCTATCTTAAAATATAAAAAATTTATATTAATTTAAAATTTGTGACAAATTAAAAAGCATTGGTGCTTCAATGTATAATATTTTTGGTGCAAAAAAGAAATGTCTTTATTGAACTTGAAATAGGTTTAACCTTTTTCATTTAATTATACAATAACTTCAAGCATAGAAAATATCTATATTAAAGCTGTAATTTTGTTTATAATTTAAATTAATTTATATAAAAGGAATTAAAGGTCATATATTTTATTTTTTGGGGTTTAAAAAAAGCCAAAAATTTTTCAACCCTGGGCTTTGTCTTCAGTTTATGTATCCCTTTTTGTATAAACAAGAAAATGGGCTACTAACTTGTTATTTTTATTCATGTTAAATGTTTAAAAAGACTTTTATATAATTTAAAGATATAATCTTGAATAATAGTTGCAACATATTCCAATCTATTATTTTTATATAAATCAAGAGAAATTTTAAAGCACAATTGTTAATATTGACTATCTCTGTTTTAAAAAGACCCCCTTTGACGGTCCACATGGGAGAAGTTTTGCAGACAAGAGTTATTTGACTTCAAATAAAGACGCAATGCTGAGAATCAATAATGTGCTGTGATTTTAAGACAGGTATACTGTAAATTCAGAACCTAAAGGTAAAAATGCAGGATTGTCAAATTGTTTTTGCCTGGACTCACCAACTTAATGGAGTAATTTTCATCCCAGAACAACTTACTTTTTTATATAAAAGGATGAAAGGTATTCCATTAAGTTGATGAGTTCATGCAAAAACAATTTGACAATCCCACATTTTTACCTTTAGGTTCTGAATCTACAGTAGGCCTAGTAGAGAGCATTGACTGCTAGGAAAGATAAGGCCTGCTTAGTAGGTAACAAGGGACTACTAGAGACAATGAATGAACCAGCCCATCAAGAAACTTTGGCTGCTGTGGGCTAGTTAGGTGTCTCCACCCAGCAGGGGATGATGGCTGCTAGGGGTGAGGAAGGTGATACCCAGCAGGGACCATTGGCTGCTGTGGGCTTGTTAAATATCTCCATCCAGCAGGAACTGTTGGCTGCTTGGGGTGGAGAGTGGATGACCCTGGTGGGTAACACGGTCTGCCAGGGAAGGGAGGAGCTAAGATAGCTCTAGGTGCCCTTGTGCGCTTACAGGAGGTCTGTGAGCAAGCACCCTACTTAAAAAAATGGCAGGATGTTCTTGTCTGTGGTTCCATAGGAGCTTTGGGGAGGTCCCAAAGTGATCATTGGAGGGCATGGATATGCTCAGGGGTGTCACCAGGGTGGTTTCTTGGGGAAGCAGCTTCAGAACTTGGTGTGATCAGGCCTCTGGGAAGTAAAGCTGATTACTTTGCGGCTGAAAGCTCAGATTTAATCACCTGAGTGAGTAAAGACAGCTGCACAAACATGAGGATTGTCTGTTGTTGAATGGACAAGGTGAAAGCCACTTGTAAGGGGCCCAGCCAAGCGCCAATAGCCTTGTAGACTTATTGCCTGAGTCTGATGTATTGGTATTGGTATTTGGGGCTGACAATGTAACCAAGGCAGTTCATAGTAGAATCTACAGTAAAGTCTAGTAAGAGGGACTTTATGATTTTAGTGAAAACTAGTTGAGGGACTGGGAGATCATTGTGAGGATTGAAACCAAGATGATTTATTGTGAGGATTGGAACTGTGGAGGGTCTGGATATACACATATCCTGGCTACTGCCAACCTGCTTAACATACAGCCATTGCCTGATTTGGTGCCCTTCAAATATATAGTTTGACATACCAGAAATGGCAACCAAGCAGTATCACATGACTGTCCAAGTATCCAGTGGCTCAAACCCATCTTGCACATGACCAACCCCTAGGTTCAATCCAACTAAATCTCCGCCACAGCCCAATATATAAGTCTAAAATATTATCCAATAAAAGATATTTCTCTTCTCTCCTAATTATATATTTTCAGATTCCCCAAAAGGCGCTCTATATCACTGGTAGCAGCTACAGTTTTTTTACCACACCCATAAAAGAGAAAATGACTGACCAAAACCTGCCCACCTTTGCTCACATACTCAACCAGGCCACATCCCAGGAGACCTGGAAAACGTACTTCTGCGCCCACAATATCAACAAAGATATACCTAGTGGATGCACCATATTTGAAGGTCTGTCATGCTCAAAGCATGCACCAAGATAATTTAATACAGTTGCTCTCTTCAACCACAAACAAACACACAACCACCTATCACAGGTGAAGTTACCAATGCCAAATACATTGGTATTGACAAGTTCTTTGGTAAAAACAAAGAAAATGTCATCAACCAACTAGAGTCACTCAGCCGCTAAACTCTGCGCCAGTCGCATCCCCCATGAGAAATGGGTCCAGGAAGCCAGCAAGTGCCTGTATAAGACAGCGGCTAACTGGTTTACCACCTGGGTTGGCTTACAAACTGACAACCAGCTTGAAAACTTGGAAGAGCTCAAAGCAGACATCACATCTCACAATTTCTGCATCACCAAATCCCTCCAAGACATTGCAATACAGCTCAGCCATCTTCATCAGAAGACCACTATCACAGCTTACGCCAATGAATTTGAGGAAATACACCACATAATCCAAAACCCAGCACAAGCTGACAACATACATACCAGAGCATTATTAATCAATAGAATAAAACCCTCTGTTGATGCCCTCACTGCCCAGGGGCCAACACCTCCATGCCTGCGCTCATTGCAGAAGCCAAGCGCGCAGAAAACAAGCAAACATGGAATATGCTGCATGCAACAGAAATCACTCATCAAACAGCAATGGTAGAAAAACCCCTATGGCAAAAAACGCCAAAATACCAATCAACACAACAACAAATCCAATTGAAACAATGGCAATCACAGCCAAAGCGCAAACTGCTCCTGTCCCAAAAAAGATGACACTGCCAAAGTAAACAATGCTGAAATAGCAACCCGCTATGAATCTGACCCCACATTCTCTGACCTCAAAGGTCTCAAAAAAGAGGAACAGGGAAAAGAGGAGGGGGAACAGGCTTAAGTACCCCTGTCCCCCCCCCAACTTTACAAGAAACTGTACCAAGGCATGAACTTTGCTGCTTGTATCCCATGTGTCCCGCAAACCTCCATTTTTATAAATATAAAAATAAAGATTGCTCACAAATTCTTGTCTATCCATGCACCTACTAATCACATACACATAAAATTTTATTCAAAATTGGTGCATAACACACTATGGTTAGAAAACCATCTGTAAAAAAGTACAAAATACCAGTTGTCAGTCCAACTTCAAATACTCCAGAATGGCAGATAAATCAAAGGTTCTACTCAAAGGCAAAACAACTCCCTTCAGAATTGATCTCCAGCAAATACAAATATCCATCAAAGGATTTGTCATGAACAACATGAACTACAACATTGTAGCAAGCATGGACTGGTTCACCTGAGTGAACCCCAGTGTATGTTGGAAAATAAGAACCATGACCATCAAACACAACGAAGTCAATTTTAACATCCTCAAAGAACCCAACAACCTCATTCTAAGAGACAAAGTATTAGTCCAGGTCATAAACCAAGACATTGAGAACGTCTAACTAAAGAGAGTACCCTCCACACAATGAGGTACACTGAATTAAATAACATAAAAACACAAAAGATCCAATGCCCAGAACTTGCGGCACTCCTAAATGAATACATCCATGTATTCAAGGAAGAACTCAGAGAGTTACCCCTCAAACGGGAGGTAAAACATGGCATCAACTTATGCAAGGCCTTGCCTAAACCTGCACCCCTCTACGGACTCTCCCCCATGGAGACACAAACCCTCAAAACACACATTGAGGACAACCTAGCTAAAGGCTTCATCCGCCTGTTGGAATCCCTATGGGGGCAGCAGTATTCTTCATAAAAAAATGAAGGCACTCTGTGTCTAGTAACTGACTACAGAGCACTAAATACAAGCACAGTAAAGAATAAATACCCTCTTCCACTTATAAAGGATATGTTTGCAAGACTCTCAGGAGCCAAATTTTTCTCCAAAATTGACCTCACCTCAGGTTACAACTAAGTTGAAGTAAAGGAAAAGACTTACCAAAGACTGTGTTCCGTATGCAATTTGGATCTTTTGAGTGTAGGATAATGAACTTTGGGATGACCAACACTCCAGCAACGTTTTTCACCATGATGAACCAAGCACTAAACAGTCTCTTAAATATTTTATGCTACCTTGACAATATCATCATATTCTCAAAAATAAAAGAGGAACACCTCACGCATGTCTGTAAGACACTCAATTGACTCACAAAGCACAAACTTTACGCAAAACCAAGTAAGTGCCAATTTATGGAAAAAGAACTCCTGTTCTTAGGCCACATTGTCTCTGAGATGGCATCAAAGCAGATCCAGAAAAAATAAAAGCCATAAATAACATTCAACGCCCCACCTCTGTTAAACAAGTTAGATGCTTTCTTGGAATGGTAGCTTACCTAAGAAAATACATCAAAGACTGCAGGAAACTAACCACACCAATCAATGACTTAACTAAGGGTAATGCCAAAAAGAAATTCATCTAGACACCATAATGGAAAGAGTTTCCAACTATTAAAACAAGCTTTGATCAAAGCACTAATCTTGCAATACCCTAATAACAACAGGTGCTCAAGCTTGAGTCAGATGCCAGTGACACCACCATGGGCTAGTCCTGCACATCCGCCAGCCAGGGCAGTAAGTCTTCCTGCCAGTATGTTACAAAAGTAGAAAACTATCCAACACTGAGCAGATATATCCAATACACAATAAGGAATTGCTAGCAATATATCACACATGCAAAAAAATGAAGATTTTATCTGGAAAGACATTTAAACGTCTGAGTACTAACTGACCATAAATCCTTAATATATTTCAAAACTCAGATCACACTTGCACAGAAACAAGCCAAATGGACGTCTCTGCTGGAGCAGCTTAGTTTGGACATCCAATAATAAAGGGGGCAGAGCTGGTCACAGCTGATGCTCTCTCTAGACTATGTCAGCCTAGAGAGGATCACCCTGACCACCTGGACCCTGACTGGCCAAGCCTATACAACACTTAGTATAAAACCAAAGGGAAAGACCCCTCAACACACCAACTGACCCACAGTACATTAGTAAGGAAAGAAAAGTATTTCTGTGTATCAAATGGCACTGTATACCAAATCATCAAAAACAAACAAGTCCTGTACATCCCACTCACACAAAGAGACGTCACCATATAAAGATATTTCTGCCTACTAGGACATACAAAGGCTAACAACCTATACCTAACATTAAAAGTGATAGTATGGTGGCCCAACCTCAAGCAGGGTATAGTTGATGTTCTGAAAAAGTGCACAGTGTGCAAGAAATACACCAATACAAAGACTTCCCAGCCAACAGTCAACCCAGTACTGGACCCTGAACCATTCAAGGTTTGGGGACTAGACGTAGTGGGGCACTTCCCAGAAACAAAAACAAAAACACACCAATGTTTCTTAATTGTAGCTATTGACTTTTCCACACACTGGCACGTCTGCTGGGCAAAAAAGGACTATAAAGCAGAAACCATCAACCAATTCTTTAACAAAGCAATCATAGCCAACTACGGCACTTAGACTACATCATAACTGATGGAGCAACCAAGCTATCAGGTTACGTAGTAAACAACAACTTAAAATCCAAAAAAATCAAATATTCCACAACCTCTCCATACAGGCCACAGGCCAACGGCAGAGTGGAATGCCTCAACAGCAGCTTTATAAGGACCCTAGAGAAAATAATGGATGGCAAAGCCAAAGACACATGGCCACTATATGTGAAACATGCATTATTAGTATCCTGGGCCTGCACCAATCAAGAAACAGGCTATTCATCATTTGAGCTAACCTACAAATAAAAACCAGAAATAATTACCTGCAACAAAAAGCCCTACATAAAGATCCCCCCGGGAAACCCCCCACAGTAGAACAAGTACCAAATCTAAAACACATACACCTTAAAGCTAAAATAGCAGAAAAGAAAAGGCTCAAAACACAAAAGATAACCTCCATAGAGGAATCACTTCCAATTGACTCCCCTGTCTGGGTTCTACCTGGCAACAGAAATAAACTAGACTCAGTACACAGGGGACCAGGAAGAATCATCAAGTAAAGACCAGATCACAACACCTATCTAGTAAAATTCCAAGGTGCCAAAACCCCATTTGTCAAAAAATATCACAGAACCTGTCTCTGCCTTAGATAAGGAGAACACTCAACCAGACTGGTTCCAACTAGTAAACAGCTCCAGGAGCATCTGGTGGCAGCCGTTAAAACAAAGCCCCCTCCTGATGTACCAGAGTAACTTCTTAAGGGGGTGTTGAGAGTCTGGATGTACAAGCAGTCTGGCTACCGCCAACCTACTTAACATCCAGCCATTGCCCAATTTGGTGCCCTTCCAATATACTGTTTGAAATACCAAGAATGATAACCAAGCAATATCACATGACAGACCAAGTATCCAGTGGCTTGAACCCATCCTGCACATGACCAACCCCTAGTTTTGATCTGACTAAATCTCTGCCACAGTAAATCTATATATGTCTAAAATCTTATCCAATAAAAGATACTTCTCTTCTCTCCTAATCCATATTTGAAGCTTCCCCAAAGGTGCTCCTCATCAGAACCTATGTGGTTCATGGTGAGGACTGGACTGAGTGCTGGCTGGAAAAGACTAGATAAAGGACCAGAAGATCATGATGCAGGCCTGGCTGATGAACTGAATAATGGCTTAGAGGGACTAACTGGAAGAAATACTTGAGCTAGGATGCTTGTTTTGGGCTTTTATAAGAGAAAATGATCAGAAAGAAGCAGTTAAAGAATTAATTAGTACTGCCTAGAGATATGATATAAAGATAAAGTTAATTATCATATGAATTAAAAAGCAAAGGAAGGAGAAATAATCTACATAAATTAAACTGTAAATTATTCAGAGTTAATTGAATGGAATAGAGCTAAAAAGAGGCCAGAAACAGGACAGAGAAACTGAGAATGAGTGTTGGAGTTTTTCCAAAATGATTAGGAAAGGAAAAAGGCTAGCAACAGGCGATTTTAAAGTGGTTGAATGCTGAAGAAAATGCAGAGAAACTTGGGGAAATGTTGTAGAATTGAGGTTTTGAAAAAACCTTAAGTAAAACATAAGTAAAATAGCTTGAGTTTTGCTAGAGAAATGTGACGGGAATTATGGCAAAACTGTTCAAAACGCAGAGCAGTTGTTTATCCAGAGCAAGACAGTGCCAGGTTTGAACCACAGAAAAGAGCAAGTCATTTGGGTGAACAGTTTGGCAAAACCATTAAATCCTGCATTTGATTGGCTGCAGGTTGAAGCTTGTTTGATCACTGTTTTGAGGGCTTTAACTGAAAAGTCAAAGCCTAAAAATGAGGAAATGAAGCAGAAAACTCAGGGTTTTTTTGGCTGAAGTAAGTTATAAAGTTTAATATAATGTAGAGAAAGCAAAACTGGATAGTTTAAGCTTTGGAAAACAAGAGCTCTGAGAGATAATCAGTACTGAAACAAGGAGCTATAAAAGGGGAAGCTATCTGAAGCTTTTCAGGGACTGAAACAGGTGGATTCCAAAGGCCACAAGAACTACACAGAAGACCTAAGCATAAGACAAAGGTGCACAAGCCCAAGATACAGGTGCAGGAGCCCAAGAAAAAGGGTTAGAGCTGGAAATACAAAGTTAGAGCTGGAGAAGAGTACAGGAGCCCAAGACCAAGTACAAGGAGTCCAAGATATTGTTGGAGGACTCCAAGGTATTGACAAACTCCTATTGTTTCCAAGACCCCCAGGCAATATATCAGAAGGGTTCTAAGGGGATCTTCCTTCTGACCATGAATAAAAGCCTATTTTAACCCCTGTTCAAAGTTCCAAGTAGTATAGATAACCCCCATGAGTGAATTGCCCCACATCTTCTACCCTGGACAAGGGGAAGAGGATACCTATTGTCAGATTTTTAGAAGTTTTGGCACTAGTAAACCCTCCCAGGAAGAGTGGGAGAGGTTGACTAGACACCTTGAAATGACAGATAGGGGACATGAGTTTATTGAAAATGAGTCCACTAGGTTGCTGAAAGACTGGTATAGGCCTACAAAAGGGTTAGCACCAGCTGAAGTACAAGTGCATGGTGGGGATGCCCGCTTAGTAATAGGAAAAATATTGGAAGAGTTTGCATTAATACAGGCTCAGTATAAGCTTCTAGCTAGCCAACACCCTCTACTAGTAAATGACAACTCTTCCAAGCCAGTTCCTGGTTATGGCTCAGGACACACTTTGGGGACTTGTGACCAGAAACCCCACATCCCCCTTATTGCTGATGACTAAAGCATAGATAAAATAGTTCTTCATATATTGTTTTTATCTAAAAAAACTTGTTAGTTATATTATGGCATCAATATGTCCATCTAATCTGTATTGATTCATATAAAGTATATCACTGGTCCCTTGTCCCATTGGCTATCAAATGATATCTGATATGCTAAATGTAAGGTTTTCTGAGAACAGTTATGTTGAATGAGCATTTGTTTTGATAAAAATAGCTTCTGTTCATAAAAAATGCCATGAGATTTTAAAACACATCTAGACTACAATATTGGAGAACCAATTGAAATCACATTAATTGTATCTTCTTTTATCAAGATCTAATTGAATTATCTAAAAAATTTATATAAAAAAGTATTTTCTGCATAATGAACACATTTATTTTGACCAACTGAACAGTTTTGGTATATTTGATGTTGAAATATGTGCTATTTAAACTAGAAAAAATTTACAAGCTAAAAATTTATCTAAACTGAAGTATAAATAAAGTATACTAACAACCATAATGCTATATTAAAGCCTACTATACACCAGCTTCAACAGCCAAATAAAAGTAAATATCATATTACAGTTTTTAAGTGTAAAGTTAAAGCTATCTTATTATATTTTTATATGTTGATAATAAACCTGAATAACTTTGCTAAATCCTTCAATTAAAACCACATAGTGGGAATCAACTCTGGGAATTCATTGTCGAATCCAATAAATTTATTAATTCACATTGACCCTGTTTTATGGGGATTAGATAGACCAGTCTTTACTGTAAATTGATATTGATCCATTAGTCTTGGTAAGCAAGAGGGCAACCAGCACTCACACTCTGGATGAAGGATAGGACAGCCAATCAAATTAGTTGCACAATTAGTCCATATTAACTATGATCATCCAATCAGAAGGTAATATTGGGCTAAGGTTGTAGCGGTATCTGATTGTAGAATAGAGGATCCTGGTGTTTTGTGGTGGCCATCAATCATCCTATCCCTATATAACTTCTATACTTGATATTAAATAAACTATCAATTATTACATTCATATTATTATACACACTAAGTTTGGAGAACTACTCAGCTTAGTCTTTAATAGTTATTAAGTTGTGATTTGATTAAGTGAAATTACAATCAATAACCAACTCATACCTCTGGTCACAACAGACTCAATAGTGAATAGAGAAGTTTGCTCCATTTTTTAATTTTACCCCTTTTAAAATAGCACAAACATTACTATATAAATTCAGGCATAAGACAAGTCATAATGAATATTTGACTTCTTAAACTGATTATTAAACTATGTGGCTTTGGTAAATGAATCATAATAATTAGATGTAAGCTTTCACAATTGTGTATTTGACAAAATTTAAACCAAAAACAAATCTTTCATAATATTGATTCTATATCATTCTAAAAAGTACACTTTTCAGGAATTGCAATTCAACCATCTATAAGTACCATCATAGAAATATTCTGTCAAAAATTCCACAATATTATATTTTACTATTCTTTCTGGAATCCTAATTATAAGAGTTGAAACAAGTGTCTTTGAAGAAGATATACTAAATAAAATTTTCAGGGACTATATTATCCTTGAATGAGGGCCAATGCCCCAAAACCTTTGAAATCAATCATGAGGCAAAAAAATTTATATATGGATAACTAAATTCATGGATTGATTATCCCTATATAGAAACTAGTTAAAGTAACCCTATTCAAGTACCAGTCCTCAATTGACAGATCTCATGAAACTCCTTTGGTAGCCCTTCAGATAACAGCCTCTTATCAATATTTACTTGAAGACTTACATTGTTTTTTCTTGCATGATCACACATCTGCCCTCTTCCCAATCAAGTTATTATTTACATAATTAAATTAGATATTTATCTTAGTCTCTATAAGAATCATGTTTCCTAAAAATACAATATAATTTTGATAAAAATAAACATATCAGGGCCAAAATTAATGATATTTAATAAAATAATATTTTTTAAAAGTATATTATTGTTTTTTAAAAAATAATACAGCCCTTCTTTCAAAAGAATAAAAATCTTTTGTTGCTATAATAGTTTACAATATTTTATCTATCATTATATATTTGAAAGTTGATCTCATAAACTTTCCTTTATTTTTAAATTATTGAGAATTATTTATTGCATCTATTTTATAAGCACAATTTAATTTTACTGTTCAAAAGATTATTTAACAGAAGATAACATAATACTTTAGACTTGGTTACTTTTTGATTTAAAAAACTAGATAAAATTTTCTAAAATAAAGTTTTTTATGCAAACATAAAATAAAGCTAACCAAAAAAGATGATGTCAGCCAGAATTTGTTTAACTTAAATGGTTGTAAAATCATTAACCATTTATTTGATTTTCACTGTGTAATTACTATTTTTTGTCTTGAACTATTTAAAATTATTACAGTAGTTTTCAAACCTGTTGATACAAACATATATTAGTCAGTTTAGAACGCATGAACTCAGTCTAAAAACAAAATAAAAAATTAAGGGATTTATATTAAGTTACAATAGATTTGGATCCACTTTGATTTTGTTTTTAGACTGAGTTCATGCATTCTAAACTGACTAATATATGTTTATCTCAACAGGTTTGAAAACTACTGTACACCCACACCTACCTACTTTTTTGTTTAGTGTGTTGAGGATATCAATAGTTTATAAAGTCAACTGGATAAACTGGTATCAGTGAAAACTCTACTACTTTTCAGCTACTCTCCTTTTACTGCCTTTTTTCTTCAAAACTAAAAAGCTTAAATTATTCTAGGATCTTTTTATTTTTTTGCTACATTTGTGTTTAATTAAATGAATTATTACTTTTTAAAAAAATCTTAGCTAAAAAATCTAATTTGTCTTTTCAATTATTTTTATTACTTTTAATACCTACTATATTTTAATCAATGGTGATTTTATCAACCCAGATACAAGTGCTGCTTAATATTTATTATATACAATAAAAATTCAAGACTCTTTTTTTACTATATGGTTATATTTCCCTTATAATTTTAAATTATTATATATATAATAATTTTACAAGAGTCTCATAAGAATAAATACTAGAGTCTCTTTAAATACTTGACTTTTTAGTTTGAGCTTTTGTTAATTGATTTATGTATTTGATGTTTTGAGCACTGCTTTTTGCTTTTTATCAAAATTTGGGTGAATAATGACTATTTTTAGGTGGAGGAGAAATTTAAAACAAGTCTTGAGCCTTCTAATTTGTTGACAAAGTTTTTGATATTAAACTATTTTGATTAAACCCTTTCTTTGGTGATGTTAATTTAAATGACGCTAGTTGAAAGGAACTTTCAAAAATTGTTCAAAATGCATCAGTCTGCCACATTATAGTTGCATTATCACAACACTGCTAAAGAATCTTCTTTTTCCCGAGCACATATTTTGAAAGGAACAATAATCCCTCTTTCTGAGTTAATGAAGTAATGTTTTCTTCAATACTATATGTATTTTTTAAAGATATTTAACTATCATTAACATGTCAGATAACCAAATATGCTTGAAATCAGTAATACTCTATAGCCACTAATAAGCTATTAGGGAGAAGACAGGTATTTCTATTTGAACTATTATTCATCTCGATAGAATTGTTATAAAATTGTCTATAAATCCAGCAGCATTAGAAATTTGGTTTTAGCTTTTAAGTGCAGCATATTTTTAGTGAAACTGGAGATGAAATGATTTTTATAGGGCTCTAAAGTGGTAAGCTTATTCAATTAATCTAATATATCAGTTTCAAATAGAATTTCTAAAAATACATGAAGCTTTAGGGTTTTTAATTAAGGTTTGTAAAATTTTGGGCCTAAAGTATATGGTAAGATAGTGACTTGAATATGATCATTTAAGCTTCAATAAAAACCATTTTAGTTATTTGATACAGCATAAGTAAGTCTTTATTTCGATTCTATATCAATTCAATACTTTAAAAGTGCATAATAAAAATTAGTTACCAATTTTTATAATTTCCTCAACATTTTCTTTATTTGGGCATATAAAAGGAAAAAAGTGTTTTTAATTGCAAGAAGGGCGTTATTGCTACTAAAAGATTGAGTTTTTTATTAAATTTATAATTAGAAGTACAAACTTATCTAATATATGATAACATACTTTTTAAAATGACTATTTGAAATACATTGAGTCGATCTTGAAACTAGAGCTGCAGTTTAGAAATCTCACAAGGGGATTAAGAGCTTTTGAAAAATGTTTCACAAACTTTAAACTTCATATTTTCATCAGAATTAAACTATACTTTTATTGAAAAGGTTGCTTTTAAATCTGTAAAGTTCCAATATCGCAAATATTGAAAACCCTTTTTATTTTTTGAAGCACAAAATCCCTGTGTAAAAATTTTAAATTCAATTTATCGTCTTAATTTTATGGTTCAGGTTCATTTTTGGATTCTTAAAGGAAATTATACCCAAATTCTAATGGAAAACAATGTAATTTTTCATAATAAAATTTGCAAAGCACTACATTTTAACCCAAATGCAGTTTTTTAATATATTTCTATTGTTGCAATATCCACAATTACTCCCTCTTGAGAAAACAAATTCCCTGAGAAATCCCTCAATTAATGAATAATTGGTGGTACTCTTATCCGACATTCCTATTATATGGGGATCAAACATTTAAAATCCTAAATGGAAAATTAGCTGAACAAGCCCCATGACTACCATGGCATACATAGACAGTATGTGGCTTTTTATGATACCATATAATCCTCTATCTTCACATCAAATAAAGTATCGTTCTCTTCTTAAATCCCCCTTATCTTGTTTCATAAACTTTCCTGAAGTATATTCTCAACACTGCATGATTGGGTTTCAAAATAAAAAGAAATAAATATTTTATAAAATTTGAACTTTATGGTTAGGCCACTTTGTTTTGTTGAGTAAGTTTGGAGTTCATCGGTTAGCTTTTACTTTTCCAGGCTCATTAAGTTTAAATTAGTGAATGCCCTGCTTATAGTTTGGAAGCTTTATTGATTAGACCTTAATATCTGTCTCGAAGCAAATGATCTAGAATCAAATTTAAACAAGAATTTTATAAGCAATGAGTGGCTTATGTATTTTGGTTATTCTGAATGCCAAAGGCATATTTTGTTATTCCACGTGTTAGAAATCTATTGGATGAGCTTAATTTAATCAGCCTAGAGTACTATGTTAGTTGAGAGGCAAGATATTTATACAACACCATTAAACACATTATGTTCAGCATGGAGCTACCGCAGGTTGTTGTATGGGAATTATCTGAATACTTGGAACGAGGGGAGCTTATTACTCTTGGTACTGCCAGTAAAGAACTGCGATGTATTGTAGCTCCAGTGATTTTTGCTCATATCCACGTTGGTTCCAATATCATAAAACTCTCTAAAACCAATATTTTAAATAAATATGGTAAACTATGCATCTCATTAGATATCAAGTACAGCAAGCATTATTACAGTCTTTCGGTACATGATGGTCTTTTTGATACCCTTTGTAATGTGCGCTGTCTGACACTTAGTGAATTTGATCTACGTGGAAGAAACCCACTTGCTCCACCAGAGATACCAAACATCTCAAGGCTTTCTCTATACAATTCTGAATTAGAATTTGGATCAATTTTTGAAAATCTAACATCACTCTTCATATTCCAAGATTGTGGTGTAAAGGTGGCCATGCTTGCTGTGGATTGCCCTTTACAGAAGCTGTCATTTAATATCATAGAAGCAGACCTAAATTTTATGGAGCACGTCCAAATTCTTTACCCAGGTTTGAAGCTTATAAACATATTTACTAGATATGATCAGGGAGACTTTCCTATCCTGCGTTACGATTTCAAGAAAAATCAAACTTTGGGGATTGGCTGGAAGAAACATGATAGTCTATTCAGTCTTGATTTCCACCCAGATGATGTCTCTGAGACTTGCTTAGCTTGCAACGAGACAATTGTAGGCCTTTATACAAGAATAATTGACTTGCTTTCAAAAGATAGGGTAGAATTTTCAAAAGCCTCTATTCCCATTATTAAGAGGCTCTCTCTATTCAACAATTTTTTGAGTTTACACTAAGATACCACGTATTAACGTTAATACAAATTACCAAATCTATATGTCTAGAGCACGATGTTTATACAGATATCCCTGAGAAAACACGATTTATCCGGCTACAGAGCTGATCTTGTACAACCTTGACAACAGCTATCCTTCAGGGACGGGCTTATTTATCAACAACAACAACTTTAGAAATCTTCAATCTCTGTGTATTCAAAGGTTCACTGATAAATTACAGTTTTATCCTCGTTTCCCTCAACTTCTCTCGTTCAGTGCCAAAGTTGTCTCATGGCATAATCTGGAGAAGATGATACAAGGTTCCCCTCTTTTGACCACCATTTATTGCAATCTTGGATATAAAAGGCGCAGCTTCTTGACTGAGTATCCTCATTTTCAAATCAAAGAGTACACACTCCCAATTCTACAATATTCCAAAGGCAAGAAATCCATGACGAGTGTGTTTGACCAAAATGCTTAACTTCAAGAATACTTCTAGGCTTGTACAATTGAAATAAACTTTCATGCATAAAATTATAACATTTAATTACGTATGATCCATCTGCTAAAGTTTAGCATAAAGCCCTTTTGTAATTCTTACTTTTTCTCAATTGATATAATTTTATAAAAAATACAACTGAAAGAGAAGCTTCAATAAAAAAAGTTAGTTTTTGTTGCTTTTACGGTTTATATGTTATCCGTTTTGATATAAAAAGCATTAACATCAAAATAACACAGTAATTAATTAAAATCTAGTTCACAAACAGCTTCAAATAGCTATACAGTAGCTTTAAAACCTGTTAAAATAAATGAAAGATATCCTGGAACAAAGTGCAAGTTGATCTAATGCTATTGTTATTTAATAAATGTGTATCCATTTGAAAATTCCTTTTGGGCTGACAAATTGTTTATCCAAGCAGATTTGAAAGTTACTGTAATCAGGAAAACCCATAAAAAGAAATGCTGTTAATTAGCTTATTTAAATACTCTTTAAAAAAGAAAGAATGGCTTGAACCTTGTGAATCAATCTTACTGGAAGCTTGTATGTGTTAAGCTACATAATGGCTTGACACTCTAGTTAGCCTTGCCAATATCCTTTAATCTACCAGTTCTATGACCAGGACACTACATAAAAAACGGTAAAAGGGAACCTTTTAATTTTATTTTATAGATACAATCTAGCCAGCAGCTGCAATATTTCAAGGAATATAACTATGAACTTCTTGTTGAGCTTCAAGATGCCTTCATATTTTTATACTACAACAGTCTCAACCCTGATCTTTCAGAAATTTCTGCGTGGCTACCTTAGCAAATGAACCTGTTCTTGCCAGTTCTGTCTAACCTAACTGCCTGGCATTGATTTTTTCACTACTGGTCTTTTCAAGATGTGCATAGTGTCCTAACCTCAGTTTAAGCTCCTCTTGATATAGCCTAGTAGCAATTACAAGTTGTCTATTATTTTACACAGTATAGATGGTGCTGAATATTTAAGTCAGACTTTGGATGGGGCTTATAAAAATTCTAACACCAACTTCCTACATTGGGAACAGAGTGTTGGTATTTTTCTATTCATTTGGGATTCAATTAGAGTTCTCTAACTTAAGGGAATGCCTTTTTGGCTCTATTTGATTCCAGATGGTTGTTATATTCTATATAATAGCTGGTTTGATAACTGATTGAGAGTTACACATCATATAATTACTTTTCTGAAAAAACTTAAAAACAGATTGTATGTTGTTTAATTGAAATCTGCTTATTCAAACACCAATTGGGTTGTTTATAGAACAAAAATGACAACTCACATCTACAGGGTGAAATTGTCCCAATAATCCTAAATGGCTAATGATTATACAGTGTGTACTTGACAGCCAATACTAATAAACCAGTAACTATTTAGTGTATAATAATACATTCAAGACAATCAAACTAGTGATAATACAGTGTGTAATTTCTAAGATTTGACATGATGATACAACTGATTTTTTGTGGCCAATCAGCTTAATACCACACACCTAAAAGTTTTTATATAAATAAAGTATAGCATTAAATTATAGCCTAATGAATTGATTTAATTGACTATCTCTAAAGTAGCAAGAAGGGATATAAACCTATTTTATTCACTAGATTTTTCTTTGCTTCTAACTCTTCTTGCTTTTCTTACACTATTTTTCAAACCTGTTATGATAAAAGAATTATTTATTTCATGACAAATGGGTTCAGTCACACAACACATTTCAACTGGAACCAGTTGAATGTTAATTTAATCAATAAAACTTACATTTATCTAGGGCTGGAAAACAAAAATGGCCAATAACACAACAAACTTAATGTCAAATGCTGAATCCCAGAAATGAGACAGCAAACAAATGGAACCCATATTCAAAACAGACACAAACGTGTAACATCCTGAAGCAATCTACATCAAACATGATAGTAATTGTGTAACAAAGATGATACAAACAGGGAACAAATTTAGTTCAGTCACAGAAGCAATATTTCCAAACTCAAAACAATTCATTTTTTGACAGCCTTGATTATTTATGGGACTCAAAGTGAAAATGGTGGATTTCAAAATTGAATCCACTTGAAGCTATTAAAGGAACTACAGCATTACTTTCAATGTATGTGCTTCTAAATTTGGCCATTTATGTCTGAGAGAATGTCTCAAGTAGGACCACACACTTCTAATAAATTAATAATCTTATAACACTCTGCTTTTATGTTTTTAATAGAGCTTTATTTGATTTTTGTTTAAGATGGTTTTTATAAATGACAAAAAAATTGATATTGTGGAGGAGCAGTACCAGGAGCAACTCCGAGCTCAGGTTACTGATCAAGGAAGAACAGCTGCTTTAACCCCATTTACACTCAATTAAACTTGAGCTAAGAGGAAGCCAAGTTGTATGTGTTCTCAAGCACAGCACTGGGTGGCTTTTCCAAAATCTAATCTGAGAAACCCCAAGACCAGGCCCAACCCAAGCCTGTGCCACACTTTGAATACTGGGAAACTGTGGCCCCTTCAACTTTATTCAATTATTATGCACTAATTCAGGCCAATCAGAATAAGTCTTGCCTAATCCAATTAATAGCATGTTAAGTGGGGCCCACAAGCAGCGCCTAGTAATCAATGAGAGCATAAGGAGATTATGAACCTCAACTAAAGTGGCATGATATTTGCTGATGTTGCCACTCACCTAAAATTCACTGATGCAGTAGTAAGGCATGAATTCCAAGCTCTTATGAAGAGAGGGGGGCCAAGCTGACCAAGAATCTAAAGAAGCAGGTAGAATTCTAGATCAAGAATGCCTATCCTATCATGCTTGACCTTCTACAGTGAGACCCCTACCTGCAAATGACTGAGGGCTGATGCCTACTCAGATTCCACAGCATCTATTTCCTGCAAATATGAGATCATGCCAATTAATCACAAATGATCAGGCTAATTATTGCATGCAGATCTTATCATTTACATTCCATACTATCACTAGATTATCATTTTATCAAGTGTAGTAACTATACACTGTGTAACCACCACTTCATTATAATTGATATAACTATTATACAGCGTAAAATCATCAGCATACAGTAATTATCATTGATTACACAGCATGTAATCAATATATTATCATTTGTATTACACTCACTATATCCCACTGGATATTTAATCACCTCAGCTCCACCTCAGCCTGAGAGGTGCATACGCACATATCAAAACTAATGGAGGTGTGAAAGACCATAGAATACTGATTTTTCAATAACATTACATGGCAAATAATAACCAGGTTGATATCATATTGCTTCAGCTATTATACAGTGTATAATCCTCAAATCAACCCATAGTATTAATGAGCAGAAGGTGTACCATCTAGAATAGGATAACTGATTTAATCCTAAAAGGAATGCCAACATTTCTATTCCTATGGAAGGAGCAACAAGGTGTCAAGGGTCTGGATGTACAAGCATTCTGGCTACCGCCAACCTACTTAACATCCAGCCATTGCCCAATTTGGTGCCCCTCTAATATACTGTTTGACATACCAAGAATGGTAGCCAAGCAATATCACATGACTTTCCAAGTATCCAGTGGCTCAAACCCATCTTGCACATGATCAACCCCTAGGTTTGATCCAACTAAATCCCTGCCACAGTCAAGTCTATATAAGTCTAAAGTATTATCCAATAAAATATACTTCTCTTCTTTCTTAATTCCATATTTGAAGCTTCCCCAAAAGGCGCTCCTTATCACTGGTAGCAGCTACAGTTTTTTGACCACACCAATGAAAGAGAAAATGACTGGACAGAACCCGCCCACCTTTGCCCACATACTCAACCAGGCCACATCCCAGGATACCTGGAAGGCGTACTTCTGCACCCACAACATCAATGAAGACATTCCTAGTGGATGCACCATATTTGAAGGTCTGGTCATGCCCAAAGCATGTGCCAAGATAATTCAATACAGTTGCTCTCTACAGCCACAAACAAACACAATACCACCTGCAGCAGGTGAAGTTATCAACACCAAGTACATTGTTATTGACAAGTTCTTTGGTAAAAACAAGGAAAACATCACCAACTGGCTAGACCACTCAGCTTCTAAACTCTGCGCCAGCCACATTCCCACAAAAAATGGGTCCAGGAAGCCAGCAAGCGCCTATATGAGGTTGCAGCCAACTGATTTGCCACCTGGGTCAGCTCACAAACTAACAACCAGCTTAAAAACTGGGAAGAGTTTAAAGCAGACATCATGCAAAATTTCTGCGTCACCAAATCCCTCCAAGATATTGCAATACAGCTCAGTGATCTTCTTCAGAAGACTACTATCACAGCTTATGCCAATCAATTTGAGGAAATACATTGCAAGATCCAAAACCCAGCACAAGATGATAACGTACATACCAGAGCCTCATTCATCAACAGAATGAAGCCCTCTGTTGCTGCCCTCATCCGCCCAGAGGCTAACACCTCCATGCCTGCACTCATTGCAGAAGCCAAGCGCACAGAAAAACGCGCAAACATGGAAAACGCTGCACGCAACAACAATTGCTCTGCAAACAACAATGGCAGAGAAAACTCCAATGGCAATAAATACCAAAAACCAACCATAACAACAACAACTCCAATTGCAACAATGGCAATCACAGCCAAAGCGCAAACCACTCCTGTCCCAAGAAAGAGGACACCGCCAAAGTTAACAATGCTGAAGTAGCTACCCACTATGAATCTGACCCCACATTCTCTGACCTTAAAGGTCTCAAAACAGAGGAGCAGGGAAAAGAGGAGGGGGAACAGGCTTAAGTGCCCCTGCCTCCCCCAACTTGCCAAGAAAATGTACCAAGGCACAAACTTTGCTGCTTGCATCCCATGTGTCCTGCAATCCTCCATTTTTATGAACTTAAAAATTAATGATTGCTCACAACTTCTTGTTTATCCATGAACTTACAAATCACATACACATAAAATCTTATTTGACTCTGGTGCACAACACACTATAATTAGCAAACCTTTTGTAACCAAGTAAAAAATACCAGTTGTTAAATACAACTTCAAATATGCCAGAATGGCAGACAAATCAAAGGCTCTACTTAAAGGCAAAACAATTCCCTTCAGAATTGACCTCCAAGGCATAAAAATTTCTATCAAAGGACTTTTCATGAACAACATAAACTATGACATTGTAGCAGGCATGGTCTAGTTCACACAAGTGAACCCCAGCATATGGTGGAAAACAAATACCATGACCATCAAACGCAACAGAGTTGATTTTAACATCCTCAAAGAACCCAACAACCTTGTTTTAAGAGACACAGTATTAGTCCAGGTCATAAACCAAGACATTCAGAACGTATAACTAAAGATAGTACCCTCCACATAATGAGGTACACTGAATTCAATAACATGCAAACAACCAAGATCCAATGCCCAGAACTTGCAGCACTCCTAAATGAATACTTTCATGTATTCAAGGAAAATCTCACTGAGCTACCCCCCAAACGGGAGTTCAAACATGGCATCAACTTATGCAAGGCCATGCCTAAACCTGCACCCCTCTACAGACTCTCCCCCATGGAGACACAAACCCTCAAAACCCATATTGAGGACAATCTAGCAAAAGTATTTATCCACCTGTCTGAATCTTCATGGGGGGCAGCAGTGTTCTTTGTAAAGAAAAGGAAGGCACTCTGCATCTAGTAACTGACTACAGAGCACTAAATGCAAGCACAGTAAAGAATAAATACCCCCTCCCACTTATAGAGAATCTGTTTGCAAGACTCTCAGGGGCAAATTTTTCTCCAAAATCAACCTCTTTTCAGGTTACAACCAAGTTAGGTAAAGGAAAAAGACATACCAAAAACTGTGTTCTGTACGCAATTTGGATACTTCAAAAGTAGAGTAATGAACTTTGGGATGACCAACGCTCCTGCAACATCTGTCACCATTATAAACCAAGCACTAAACGGTCTCTTAAATACATTATGCTACCTTCATAATATTGTCATACTCTCAAAAACAAAAGAGGAACACCTCACGCATGTCTGCAAGACACTCAATCAACTCAAAAAGCACAAACTTTACGCAAAACCAAGTAAGTGCTAATTTATGGAAAAGGAACTCCTGTTCTTGGGCCACATTGTCTCTGAGATGGCATCAAAGCAGATCCAGACAAAATAAAAGCCATAAATAACATTCAACGCCCCACCTCTGTTAAACAAGTTAGATGCTTTCTTGGAATGGTAGCTTACCTAAGAAAATACATCAAAGACTGCAGGAAACTAAACACACCAATCAATGACTTAACTAAGGGTAATGCCAAAAAGAAATTCATCTAGACACCATAATGGAAAGAGTTTCCAACTATTAAAACAAGCTTTGATTAAAGCACTAATCTTGCAATACCCTAATAACAACAGGTGCTCAAGCTTGAGTCAGATGCCAGTGACACCACCATTGGCTAGTCCTGCACATCCGCCAGCCAGGGCAGTAAGTCTTCCTGCCAGTATGTTACAAAAGTAGAAAAATAACTAATACTGAGCAGAGATACCTATTACACAATAAGAAATTGCCAGCCATATACCACACATTCAAGAAATGGAGATGTTATCTGGAAGGACATTTAAACGTCTGAGTACTAACTGCCCATAAATCCTTAATCTATTTCAAAACTCATAACACACTTGCACGGCAACAAGCCAAATGGCTGTCCTTGCTGGAACAGCTTAACTTGGACATCTAATATAAAAAGGGGCAGAGCTAGTCACAGCTGATGCTCTCTCTAGACTATGCCAGCCTAGAGAGGATCACCCAGACCACCTGGACCCTGACTGGCCAAACCTGTACAGCACTGAGTATAAAACCAAAGAGAAAGACCCCTCAACACATCAACTGACCCACAATACATTAGTAACAAACAAAAAGTACTTCCATGTATCAAATGGCACAGTATACCAAATTATTAATGACAAACATGTCCTGTACATCCCACTTGCACAAAGAGTTGACACCATATTAAGACATCACCACCTACTAGGACATACAAAGGCCAACAACCTATACCTCACACTAAAAGAGATAGTATGGTGGCCCAACCTCAAACAGGATATAGTTGATGTTCTGAAAAAGTGCACAGTGTGAAAGAAGTACACCAGTACAAAGGCTCCTCAGCCAACGGTCAACCCAGTACCAGACCCTGAACCATTCAAGGTTTGGGGACTGGACGTAGTGGGCCCCTTCCCAGAAACAAAAACAAAAACAAACCAACGTTTCTTAATTGTAGCTATTGACTTCACCACATGCTGGCCCATCTGCTGGGCAAAAAAGGACCATAAAGCAGAAATTATCAACTGTTTCATTAACAAAGCAATCATAGCCAACTACGGCACTCCAGACTACATCATAACTGATGGAGCAACCAAGTTATCAGGTCACGTAGTAAATGACAACTTAAAATCCAAAAATATCAAACACTCCACAATCTCTTGATACAGGCCACAGGCCAACGGCAGAGTGGAATGCCTCAACAGCAGCTTTATAAGGACCCTAGAGAAAATAATGGATGGCAAAGCCAAAGACACATGGCCACTATATGTGAAACATGCATTATTAGTATCCTGGGCCTGCACCAATCAAGAAACAGGCTATTCATCATTTGAGCTAACCTACAAATAAAAACCAGAAATAATTACCTGCAACAAAAAGCCCTACATAAAGATCCCCCCGGGAAACCTCTCACAGTAGAGCAAACACCAAATCTACAACACATCCACCTCAAAGCTAAAATAGCAGAAATAAAGAGGCTCAAGACACAAAAGGTAACCTTCACAGAGGAACCACTTCCCATTGACTCCCCTGTCTGGGTTCTAGCTGGCAACAGAAAGAAACTAGACTCAGTACACAGGGGACAGTAAGAATCATCAATTACAGACCAGATCACAACACCTATCTAGTAAAATTCCAAGGTTCCAAACCCCAATTGTCAAGAAATACCACAGAACATGTCTCTGACTTAGTAAAGGAGAACACTCAACCAGACTGGTTCCAACTAGTAAACAGTTCCAGGAGCATCAGGCGGCAGCTGTGAAAACAAAGCCCCCTCCTGATGCACCAGAGTAACCCCTTAAGGGGGGTGTCAAGGGTCTGGATGTACAAGCATTCTGGCTACTGCCAACCTACTTAACATCCAGCCATTACCTGATTTGGTCCCCTTCCAATATACTGTTCAACATACCAAGAATGGTAACCAAGCAATATCACCTGAATGTCCAAGTATCCTTGGCTTGAACCCATCTTGCACATGTTCAACCCCTAGGTTTGATCCAACTAAATCCCTGCCACAGTCAAGTCTATATAAGTCTAAAGTATTATCCAATAAAATATACTTCTCTTCTCTCCTAATCCATATTTGAAGCTTCCCCAAAAGGCGCTCCTTATCAAAGGTTTGGAATATGACTGAGCGTCAACAAACTACAAGTGTGATTTCTTAGTGCCATCAAAGACGCGTAAGATGCAGACTATTGATAACTACCAGTAGGCTAGCTCAAGGAGAGTGCAGTCTGTAGCTGAAGCGCTGTGAAAGCCTGGAGAAGGCCAGTAGTGATACATGTACCAAAGACAGCCAATCAGGATATGTGTAGTCATCAAGAATAATAACTTTTGCAAAGTTATTCACTGAGAACTGTCTGAAAGGACAAGAACAAGGGTTGTTGCAGTATATATTGATACAGACGCCTGAAAGGAAAGAAGCAAGTTCTTAGTTACACCTGGATAGATTAAAGCTGCTGGTTAGATTGTAGCCCAGCTTTAATAAACATAATTATCTTCAAAGTTCTATTCTACTGTTGTCTGTAGTGTCCTTTACATAGAACAGGTAGAGTACATTGGCAAGTATGGTGTTCCAGTTTATCAAGCACCATTACATTTACTGGGTCAAAGCCAGGTGCCAACTGAGTGGGGTTATAATTCTCCAGATGAGAATTTTCCTTAGGCAACAAGCTAAATTTTGACTGCACTACTGAAAACTCTTCAAACACCTTCTCAATAACCATGTGGGTGTCCTTCATAAGACCTTTACTTCAGAAGGTGTGAGGCCTTCTTTGATCTGATGTCATTCCTGGAACAGTCTTTTGAACTCTCTTCCTTTGAACTCCTTGCCTCTAGTAGTCATTCCCAAGTGTTGGGTTAACTGGTCCCACTCCTTGCCTGAAGTTTTACTTGTAGCAAAATTTCTGCATCTTTTGTAGTGGATATCTTCTTCACATGGGTTAGATTAGAAAATGTAATGAGTTTTATTGTCAACTGTGGGGAAGTCAACTAACAGATATGTGAATCTGTTAGATTTTTGGCTTAAACAATTTAAGCTAACTTTTACTAGTAATCCAAGGGTATGAACCCAAAAATCAAGGTTAAAAACACTGGAAGCCAACTCTGTTTAATAATTCTTTTGGCTCAAAGACCAATTTAAGGGTTAATTTATATTTAATCTACTAATAAAAACTAAAATCTATCTGTGACCAACACTCTAAAAGTAAAAGTGGCCAAGCCAACGCTTTTTAAGCCAAATCCTAAATTTATTAATAAAAACACATCTGCACTTATATCTATTTTATTATTTATTATATATTTTTTATTAGTTTCCATAGTTGTTGATTAGGCTCCCAAGCACCACTATACTGGATTCAGTTTATATACATTAATCAACAACCCCCTTGTTTTACATTATGTCTATTCTGGATTGCTAGATCAATTGGTGCCACATACATTAAGCCTGATTTATTAATAGATTTAATATGTAATTTATAGAAAACAAAAGGTCAACTCCCCCTGTTTGACACTATCCACTTGTCACATAATTGGTTTGACATTTAAAAAATCAAAGGCTCAGATTTAAGCATAAATTAATAAGTGTCACACTATGGGTGCCAGTCAACACCCACCAAATTGACACCTTATTTATATGACTAGCACAAAAGCTTCTTATTCTTTTAACTCTCAACATGGTAAATAACTCATCCAAGCCCCCTGTATACTTTTACAACTAATAACCATATTCCCAATCATTTACTTTTTTATCTTATTTTTTATTTTTTAAATTTTTTGCACATATGAAACTGCCTTGTATTTGGGTTAAAATTTTCCTGTTTTTAAATTAAGCAAGGTTCTTATGTAAAAAACATGTAATTTTTATTTCTTTTGGTCAACTCCAGGAAAGTTGACAGTGGTGATTCAGCTTTATTTTTCATTCAAAAGTGAGAATTAGTGGTTTTAAGCTGGTTGATAGTACCAAAATTTACACTTTACTAGTTTTTGGGTGGTTAACCCATTATAATAAAAATCTCACATAATAACTTTTTGAAAATATGCTCTATTAACCCCTCATCTACTCCCAGTATCATTTTATTTTATTTTTAAATATCTTTTTCCATTGATTTAGCCCTAATATATTATGCTGAACCTAAAATCTTTAAGGCTTCATAAAAGATCACATATTTTCTATGTTTCTATCCATTATTTATATACTTTTTGTTCCATTTTTCTTTCCTTTACTTTTTTGTGTTCTTTTCTTCCTAAATAAAAATTTCTATGTATAATTATTACCTATATTTTACTTTACTTTAAATCATTATGTTTAAATATCTTTCATATTTTTTATTTTTAAAACCAACCTTTTTAGCCAAGATCTAACAAGAACACCAAACAACCCAAGTGCCAAGTCTCTAAAGGCTCCAAGGTTCCTTCCACCACCATCATCAATTGTACAAAGAAGGCTCCCAAGGCCAAAACTCTCTCTTCCCAGACCCCATCCCCCTCCACCCTCATTTCCCCCCACAATTCCTCCCTCAATAAAACCAACAATGATCTCACTGATCACTCTTTCTTCCTGTTTGAGGCTGACTCAAAGCCCACCAAGCAGTGCAACACTAAGAAGGGAAAGGCTGATAAAGAGCATGCCTCTTTTTCTGGAATGGAGAAGGAGGCCTCCAAGCAGGACTCAAGTAATCCATCCCCCCTTCTTCTGTCTACCAGGAGGAGCCCAACGAATACTCAAAGAAGTTCAACCCACTGGTCATGTGGCTTGCAATCCACTGGCCATCCACAATATCTGTAATGTGGACAGAGAGCTTAAAGTGCCCAAGCACTTCCCCTGTTATTTTCCTATTATGTTGGTAAAGGGTGACCCTGGTTATATTTCCAAATAGATCTTAACTGTAACAATCAAAAGCAACAAACCACAAGAAAGTAATTTATTTGCAAGGATAAGTATTGTGGGGCCTGTATGAACACCAAAGGCTTGTAAAGGGCGACTGCTGATAAGGGGGAACACACCTGTGAGACCCCCCAATCACCTGATCACAAGGATTCTGAAGTGGTACCTTGTTTAAGTCATCCCCACCTCTGCCAACCTCTACTCTTCCAATCAGGCCATCAAGGCCTTGCAGTACTTAAAGCCCAACAATACCAAGTTGGTTCCAACCCAGGAACAACTGGTGAAGTTCATCAGTGATAAGAGAATTGCTGCCAATCCTCCTCTCCCCAAGGCCTCTGACTTCCTCTCAGAGCTTACGCTCACTCATGAGCTCAAGCAGCTCCCAAATGGGGAGCACTTGCTCCTGTGCAACAATGGGCCAGGGATTAAGGATCAAAACATCTACTACTCAACTCAGAAGAATCTGATGGAGTTGAAAAGAGCGTCAACTTTGCTAGTTGATGATACCTTTACCACCTGCCCCTATGTTTTACCAGCTCTGGGTACACCATGCCCAGATTGACATCCAGGTGATTCTAATTGCTTTCTTCCTTCTTCCCAGGGCCACCAAGGCCATCTATAATATTGTCTTTTCTATCCTCTGCCAATAAATTTACCTCCTTACCCCCACCAACAACGCCCAGAAGTTCCCCATACACACCCACACTAACCCTACTAATGCTGGCAAGGACCAGGTCACCCTGGACGCAGAGGAAAATATAAATTTAAGAGCTCTTGTCCCACACATATGCATCATGAACTTTGAGCCTTCTCAGTTCAATGCATATGATCAGCTGTTTGATGGAGAAACGCAGGGGTGCCACTGCTACTACTGTCAAGCAGTTGTTTGTAATGTGCAGGCCAATGCTGACCTTAGTAGGTTGAGTTGGAAGGATACCTTGAATACCTATAAATTTGTGCTGGCACAATTCAGTGCCCTGGCTTTTTTAAAGCCAGAGCATAATATGCAGGAGCTCAAGATTCTCTTCAAGAATCCCTACATAGTACAGCATACAGGGTTTAGACCTTTTCTGGAGTACTCTGAGCCCCAGTGGATTGGGAAGGTTGTCACTCAGAGGCAAGGCAAGGCCAGAGCCAAGGCCTTGTAAAATCTGTACCATCCTGTCATCAATGGTGAGCTGAAGATAACTTCAGTAATTGAGGCCTTACCTGAGCTCCTCAAGACAAGCTTTGGGCCCCACCTAAAGTTCAACAAGTTATTTTCCCTTCTCCAGCACAATCAGGAGAAGATAATCTCCAAGCTGCGTGGCCTGGCTTACTGTGTCTCCCCCACCAAGCCAACCACCAAGTTGTCCTACTCTACAAAGACCATCCAAGATGCCATAAAGCAAAAGTACAGGGCATCTGGGATCAATAATAAACTTGAGCTCATTACAACTGCCCTCCTGGAAGGGGCCAAGATAAATAAGGGGAAAAGGGGAGTAATAAACTTGCTTGCTTCTATGTTTTTACTTTTATTTTTTTACCTTTTTAGCTTTAATTTTTACTTTTTGGTTTTAAATTTTACATTTATTAATTTAATTAGATAGTACTAATTTTTTACACATAAATTATAAGTCTCAATGAATGCTTATAGTTGAAAGTGAATGAAATGTCTTAATTTTTGTTAATTTCCTAATAAAACAAAAGATATTCACAGTTGTGCTTATATGAAGTATATCAAATAAAATTATAATTTCTCTATGTTGTATATTACTTATAATATTGCTTGTCTCAATTTTCATCTCATTGGAATTTTAATTTTTTGGTAATAAAAAATATTTTTATAGTTAAGAGTGTAAATTATATAGTAAAATAAAAAATGTTTATTTCTCCTTACTCTTCTTATTTAAGGTATGTCTTTATTTTATTTTTGAGTCCTCTGGGGTCACTTTAGTATACCATAGTTTTGTAAAAAAAAAGTACATTAAAAGTAATCAGTAAATCAAGTAATGTCAATTAAAAAAGTGTTGACTTCCAGTAGTCAATCAGACAGGAAGCTGAATTCTCACTTTACTTAATAGTTGACTACCAGGTAGTCAATTTTACCATAGTTACCATTGCAGCACTATTGATTTTTAATTTGTCACAAAATTTAATTTCATGTTAGTTTTTTATTTAAAGATAAATTCTATATAAAGCTTAAATTCTTTAGTATTAGGTCTTTCTTTTTTCTAACCTGTTATATACATGAAAACAAGTCAGATTATTTTTTATAAAATGGATTTATAAAAAAATAAAAAGTTATAGTAATTTCTGGAAAAAAGACTATATAATAATTTATGTAAAGAAAAATCACTCTTGATTTTTATCTTATTTTTTATAAGTAATTTTAGAATTTAAATTTAAGTTCTGCAAATAAAATTCAATAATACTAAGCTATTTTTTCTTTTATGCACTTTTTAGACAAAGTCTGCTGTGTTGAATAATAAGATAAAAGTGGTATTATTAAGAAGTTAATTTTATTTGGGTTTATATCCATATATTATTTATTTTAGTGTAAATTCTGAACCTAATGGCAAAAAATTGGGATTGTCAAATCCTTGGACCAGATTTCAAATCACATTTGTGGTGTGACCGTACTACAGTCACATTGGGCTGTGGTTACACAAAGAGTTTGAATTGTGATGAATTTCATAGGTTGAAATTCAAAACAATAGGATTGGCCTTGGAGAGATTTTACAGTGTAGTAATGGATTACCCAGGAATCAATTAGGCTGTACTAATTGAGGGCCATAATGAATAATCTGAACGGTTTGCATTATGAGACTAGGTGTCTCAAACTGATTGATTAACTGGGAAGGTTAATATATATACCCTGGAATATGATTAACAGGATTTAATCATAGGGCTGAAATGGACTTGACTGTGTCAAGTAATGACTTGTATTCTTCAAACAGATTAATTAACTGGAAAGGTCAATTAATATATGCTGGGAATATAATTAATGAGGATTTAATTATATTGTTTAATTGCCTTGACTGTGTCAAGAAGTTTGGTTAAGGTTATCCAAAAGTAAACCCCTGAATTTGGGTTAAAAGCGCTGTTTTGGCAAAGTAATTAGGTTAGAAGTGCTGCCGCGCCGCCTAATTGATTTGTAAAGCGCCAAGGCGCCGCCCAGTGAATGTTTCAGGCGCTGGGGCGCCGCCTGGGAAAGTTCCTAGGCGCTGTGGTGGCACCTGGTTCAAGTTTTGAAGTGTTTTAATGGGTTTTTAATGCAAAAAAACCATTAAATGCAAAAAACAGCTAAATATAGACAATAGTGTCTATGCATTCAGGATTGATCAGCTGGTTTCCAGTTGGAACAAGGATAGCTTGGATCAGAAATATGTATATTCCACAGGGTTTTGGCACCAGAAGTCTGGAATGCTTCAAGCCAAAACAATACATTTCCACAGAAGGAATCAGGTGATTCTTGAATGTATTATAGCACATTCTTATAGGTTAAGAGTGTGAAGATCTTTTTGGTAAAGATCTGGATTAGTTGACGCTGTTATGTCATAAACCATGTGATAGAAATCTAGGTGAGATTCCAGAACCAGAGGGATTTTCAGCCAAATGTTATCCCAATTGGTATATATGGACACATGATAATAATTAATAAAAAATGATACTTATGTATGACAATGGTTGCTTTCCCCTCAATCTTTTTATGCTTTTTTTAAAACAGCAGGCTTGACCCACCCAGCAAGGTTCCAAGCAAGCAGGTTTTTGACCTGCAATCCAATTACCCGGTCACTCAAAGCCAGACTAGGAAGTCAACTCAAATTTCCAAATCCAACAACATGAACAAATGATGATCCCTTATGGGGGATACCTTGTTTTGGCGCTTGATTTATTACTAGGATCAAGCCACCCCTTTCACCATCCTACTGTGTGATCTACACAATCATGTTCCTGTTATCCATGACTCATGTAAACTATATAATCCATATTTCTCAATAAGGATTATTATCTAGTTTCTAAATATTTTTCCCCTTGTAACTCTGCTAAAACAGCACAGTTACAACATTGTAGCACAGGTAGGTTCTCCATTCTACCTTATCTTGTAAAATTCTGCCTGTTGCCCGTACTTGCTGCTGCCAACAAATCCTTGACAGAATTATGTCTGGCCTCCCGCTAGACTGGACCCCGTACACCCCTGGTACCAAGATACCTGATGGCTTTGTCCTGTACCAGAACACAGTGATTCCACTGCCCGCCTTCAACGCCATGTCTGCACAAGGGTTCTTCCAGACTCCCTCCTCTATTCTGCAATCAATCAACAAAAACACCATGCCCCCTAAGTAGCCCAAAGACTGTGAAGCGCTGCCTTGTAACCTTTTACCGGGGCCAACGACAACAACACTGCCGCATGAATCCAGTTGCCCAGAGAAAACTGGCCCAGATGGAATGCCAAAGCAATTTTGGATTGCAGAAATCTTCATCTGCCTGACCCACAACGCTGACATCTTGTGTGGTAAGTGGCACAAAGAACACGCTGACAAGAACTGGGATACCTTCAAGCAAGACTTCTTGGCAAGGTTTATGCTTAAGGACACGGCGCTCATGATAATACGCCAAATAAAGAACCTAACCCAGACAGGCACTGTGAAGGAGCTCACCCACGCCTACAAGGAACTTCAACTTTGTGCACCATCTGACATGGCCTTTGACACCCCAGCTACACACCTCATGTACTATGAATACTTAAGTCACATGTAATGAGACAGGTGAACCTGGACCAAGTGACCAACCTACAAAGCCTGTACCTTGAAGCAGAGAAAGCAGAACAAACGTCCAATGCCCTCCATAAGGCACAAACTGGAAAACAAGAGAGAACCAAGGATTCTCACACAGGCAGGTGCTCCACTTGACCACCCCCTGGAAGCAATGGGAATAACACCAACCATAAACCCACAAGCTCAACTGGACATGGGAATGGAAAGAATGGCCAGTCAAATTGTACCCATTTCCGTATCACTGCCATGCAAGGCAATCAAGATGGGGGAAAGCCTGGGGAGAGCATTAAGCAAGTTAAGCTCTCCCTACACAACTCCCAACTTTCCCAATGATGAGTACCAACCCAAGGACGTGGACCAATGTCCAATGATCTTAGTACCCTTGCAGGACCTGGTACTATACACCATTGCCAGACATCCCAATAAACTGATGTCCTACCCTTTCTGTTTTTGAAGTTACACAGGCTTGGCACTCCTGGACTTGGGGGTGGATCAAACCCTAGTTGACAGCAGCTTTGTAGACAAGTTCAAGCTAGCCACTAATTCTTTGCAGATTAAAAATGTGGTCCTGGCTGATGAACATCACATTGCCGTGACAAGGGAAACTGCCCCCTTCTCTGTCATGCTTGAGAACCTCCACTCCACCATCCAAGGCCTTGTCATTGACTTTCCAAAGTTTGACATTGTACTGGGGTTGGATTGGTTACAAAAGAACAATCCTCACATAGACTGGGCAACCTCAGTGTTGGCCATTAAGCATAAAGGTGTCAATCACCAGATCTACCCTGACTCAGTGGACCAACTCCTATTCAACCACGTCTTTTTTGCGCATTACAGAGACCCTGGAAGAGGAGGAAAACCTGAAGGCAATTGACTGGGACTCCTGCCAGTACAAGATCATACACTTCAAGGACCACCAGGATACCTCCACGCTCAGGATTGCAAAATTTTGGCCTGCCATCCAGAAATCTTCAAGGAAGCTCTACCTGGGTTGCCCCCGGAGAAACACATTCAACACTCTATCCAACTCAAGGGGGCTGTACCCAAGGCGCACCCTATCTATAGACTGAACCCAAAAAAATACAACGCCTTACGCACTTACCTCAAGGAAGCATTATAGAAAGGACTTATCTGCCCCTCACAGTCTCCTTTTGGGGCTACTTTGTTCTTCATGGCCAAGAAAAACAGTGCTTTACATCTGGTCACAGACTACTGAGCCATAAACAAAGTTACCATCAAGAATTGTTATCCACTACCACTGATTGACAACCTCTTTGACACCTTGGGAGGAGCCACAGTCTTCTCCAAGATTGACCTAACTGCAGGCTACAACCAGATTTGTATTAAAGAGGAAGACATCCCAAAAACTGCCTTCTGCACTAAATATGGCTCATAAAAATGTGTGGTGCTCAACTTTGGCATGACAAACGCCCCATCCACCTTTATGACCTTCATGAACAAAGTATTTGCGCCACACATAGGCAAGCATGCCCTAGTCTACCTGGACAACATCATTGTCTACAGCCCCTCAGTGGAACAGCACCACAAAGACTTTGAGGAAGTCTTTGCTACCCTGGCATAACACAAACTGTTGGCCAAGCCCTCCAAGTGCCAGTTCTTCCACAAGAAATTACCCTTCCTGGGACACATAGTCTTCAAGGACAGCATCAAACCCAACAGTCAAAAGATACAGGTCATCTTCAAGATGCCGCCACCCAAGGATAAGTCAGAACTCTGCACCTTCTTGGAGATGGTGGCCTATGTACACCGCTTCATACCTGACTGTGGCGTTTTGACTGCCCCCTTATCCACCATAACAGGCGCCAAATCTAAGTTTGTGTGGACCCCCCAATGTGACCTCTGTTTTAGACGCCTCAAGGGGAAGCTCACAACAGCTCCTATCCTGCAATACCCCAAATGTGATGGGGAATACCAACTGGAAACTGACGCCTCAGATGCATCCATTGGGGGAGTACTACAAATCAAAAATAATGATGGTGACTTCCTGCCTGTAGCTTATGAATCACAAAAGTTGATAGATGGCAAGTGTTGATATCTTATCCACAACAAGGAACTGCTGGTCATTGTACACTGTCTAGTCAAATGGCGTTGTTATCTAGAACAGCAGGAAAAACTCACAGCATTAAACAACCACAAGTTGCTCATATATTTCAAAAATCAAGAAAATCTATCTTGCTGCCAAGCCCTCTAGATGGAGTTCTTGGAGAGATTCAATATGCTCATAAAGTACAAACCTGGTCCCAAGCTTGCCATAGCAGACGCCCTCTCACATCTATATGTCTGTGCCACAAGAGGGGGAAATGGGCTTGACCCAAACTGGCCTCTCTTGGTGCTACAAACAAAGGACAAAGGTTTCCCCCCTGGTACAACCAACATAACAAAGAAAACATTCATCAAAAACAAACACCTATTTGCTGACGTGTACAGGACTCTGCACAGAAAAATGTCCAACAGTACTACCATCCCTTATATCCCCACGCACCAGCAAGTAGACACCATCTTACAATATCACAGAGACCTCAAACACACCAAAAGTCAAAACCTATATGAGTTCCTTAAACACAAGGCCTGGTGGTCAACCCTATATCATGATGTTCAGTAAGTCCTAGACCAATGTGAGATATGCAAGAAATTTTCCAAAAGCAAAGTCCCTCCAAAGTCAGTACTACCTATCTGCACACAACTACCCTTCAAGGTGTGGGTCCTTGACGTTGTTGGCCTCATGCCAGAGAAGCACAACAATAAGAAATACATCATCACTGCCATCAACTTTGCTACAAGATGGCCAGTAGCCCAAGCAGTAAAGGCGCACACTGGCAATGACGTACAACAATTCATTGGAAAAGAGATAATCAGCAAGTTTGGAAAGCCAGAACTCCTGATAACTAATGGAGGGAAAGAATTGACCTCCAAAAACACCAATGTATACCTTGCTAAAAATGGGGTCAAACACATCATGAAAACACCTTACCACCCTCAGGCCAATAGACATGTAGAGCAGCTTAATGGCAGCCTTGTGCAAGCCTTAGCCTAACTCACTGCCAGGAGACCTGAAGACTGGTATAAGCAGCTATCAACTGCACTACTTGTGTGCCAAACCTGAGTGAACAGATTCACCAGAAAAAGCCCTTTTGAGTTGCTATACAGCACACAGCCCAATATCATTCAAGCATTGACAGGACCCAAGATGGAAATTCCAATCAAATTCTCCCCTTGCTCAGATCCTCAAGTTATAGAGGCTAATAGTGATCAAACAGAAAAGGAAAACAAGAGTCTTCAAAAGACATTTGTCCCCATCCAAGATAGACATGAAGTTGGGGACAAAGTTTGGGTCATGAACGTTGATAAAAGCAAACTACAACCCAAGAAAGTAGGTTTAGCAATCATTCTAAAGGTAAAAAAATAACACTTACCTTTTGCAAGGACTCAGGAAGCGCAAACAAGACAAGACCCTACACCATGATTGCCTGAGACCCTGAAAAGCAAGACAAAGACAACGCAAAACTGCCCTTCCTGCCACAGAACAACAGTTAGTCCAGTATGGCGCCCGGGCTCCTGACAACCTCCCTTATGACCTACCCCCAGAGGAGGCCAACCTTCAGTTGGGGGGTGTTGAAATAGCAGGCTCAACCTGCCAGCAAGGTTCTGAGCAAGCAGGCTCAAGATCTGCAATCTAATTACCCGGCCACTCAAAGCCAGACTAGGAAGTCAACTCAAATTGCCAAATCCAATAACATGAACAAATGATAATCCCTTATGGTGGATACCTTGTTTTAGCACTTGACTCATTACTAGGATCAAGCCACCCCCTTCACCATCCTATCATGTGATCTACACAATCATGTTCCTGTTATCCATGACTCACATTAACTACATAATCCATATTTCTCAATAAGGATTATTATCTAGTTTCTAAATATTTTCCCCTTGTAACTCTGCTAAAACAGCACAGTTACAACACTTTGTGTTTTTGGCTTTTAACTGAAATAAGACTACCATGGAATGAAAGAGATGGTCTTCAGATAAGATTATGGGAAGCAAAAAACGTGGAAGTGATCACCATATGGCAAAAAGTTTAATGCCAAGATTGCTTTCCCAGAATCCAAGCTCATCAAAGCTTACATAAAGGATTTCCTGTCAGACCTGGATAATGAAAAAGCAGTCATGAATTTCTTGGATCTGTCACATGTGGAAAACTCAGCTTAGTGAAAATTAAAATAATGAATAAAATCATTCATTTAATTTGATATTGTTCAATATTTTAAATTTTCAAATTTTGAATCCCTACTTTAAATAATAGAACTAACTTAATACAAAAATCATCAAGAAAATGTGAGATGTATGAATCAGGAATTCAGGATCCTAATGTATGATTTGGTATTTTTTTAAGTCTAACAAATCATAGGCAGTATGAAGAAAATAATGAATATGAAATTTTGGGATTGTCAAATCTAAAAACCAAATTTCAAATCATAATTGAAGTAAATTTGAAACAAATTCAATTGTTAGCTGTCTCAAACAGGAAGTCAAAGGTTCTATTGTGGATCCATGCTAATTCCTTTAAGAATTATTGACATTCCTGAATAATTACCTAATTCTATTCTAGGACAGCTAAAATTTAGATTTCTGCTATTCACTGAATTAGATCTACTTAACAATAAAAAACTGGAATATAATCTTCTCTTATTGAGTTGTATTTTTATTAAACCCCGTGTGTGTTATTAATAGCACTCTTGTTAAATTGTGTTTTCAATTATTTTATACACATAAAATGTCTTTTTACTTGTTATTTTAACTTAACTAAGGACACATTGTTTTAACAATGTATATTCTTGTATTGTTATTATGGATGGTAAAATACAGTCAAGTTTAGATAATGCTAATAATAAAATATAATTATATATTTTCATTTCTTGTTGTTAATTTGCTTTTTTTCTTGTTGTGATGATTGTTCATTATTTGTTAACTACATGCTTACATTTTATTGGTTGATTTCACCTCCAGTTGCTTCAGCAATAGATAATCAAGTTGCCTCCACAGCCACAGCTGATCTTGCAAAGGAGACTTGATTTTTGTTTGCTGAGAAAAGTGGAGGTGAAACCATAAAATCAAATTCAAGTCATATTAACAATAAATGAACAATCACCACAACAAGAAAAAAAGCAAATTAATAACAAGAAATGACAATATATAATTCTATTTTATTATTAGCATTATCTAAACTTGACTTTAATTTACCATCTTTAATAACAATACATAAATATATATTGTTAAAACATTGTGCCCTTAGTTAAGTCTCAATAACAAGTAAAAAAGACATTTTATGTGTATAAAATAATCGAAGTGCCCAAATTACAATTCACAAATGATGTTCTAAAATCAAAGTGCAGTAAACAAATTATTTTTTCTTCTTTAAATTTTCCCTTTGAAAATTTCTTTTTCTGTCTCTCTTTCCTTCCTTGAAAAGAAGTTTTATTGGCCCCTGGCTACGCTGGGGCCAAAAAGCTTTTATAAAAATTTAGGTCATCAAGAGAATGGCTCATATAACATCAAATGGTATTTTTGTTGCTATTTTAGTGATCTTAAGTGTATAATATTGTAATATTTCTGGTTTTAGTTCATTTTACATCTTATTTGATTTTTGTGTTCAAAAAAGGCTATCAAAGTTGAATTTTTCATTGATTTTATTCATAGTGGAGCTTCTTAATTTAGAATGCCTTGTCATAGTTTCTACTGTACATTCAATTTAGATTCAAAATCATGGTATAAATTTTTGAGTTCACCAGTGGCATTCCTTTGTGATTTGAATTTTGGTTGTTGGATTTGACAATCCTGCAATATCAAAAAACATAGTAAATCTAATGAGAGTTATAGATGACTTAAAACAATTCAATTCTTATTCCAACATGTTTATTTTTTCCACTTGAAAAATACAGCTTGACTTGAAGTTTGCAAACTGTCTATGAGATCCTATAATTTTAAATTTCAAAATAGAATTCCAAAAAATAGATTTAATTAAAAAAGGCCAAACTGCAAATGCAATTCGAAATTTGGTCCTAGAATTTTACAATCCCATATTTTTTCTTTAGGTTCTGAATTTACAGTATTCATTTTATTCCAAAAAACTCAGGTTTATAAAAAATATTTTTTAGAGTATCCACATAAAAAAAACTAAATTTTTTATAATATTATGATCTTTAGACACTAAATCCAAGTTTATGGTAAAAAATACTACACCAAAAAAAGGATACTGTAGATTTAGAGCCTGTTAGGAAATTTCTGGATTGACAAATCTAACAAACAAAATTCAAATTGCAAATGTAATTAAATCAGTTGAGCTAAAAAATTGAATAGTAATGTCTCAAGCATTTAATTTGCCATTTTTAATTCATTTGAATTTATAGATTTTAAATCACAAGTAAAATTATTCATCTTATGTCATACATAACTCATTAAGCAAATGAGATATACACATAAAAATATTGGCACTATAATGTAAAAATTGATGTTTTCTTTGGTTTTATCAACATTAAGGCAGTATAAAATAATCAGAATATATAATGCAGAATTTTTTAATCAAACAACCAAATTTATGTTATAAAAGAGGTAGGACACGCCATCTTGAAAATGCCACTTCAATTTACACCATCTCAAATTTAATTCAAGATGGTGTTTTTTGCGTTAGTGATTTTGAATCACAAAAAATTAAAAAAAAACAATAAAATAGTTAAAATTCAAATATCCTTTATTAATGCAGCATCTTTAATTTACGCCATCTTGATTCTGTCACTTCTAGTCAGATTAATTAAATCTTATTTTGCTAACTTTATTTACATATGAAATCACTTAGTGTGGGGTGTGTTTACATCATCTTGACTTTACCTCATTTTGAATCACGCTATTTATCTTTAACTAAAATAAGCTTATACCCAAACTAAAAAAAGCCTGCTGTATAGTGCCAGAAGATGTTCCTATAGTATTAATCAAAGACACTTATACTAAAAAACAACCTAAATAGACACCACTATGATAGTCCTTCTAGTGATTGTCATTACTGGATAAAAAACCCAGTTTAATTATATGTAATTTATAACTTTATTATATATGAATACAATGATAAGGGTTCTCTTAATAAAACATTTTAATAGTGATTTTAATATGGAAGGGGGTAATTACACCATTTTGATTTATGTCACTTCAAATTTCACCAAGTTTCATATCACCCAATTGATTCAATGTGCACAATGGATAGGGGAAAATAAGGGGAAATTACATATGACGCCAGGCTACGCTAGATTGATTCCTTCACCGCAATTCCTGTTTTCCACTTTTTAAAAGTATAGATTTACGTCAATTATCATAGTATTAAAAAATGTAAGAAATTAACTGAAACTTTGCAGATATATACTTTTTGGCCTTCTCTAAACAACTGGGTACTTTTTAACCCCAGTTGTACAAGCTAGTTTTTGATAAATTTAAGTTTTACTCTTTGGCCCAGTTGAGGTAGCTACACTGTAGATTTGTTAATTTAATATAAAAAATGTCAAAAACACTATGTTTTTGAGCTACAGCACCTCAATTACATCACTTCAAAAATGCCATTTCAAAAGCAAGTTTTCAGTCAAAACTCAAAGTTTTGCCTACTTGCATTACTAATAAAAAAATTTATTTTTAAAAAACAAAAAACATTGAAATTTTGATATTATATATTTTTAAAGCCTTTTTATAATTCTGTGTAAAGAAATTTCTACTTTTTATATTGAAAAAATTCTCATTTTTCTCTTTAAAAACAACCCCCAAATTGCTCATAATTTTAAACTAATTCACTTTTAGATGCCTGTCAAGTCAATTACCAAAGCTGTGCCCAAGGCCTCAAAGGCCTCAAAGTCCAAGATCACTCCTCCAAAGGCCAAAAAGTCTAAGAATACCCAAAGAAGCAGCCTTCTAAGGCCAAAGCTCCCCCCAAGACCCCAACTCCATCACCTGAGCCAGAGGGAAACAGTCCTACCCACCCCACTCTCCATTTGTGTACTCCCCCTCAGACCCCTAAGAGAAGTTATTCAACTTCAATTGCCATTATGATCCCACCTCAGAGCCTGAAGAGGAGCAGGGACCTGAGCCTGGTGCTCCTGCAGATGACCAAATTGAGCTATGGGATCTTAACACCATCCATAATATATGAAATCAAAATGGTACCTTTGCTATGCCTACCACTTATCCAGCCATCTACCCCATCATTACAAAGAAAGGGGGTGCTGGCTTTGTCTACAAGGGCTACAGCTTCAGCTGTAATGATGAGAAGAAACCAATCCGCCAACATCACTATAAATGTGATCATGTTGGCTGCACAGCTAGACCCACTACTTATGGGTTCACTGGATTTAAACCCTAACTGTCAATCATGACTGCACTGAGCCTTTTGACCCCCTTTACCAACTTATCTGCTGGTTTCTTTGCCAGGTGATCCCAACCACCAAGGATCAAACCGCAAAAGAGGCCGTCAATAATGCCCTCCTTAATTTAAATGATACCCAACTTGCAACTGTTGGTGGCGCCTCAAAACTAAAGAGATATCTCACTGATCAGATATATGCTCTGAGCACTGAAGGCGTCAGTGCTATGTCCATTGACTAATTGATCCTTACTGAGGAACAAAAATTATCCCGCCATGAGGAGAGATTCCTTCTTCACAATGATGGTCAACATGCCTCTGAGGGTATTATCTGCTTTGCCACAAGCCAGGATCTACGCAACCTGCTGAAATGCAAGACCTGGCTTGCAGATGGCACTTTCTCAACCTGCCCAAAGCTCTTCAGCCAGCTTTGGAATATCCATGAGCAGATTTGTAATCTAGTTCTTCCCCTGGTATTCTTTTTCCTTCCCAAAAAGAAGCAGGAAACATAAGTCTGTGCACTCACAATCCTAAAGACCAAGCTTGATGAAATTCTCCCAACCATTGAAGAGGAGCCCAAGGAGACCAGAGGGTACAAGAAGAAGACCCTATCCCAAGAAAAAGATGTTCCCACCCCCCAAAAAGCAGCCAGAAAGCCTTCCCTACCATGAATATCTGCTAGTGAATTTTGAACAGGCTCAGGCAAATGCCTTTATTTGAGTCTTTAAGAGCTCCCCTCAGGGATGCTACTTCCACTTCCGGAAGGCATTCTGCCGCTGCCTCCAAAAGTGCTCTGACCTTCATGAGCTGGTCAACTCTGAAGGCACTAAAGAAGCAAAGGACGTTTTTAATTGCTTTTCTGCCCTTGCTCTGGTTAGAAAGGAGGAAACTAATGCCTTTTATGACACCCTCCTCCGCCATTTTTATATCCTTGCCAACCAGGCAGCCTTTGCTCCATTCATAGAGTATTTTGAAACTCAATGGGTTGGTATCTTTCAAGGAGCACACCGCATCAGAAAGGGCGGTGACTCAATCACCTGGAACTGCTTTAAGCAGGTAAAAGATGGTTTAATCAAGACCACCTCTTCCTTTGAAGGGTGGCATAGCCAGTTTGCTACAAGTGTCAGGGTTCATAAGCCCAAATTCAACAAGATCATGGTCCATTTAAAAACCCAGCAGGCCATCTCTGCCTGACTCTTTAAGACTGGTATGAAGACCAAGGATGATCCCCCCAAGATGACCAAGGCAGTGAAAAAGTATACTGAAATCAGCAAGGTAGTCCTTGCCTACTATCCTAAGGATAGAAAGCTTGAGCATCTCCAAGCTATCTCAGTTGCTCTTTCTACTAATGTTTGAGTTCTTTCCAAATAAAATATTCTTTATCTTCTCTCTTATTTCCTTTGATTTTACCATTTTTGACTTTTTTGGTATTTGGTACAATTCTATGCTTATTTTAAAGTATGAATCAAAGTTTTAATAGATGAAAATAGTTGTTTTTGGGTATATTTTAACTTTTGGGCTTTACACAACTATTTTACTACTAACAGACCCCATTTTTATTACAGATTTGAAATTCTGAGGCTTTTTTAAGCCTAGTAATGTTTTTGAATTTTTTTTGAGAATTTTTTGGGTAATTTTTGGAGTTCAAAAAATCTAAAATTTTAAAACTGTTTTTTCTTAGTCAAAATGCCATAAATAAAAATGATGTTTTCACTATAAAATTGAGATAGCTAAAAATTGAGATGGCGTATTTCAAGATAGCGTTTTTTGAAATGCTATTTTCAAAATTGTGTGTCCTACCATAAAAGAAGCTAATGTGAAGTCAATTTAGGTAATATTCATCTTAGAAAGAATTCAAATGATAAAGTATGGATTCATGCTAATTCTTTTAGGAATCAATGACATTCCTGAAAAATCATTACATTTACATTTTAGAATAGCTAAAGTTAGCTTAGATTATTCACCAAATTAAACATATTTAGCAATAAAACTGACTAAAATATACATCTCTTATTGAGTTTATTTTGACTGAAATGATCATGTCTTTATTCAATAACAACCAAACCAACAAGCTGTTCCATGGGCTAACAAAAAGTGAAGGGTACGCCAGGTCTGCTAATCATGAAGCCCTAGTTAAAGGCTACTGCTAATCCTATAAACCCATCCAGAGAATTACCCAGGAGTATTTTTTCTCTTGGTTACATCTAACATGGCCTTGTTTACACCTCATTTACAGGAAGCTGCTAACCATAGCCCCAATTTTGCACCAACACCCAAAAGCAGCCAATCAAGTCATATGATAACTCAGGTAATGTAAAATCCTCCAATGGTCAATCAGATGGTATTATCCTGTTCTAAACATGGACATGTTTTTCCACCATTCAATCAACCTAAAAGGTTAAAAAAGTTCATCAGTCTCAAATTTATGCAGAAAAATATTAGAAAACAAGATATGCTTGTGTTTCTTGACAAATTGCAGCCACAATGACATTCACAAAGCCTACTGGCATACAAATCTCACATCAATTTCAACTATGATTCTCCACCAAGAAGACACCAACTGATTCCTGCACATTGACTGAAGGGTATATGAGACATCTCTTATCTGGCTATAATATGTGTGATACTCAAATGCTCCTAGTTCAGGTGTAGCTTCAACTGGGGCTTCATGACATTTTGATTTATAAAAAACAGTCAATTTATGGATGCACAAAGTTGCATTTGCTGCAAGTATCTTGGTTATTCAAGTTTTTAAAGGCCCATAATAATAGAAAATGTTGCAACATCTATATTTACACCCTCTCAGGTAAACAATTTCTTGAGAATCAACCTGATTAATCAATAATTGGTGGTACTTTATCAGGTGCACATGTTGTACAGGGATCAGATGTTTTGAATTCTAAGTAGAACATTACTTGGACAATCCCCATGACTGTCATGATACTATACAATACTCTTCTTTTATATTCAATAAAGTATTTTTCTCCTCTTAATTTTGCCCTTTATCTCATTTAATATAATTACAAGAATTATATACTTGATAACAAAGTAATTTTATTTATGTATGATAAAATTTTCTTAAAGTTCATAATAAATGTGATTATTATTTCTCTATTTTAAAAGTTAAAATATCCTTATGAATGACTGATATTAATAATGTATAGAATATTGATTGATTTTTAAATAATACAATAGATAATGGGCTAGTGCCTAAAGTCAAAGTGCAGAGATTAAAATCTCCAAATTGATGGATTTTTTTGATCCCCACACTTTTTTCAATAAAATTTTTTTCAAAAAATTTAATATTTTTCTTACATTTGACTTTTTTGAAATGTTTTAACTAGTAGCTAAAGTCAAAAAACTAAGTTTGAAGTGCACAAACCAATGCAATTTAAAACACACCTTAAATTAATTTGGCTTTTAAGATAGATATTATCCATCCTTTTGAATATAGGGGACAAAATCAAAAGTGCAAAAATTGAAGTCCAGTAATCTCATTGATTTAATATTTGAGACATAAAAATTAAAAAAATTATACAGTAGTTATCAAACCTGTTGAGATAAATGTATATTAGTCAGTTCAGAACGCATGAACCCAGTTTAAAAACAAAATCAAAGTGGATCCAAATCTATTGTAATTTAATATAAATTCCTTAATTTTTGATTTTGTTTTTAGACTGAGTTCATGCATTCTAAACTGGCTAATATATGTTTATCTCAACAGATTTGAAAACTACTGTAATATCACTTAATATTAATTCTATCACTATGCAAATGATCAGAAAAGCTTCATAAACATATCATACTCAACCAAATAAGCTAAAATCTATCATACAGGTTCACAATCATCTGTAAATTATTTTATTAAATTTTTAGTGATTTTTATTTGATAAAAGATAAAGTTGTGATAGAAACAAATATTATATGATCACTTAGTAATTTACTGAGTGTAGTGATAGAGTGTGAAAATCAAACATGCTTTAAATCAAAATTCATAATACCCTGATTTAGTGCTTACCAATATATTTTAAATTATGATTGGAAATTAATATTTTATTAACTAAGCTCCAATAGGTGCTTATAATCAAAAGTGTGGAAATTGAAAGTTCATTTTAAACCAAACCAACATTCTACTTTACAAAACCATAAATATTTAACCAATGTAAGTTTCAAGCTTAAAATTAGTATTTTAAAGGTTATAACTTTTTTTAGAACATATTAAAGTTTCAAGCCTTTTGGATTAGTTTAAATTAGTTGTTTAAAAGATTTAGTAAATACTGCTGATTTGGCAGTTTTCTAATAATATTAAATTAATTTAATATGTTGCTATGTTTCCTTATGTTTTTAAGGAGTTTCAAAATCAAAGTGCTGAAATCACAACTCCCTAATTGTCTGATCAAACCCCCCTTTTTACTCCTCTTGAGAGTATCAACTAGTTAACTACTTCAATTAAAACAAATTATTAAAGCTTTAAAAATATAGTAAACAGCACTCTAGCTTTTGGATTCTGTTAAAAAAATGATATCTTTATTAAAAATTTATATTCTCTTTTACTAACCAAAAAATGCTAAATCTGAGTCATCTAGATGCCCTCAAAGTCAACTCTCATCAACCCAAAGAAGGCCACCCCTTCCAGAACTAATAAGCCTGACCCCAAGACCAGCAAGAAGATCATCAAGAAGACCCCTAGGCCCTCTCCCTCTCCAGAAAAAGAGCCTTCTGAAGAGAACTTACCTCTAGCCTCTCCAAGAGCCCAACTGGGCACAAGTGGGTCATTATTTTAGGTATTAGGCCATTTTCTAATACACATGCTGCCCAAGTTGCAGCATAACAGTTCAATTTTGAAAAAATCAAATTACAAATGTTTATAATTAAAACAATAATAACTCAACAAATATTTAATATTTTTCCACACTGTAACCTATCAAAATGAAGCTAAGAATATTACCTTTCTATTGGTGTTAAAATACTAATATGTATACTATAATAAATATTGAAGAAAAAACAATTTAAAAGAGCATATGCCATATTTTATGATATTATTTTGATAATGAAATAAAATAGATTGCTTTAAGCTAAAAAAAATTAATCTTATTAATTAATATACTTTTATTTAAAGAAATTAAAGATAAAATCAAGAGCATTATTTTTGCTTTTTATTATTTTTAAAAAGCTCAATTATTTAGGATTTTATGGTAGTTTGAAGTTAGGATGTTAATTTATTTGCTGTTTAGATGAATTTTGAGGTTCAAGTGAGCTGTGAACCTCAAATTAAGCATTTTTTAAATATAATTTTTTAATATTTTATCATTTTAAAATATGCAAAAGAGTTATAATTAAGTTAATGCATCATTTTAATTGATTTGCATAGATTAAAAGAGGATATGATGTAATTTGATGCTTAGCCAATACACATATATCACTTGTGCATGAAAACTGGGTATTTCATTTATTTTAGGAATATAAATTTAAGTTGAAATTGTAATAAAAGCTATCATATCATTTATTTCAGAATGGTGTCATAAGGCTTGGAATATAAGAGATAAAGCACCACCTAAGGTTTACTTCAAACTATCTTTACAAAAGGATATAATTCCTGCAACCAGTATTCTTTTGCAAGGCATCTCTACAAAGCATCTCTTTATCATCAATCATTAATCCAATATTATGGAATCTGTTGACTACACCTCTGCCATGCAGCCATTTTCCTCATTGGGAGCATCAACAAAAAGAGAAAGAATTGCTATGCTAAAGAAAGCATTCCTCTTTATTTCTGGAGTCAATCTTAATTCCTTCATCAATCACTTCCTCACTCAAACTTAGTTTGGAAAAACAGAGTTCATTCTTTTGATTCAAAATCAGAAACTAAATGGGATAATTGATGGCTTAAAGGATCTTCAGAAATCTGCTCCCTAAAAGCATCTCCCAGCCTTGAGATCTCTGGTTACTTCCAGTTACTCTTTAAAATAACTTACTGATATGGGATTTAATATAATCAAAAGTGAGTTTGAATACTCAAGAAAAATAAATAAAAATAAAAATGTAAGCTTAAATAAAAAAAAACCAAAAAAATAATAACTATTCATTAAAAAAAGAAATAATTAAAAAAATAATTAAAAGCCTACCATAAAATTCTTTTGAAACACGCTAGTTTACAAAAAAAAGCACCAGAAAAAAATTGTAAAGACACTGAAAAAGAAATGAATGAATATTCAACTGAAATAAAATATCTATTAAAAACAAAAAAGAATTATATGAAAATATGAAAATAAAAAATGAAATTTCAATATCACTTTCAACTTATTATAAACTAACACCAAAAAATATAATCAAGAGTAAAAAACAAACTGACATGTGTAATATTTGTAACTTAAAATCATCCTGTCAGCAAATCCTGATCTATCAGGGTTGACTGATCCATATTCCCATCACCAAAGCTAATTGGCTTACAATAGACAGACCACAGCCAGGTTGAGACTTCTATTCTGGAATACAGAAAAACTATATCAAGATTGTTAACATTCAAATCCAGAAGACACCTGAGACATTCCTGGTCTCAGGTCATAGACCAATCCAGAAGCTTCTATAATTAGATGCTAGGCATTCTGGAATCCCCAAAACAGATGCAAACCTGCCCTACAGAATAAAGGCAGGAAAATACAAACATCATGTTTCACCAAGAAATGAGACAAAAGACTGCCTGGGCAAATCTTGCACATTAGATCAAAAATAAGACAGGGCCCGGGCTATGGATGTCAACTTAGTTGACCGCAACTAAGTCAAGAGATATCTAGGATGAAGAGGAGAAATCAGCAGCCTAGAATATTACCTCATTCCAAAACCTTATTCAGGTTTGGAATCCAACTCTGGGGGTGAAACTAGTAGTTTGGGGATGATAGGCTAGATAGTAAGAGCTGTCTGCAGCAAAACGCCATCTGGCTGCTAGCTGCATACTATAAAAAGTCCTTCCAAGTGATCTTGGAAGGAAGAGAAAAATAATAATAATCAACATTACTGCTAAGCCAAATAGTAGTAGTGTCAAGTACAATAAGAGTGTATTATTGTTAATTTGGAATCCTGCCAAACCACCAAAGATGGTGTTGCGTCCCAAAAACCACAGGACTCCTATATCACTTGGCTCAAGCAGCAACAGAACACAGCCTGTTGTAGCACCCATCCACACCAATTGGAAGCACATCTGTCTTAATACAGATCTCCCTATCCCAAAATGCATAATACAACTAATAAAAACTATATCTCTTCTTCCTCAAGATCCAAAAATCTTGACACATCCTTAAAAAAAAGAAAAGAAAATTTGAAAGTAAAACCTTACTATTGCCAGAATCTATAAACAGTGACTTAAAAGCTATTAATCATCACCAAGACTTTTATGCTCATCAAAATAGGGAATATAAGAAAGATATCAATGAATTAGATAATGAATCAAGTATTATAGTTATAGATTTCAAGGAGAATTTAAGAGTTGGTGGTGATCCAATTGAAACCAATAACCGTTTTTATTCCAAAAGACTTTTTTTATTGGGGTTTGCATTGGTATTTAAAGAAAACAATAAAGTTAAATATGAATACCATGATTTTTTATCTCAAATATTTTCTTGTGATTCTTTGTTTTTATGTGAATGTCTAATAAGTCTTCTTAAATCATATAAGTTTACAAAATAAATAATATCAAAGTATGGACTGATAATGGAAACCATTTTAGAGTCTATAAATTCTTATATTATCTATTTAAAGAGGCACCACAATACATTAAAGGGTCTATTAAATACAATAGATTTGTAGAATGTCATGGAAAAGCATTGTTGATGACCACTTTGGTGTAATATCAAAAACATTAAAAGAGAAAGAAAATCAGCTTTATATTAAGAATATAAATGATATTAAAAATATTTTTGAGCAAGAAGAAAAAAAGAATTATATAAATCAGCGCTATCAGGATCAAATATTTCTTAAAAGTCATTATTTTATATTTATGAGAGAAAAGTTAGGCCTACAAGGAGAGAGCTCAAAGTTAAAAATCTGTGCATTAATCTTTCATATTTGATGAAAGATGGGAAGCTGTATACTTCACCTTTAACATTTGAAAGTTTCTCAGAATATTCTGAGATAACTTATCATTTGAAATCACATGATGATACCAGAGAAAAAAATATCAGAAGATTCTAGTGGTGCATTAGGGCAAGTTCATTAAGTAGGGCCTCTTACTAGAGGGTGTATTTTAAATATAGTTATCAGCCTTTCAAAAACAGCAACCTTTTTTTCTGAAACAAACTAAGAATATTTATGATAAGCCAAAGATAGGATAATAGCATTTATAGCTTTGGGGCTGCTATTACTCTCCCATGCAACTCATCATAAATATTTTTAGCTTGTAGTTTGTAGTAGCACTTAAGATATTTCCAGCAATATTATAAGGTGCAATTATCAATTCTAAAATTGTTAAGTTATTTTTTTTTAAAAATCTAAGCCCAAGATCAATTAAAGATTTGACATTGATTGTGTTTTAATCTTTCTGAATAATTTGAATATGAATAATGTAATTAAGTTATAAAATAATCAGTCTAGGGCTTAGGCATAACAAGAAAAATAATGATCCAAGTTTGTCCCCAGTCAGCCAGATGAAGAGGAGACACCCCCTCATATCTCAGAAGAAGAACATGAAGACCTGTATAGCTCTGGGAACGCTACACTCGCTTAGGATGGCCTTGAGACCCAGGATATCATTAAAGTCCAAAATATTTTCCATCATGAAGAGGATTTCTGACTACCAGATGTCCTGCCCATCTCCTTCCCAATAATGACATCCAAGGGCAATTCTGGGTTCTACCATGGTGTTTTCATGTTCAAGTGTAATGATGAACAGAAGCACTTGGTGCTCCATCATTACAAGTGTGAGGAGCCTACCTTCCTTGCCCACCTGACTACAACTGGGTTCACCCAGCTTAAGAAGCTGAACAATATGAATACCTGCCTGAACCAATTGGGGTCTAACAGCGCCTGATAAAGTGGTACCTGCGCCAGAGGCAGCCTTTTAACAGGGTCTTCCCTCTCAGGAGATAATTACCAGGGCTATTCACAACTTGACCAGTTTCCAAAAGATAGATGTGGGTACTTTTGGATCCCTTAAAAAGTATGTGAGTGATAATTGCTGGAAGTCTGACAATGTGGGCAGAAGTGCCATCTCCCTCCTGGAACTGGATATACCTAATGAGCTTAGAGTCACCTCCAAGGATGAAAATTTTCTCCTTAATGACAATGGTCCTGATGAGTATAAGAGAACAATATGCTATGCCACCCAGGAGAACCTTAAGAGATTGATGGCAGCCAATATCTGGTTGGCTGAAGGACCTTCTCATAATGCCCCAATATATTTTCCCAGCTTTGGTGCATCCATAAGAAGTATGGTGATAAGGTTTTACCAATTGTTTACTTTCTAATGTCAGGGCAAAATGAGGATGACTATACTCATGCCTTGGATATTCTAAGCAGGAAGTTGGATCTCCTTCCCCCTAATGATGCCCCCACCTCCACTCCTAAGAGAAAGAAGTTAAAAACCCTAGCCAGCCTGATGATGAGGAAAAATCAGAGCCTTATCATACCCACCTCCTTGTTGACTTTGAGCCTTCTCAAACCAATACCTTAAAAAAGGTATTTAAGAGAAAGCATCATGGCTGCTTCTTTAACTTCAGACAATGCCTTAGAAGAAAGCTGCAGAGCTTTACTGAGATCAACAGATTAATCACTAGATCAATATCACAGGAGCCAGAAGTGGCCTTCAACTCCTTTTCAGCCATTGTCTTGGTGAGAAAAGAGGACTCCAGCAAGATCTATGAGGCCTTTAAGAATACCAAGTATATGGAGGAAAATGCTGCTCTATTTGCTCCATTTGTTGATTACTTTGAGCGCCAATGGATTGGAAAACTTGAGACCAGACACTATGGAAGAAAGGAAAACAAAGTTTTAATGGAATCAGTTCAAGTTTTTTAAGAATAAGACCATGAAAACTACTTCCTCTCTAGGCAGCTGGCACAACAAGTTTGCCAACTGTGTTGGGGTGAAGAAACCCAAGTTCAATGTCCTGATCAACAAGCTCAAAGTTGAATAAGCAACCAATGAAACTCTTTACAAGGAGTTTTTAGATGGACATCAAAGTTCTTCCCAGAGCAGCAAAGATCTCAACAGCTTTGAGATAGTCACAAAAACTCACTTCTTCCCTAAAACTCCTTTAACTGACTTACTCATCTTGAGAATATTGCAAAAGTTCTCTAATAATCCAAATAAAATCTTGCATTGCTTTCTCTTTATTTTAATTTTATGTTGTGATAATAAAACATTTTACTATACAAATAAATTTAAAAGTAGTTTTTTGTGTAGTTTTATATTTTATACAGTAGTTTTCAAACCTGTTGGGATAAATGTATATTATTCAGTTTAGAACACATGAACTCAGTCACAAAACATATTTCAACTAGAACCAGCTGAAGGTTAATTTACTCAATAAAGCTTCCATTTATCTAGGCCAGAAAACAAAAATTAGCTAATAATAAAACAAAAATAAAAAAATACTGAATTGCAAAAAAGAGATAGCAAATACATGGAGCTCAAATTCATAATGCACGCAATACAGTCACTTGCTGAAGCATTCTACATCAAATTTGATTATGAGTGTGTGGTAAATATGATACAAACAGAGAGTGTATGAGGTTCAGTCACAAAAGTGATGAACTCAAACACAAAACAGCTCATTTTTTGAAAATATTGATTATTTTTGGGACTCAAATTGAAAATAGTGGATTTCAGGAGTGAATCCACCAAAATCTATTCAGGGAACTACAGCATTATTTTCAATGTATGTGCTTCTAAATTTGGCCATTTATGTCTGAGAGACTGTAATGAATCTAATTAAAAAAATTTGGGATTCCAAAAACCCTCTATTGGATAACATATTTCCTCTTCTCTGTTCTTCATTCAATCATCTCTCTCATTCCATATTCATTATGGAATTTTTAACTTTTTCCCTAAATACCTATCATGATAGCTACCTGAGAGTTATCTTGGTTTCCTAAAAAACTATAATAAAAGAGTAAAAAACAACAAAAAAACCCAGTTTGGCATAGAAATCAACATTTTGAAATTCAATTTTAAATTTTGAAAAAATAAAAAAAATTATGCAGAATTTTTTTCTCTTGTTGTTTGAGGAAATGCTTCAGCTAAGCTTTTCCCAGATTATTTTACTCTTGTTTACAATTCTTCTGATCTTATGCAATAGTTACCAGAGTCCACAGTTGTCTCCCCCCTGTAACTGGTTCCTGTCTGCTATGGTCTCTATGGTTTGGGGCCTGACCTGGTCCACCTTGCCAAATGCCTTTGTGGCAAGGTGGAGCACATGCCCCATTTGTCACAGAGACTGGCTCAAAAAGGAGCACACACTTAAATAAAATTAATTTTCTAGAAATACTTTTTTTCTTTTCTGTTTTAATAGAATTTTTATTGCTTTTTATTAGTATGAGTTTTTCAAGTGAAAGTAACACTTAATGTAATAAGCCTGTTGAAAATAGGAGATATCTTTGTTTTCAAATTGGCACACCAACTTGTGGTCAATCTAGCACCAGACCACTGGGTTCTCTGTTTCTAGATTGACCACAAGTTGGTGTGCCAATTTGCAAACAAAGACATGTGTTATGTTCAACAGGCTTATTTCATTAAGTTAAACTGGTTGCAATAATTGAGGCATGTCTGGTCTGAGTCAAGCACAAAGACACTGCATGTACACCCATTCTGATTGGCTCTGTTGTTAGGATGTGCTCATTTTGGTATAAATAAAATAAATGAAAACAGTTTATCTATATAATTTATTTGTTATAATTTTTATCACTTCATATATAGTAGCATGAAAGCTAGTAGTCACTACTGTTTATTTCAAATTAGATTTTTAGATTTCTATATTAATTATTTTTGGTTGTAAATGTGCACTGTTGATCATGAGTTTGGATAAATTTTATTTTTTATTGATTCTAATCCCAAAACAGACACTCAGAATATTCATTTCCTTTTTTATTCTAGATTTCATTTTTAATTAGGATGATATGGTAACAGTATTATCAATTCATTTATGTGTTTTGATACTTGATATTTACATTGTCAGTTTGAGTTGCTATTAAGGCTTGCTGTTGGATCAAGTTTGTAACTTTTGTGACTGAGTTTCATGTGTTCATCAAAAACATAGTAAACATAGTAGATCCATTCTATGATTGAAACTCATGTGTTCTAGTGTTTGGTACATTTGTTGTTGAATTGTTAAGCATTTCCCCCAGTTTGAATAGGTTGTTGTATGATTGCACATTTACGCCAAATAGCACTCATTTCCGTGAAATTATCTTCTATTTAGATCTATCAAGTTGAAATGTGTTTTGTGACTGAGTTCATGCATTCTAAACTGAATAATATATATTTATCTCAACAGGTTTAAAAACTACTGTATTTAATTGAATATAGTTACATATAAATTCTATTCTAATTTTGATTTTAAAAGTAAAAAAGACTTTCTTTAAAAAAAAGCACATCTAAACACCTTTTATTATTCTGTATATATTTTTATTGCATAAACAAGCTCCTTGGGTTCTCTTTATTATATAAAAGGTTTTATAATATATGTTTTTATATTGAAAAGTATATGATTTTTAGCTTTAAGTTAACTTCCAGAAAATTGTTCTTTGCACTTCAATCTTTGATAATTTTGATTTCTGCACCCTACATAGTGTTTTGATCTTTACTCTTTTTGGGGGTCCTGTTTTTGATTTTCTGCACTTTTGACCTTAGGAACTTTGACCTTAGGCACTTGCCCTATATAATCTATGTATTATATTAAATGCGCACAAAATCTCACTGTTAGAAATGTAATACCATAAAATGTGTTAAAAGATATAGCTAATATCAGTTCCAGATATAGGAATATAAAATGAGAGTCAAATAGATTGCTTGCTTTATTGTGACAGTGAGAAATTTAGTTAAATAGTATATAGTGCTCACCACCCAAAAATAATATATGTGAACATTGATTACTGAAGGAAAAATATTATAAACTATGAGTCTTGAAATCTGAGTTAATCAGCTCTTTCTGAAAAATACACAACTTTGACAGCTATGTGACAGATGAGAAGTTTTTTAGAGCCAGGTAAGTACATTGAAAATAAATAATTAAATGTAAAAATATATGCCAAAATCTTTTACAAAGAGAATTTAAACAGCTGACCAAAATGAAGATCCACATTTTGTTTTGATTTAAAAAAGCTGAGCATTTTTTATAATAAAAATTGTGTGTGATTAATTTACAACATATCAAAAATATAAAATATTTGATATTTAATGATAAACTTTTTTGATTTAAATATTCAATCTGATTTAACTAAAAATTATCTTTTCAATTTCTATAATCAGTAATCATGAAATCTATAAAAATGTTTAAAGCAATTTCTTGTTTTTTTTTAAAAAAAGAGATCTATAAAAATGTACTTTTTTAGCTGCCCATAGAACAAGCAAAATATTTAAAAAATGAACAGGATGAGATTCGAACTCATGCCTCCGAAGAGACCACGGCCTTAACGTGGCGCCTTAGACCGACTCGGCCACCTGTCCAACGTGACTTTTTCTGATGAAAAGAATTCTGTATTTATAGCTAATAAGTGTTAAAGAAGTGTTCATAAACATCTCTTTAAATTTTTATAAACTACCCACAGAAAAAATCATCTCTCTTATCCACACGATTTTCTAAAAACTATTAATTTTAATCAAATTTTCTTCTTTAGTATTATAAATTATGTCAATAATTAGTTTACTGAATGATGATTTTGTTTGAATTAGATTTACTTTTTTTGAGATATAGGCAGGTCTATTTACAAATTTGTTTCTTTTTGGATTTTATTAATTTATTAAAAATTAATATAAAAAGGGTTTTTTTTTCAAAAAAAATAGCACATAAGTATGTTATTTTGATGTCTAAGATTTTTGATTTATGTTTTTGGATACTTACTACTGTAGGCTTATAACCTACTGAGATAAACAAAATTTTACTAGCCTAAAATTAAATCAGTTGGTCCGGAAAAATACAGCTATTCATTAAAAATAAAAGCTCATCCAATGGTTTATTGAGTTTTAAAAAACAAAAATGTCCAGAAAAACATCATAATGTACATACTACAAACAATTTATTTTGAATTGAAACAACTCATTTGATAATGAAATAAATGACTTCATTCACACTCCAAGGCTACTATGTATATTAAGTTTGGGGAAAGCAAAATTAACCCATGTCTTGGGGTGAAAATCTCAATCTATATTTTTTTAATCTTTATAGTAACCAAAAAAATACATATATTTACAGCCAAAAAACATATTTATAACAATATATATATTTTAAAACCTAATTTAAAATATATGATAATGATGTCAAGATTTGATGCTACTATATATGGACAAATAAATTATTAAAATCTGTAGTCAAATCAGTTTACTTTGTTTTGTTTTAGATTTTTATTGACATCACACGAAAGCATCTCAGAACCAGGTACAGTAGTTTTCAAACTTGTTGAGATAAGAAAAAATTGATCAGTTCAGAATAAATGGGTCCGGTCACTCAACAAATTTCAACTTTTTGGATAGAAATAAGATCCATTTCAACGGAAAATGTGCGCTATTTGGTAAAAATGTCCAGTCACACAAAAAATGATGTAAACTATGAACAGATCAAGGATGATTCAACAACAAATATACCAAACACTAGAAAAAATGAGTTTCAGTCACAAAACAAAGCTGCTATCTTTACTATGATTTTTATGAATGAATTGAACTCAGTCACAAAATTTAAAAACTTGATCCAACAACAAACCCTATTAACAACTGAAACAGAAAATGAAAATATCAAATATCAAAACAAATCAATGGATCTATAATACTGTTATCAGTACATCCTAATTAAGAGATACAATATAGAACAGAAAATGGAAATAAATATTCTGAGTGTTTGTTCTTGGATTATAATATAAAAAATCAGATTTATCAATACATATGGTTAAAAGCGCACATTTACAACCAGAAATAATTAATATGGAAATTTTAAAGCCTAATGTGAAATAAACAGTAGTGACTACAAGCTTTTATGCTACTAAGTTTAGATAAATAAAAATTAAATAGATAAATTATACAGTTAACTGATTTTATTTTTATACCAAAATGGACAAATCACAATAACTGAGCCAAGGAGCCAAAATAGTACACCACAGATGTAGACACCCTTGTGTCAAAGAAAAAATGGCTGTAGTTCAAGAGATAGACAGTGGGAGTTGTTCTGAGTTAGGCAGTGCAACCCAAACCACATAAAGACAGCAACAAACCCAGGGCACCCAGACTTAAAGAGCAGCTAGTACTAGCCCAAGAGTACCAAAGCTGTCTAAGAAGGCCACCAAAGTCATCACCACCCAAAAAGTAAGTGACACCACTACTGAGAGAGTGTCCTTTGTATATGACCCTGTATACCTCCAAGATGATATTTTCACAAGTTCTTATATAGAGTGTTAAACCTGTTCTGAATATACTTATGAGCCTTACATGAGTGATGGTAAAGGTCAAGACAACAACAAAGAGTCATAGTATTATTGAACTGTGAATGGGCAGAAGGTACTAAAAAAGATTACTGTGTTTTATAGCCAGGTGCTTATTCCATGTGTTTTGGAAGAACCCACAGAGTTGATACCTACCACCAAAAAACTCAAGCATACAGTGATCTCAAACTCCACCCATGAAACCCTTATTAGACTTATAAAGGAAACTTGGAACTACAAGAAGGCTACAGCAACCATCAGTGGTTTGGAAAAATCATCAAATAGGCTGTATAATATGTTCCTAAAAACTGGCAACATTATTATTATGGAGAGATCCAAAAAAGAGTCAACCATACTGAAAAAGAGCAAATCTGGGCAATAAAGTAGTGGATTAACCAAAATTGCTATCTTGAACTGTAAAATACACAGTCTATGGTCAAATATGTTTTTAAAATTGAGGCCTCAATTCTGGTTTACTATCATATGATTAGAGGATTAAGATTATCTTGGAAAAAAACTTAGGGTATCTCTGTAAACTAAAATAGCCTAATGAACATCAAGACCTATGATAAATATACCAAGATATACACCTTGCTAAAGAACAAGGGCATGGTAAATTCTACTATGTTGATGAATTGTAATTTGCATCTGTCATGCTAAATGCTTATGGCTATGTACCCAAAGGTGCCAAGAATGTTGTATCCCAGTGTGCATCTGTTTAGGTTGTGGCCAACTCAATTTTAGCCCTTCTTAGTCCCTTTGACATTGAATTGTATCAAATAATCAAGGCTTCCCACAATAGTGAGATTTTATCAAATTTCTCTGATTGGTTTAGGAGCACCTTGGAATTAATAGCTTGAGTTTCAGCAATATTATTGTGTTGGATAATATTGGGCTCTGCAAGCTGCAAGATATTCTTGAGGAATTCCCAGTGATTAATACAGGCATGAAAATTGACCAGCAGTAATTGGCTACAGGGTCTATGCACCTATTATGTCTTTTTGCCTATTACTCCTTCCCAAACCCATTTGAGGAGGTATTTGGGTGAGTTAAGCAAGCTGTCAAGCAGGGGACACCAACTAGGCACAAGGCCTGAGATGATTGCTGCAGGTTTATGCCTATGTACTTCCAGCAGAGACTGTGGCTAAATTCTATGTACATTCTGATTTGCTCATCCCTGCATGTCTTGCTAAACAGCTGATCAATTAAATATATGGCTTATCTTTTTTGTTTTAGTTTTCTTTCAATATTTTTTCAACAGTAAATTTATAGAAAATACTTTTATAATTCTGTGAAAAATATCAAAAGTGTAATAAAAATTAACATGCAAAGGAAAATTGATTGACTGAAAATTAAATAACATAAAATATATATGGTTTAAATGAAGAATAATAATAGGAAGATATTTGATTAGGATAGGATGGGCTTTATTGGGGTTTGGATTGATGGAACTCTGTACTTGTTTTTGAATTGAATTTGTTTTTCTATGGCTAGGGCGTGGGTTGACATGGCTCCCTGATTATATAACTTGCAGCAACTTGAATACAGAAATACTGTGATACAATTAGACAGGATAATTTTTTTGGGTGGAGCTAAAATTCCATAGGTTTCTGCAAGAATAACTGTGTCTTGAATAATGTGTTTAATTGAGCTTTAACCAGGTGTGATTCTTTTTCTACTAAGACATTGTTGCATTTCATCCAGTTTAATGGTAATTTCAAGTGTGTTGCAAGCCTCTGCTTTAATTGCTATCATTATAACAAGACATAAATAAATGAACTCTATGCCCTGTAAAAGGGCTAAGAACTCACAGAAATTATTATACAAGTTTATTTTTTATTTTTAGGGAGGTTGTTGCAAAGGTTTTGTCCATGATTAGTGGAATGCCAGTCTTGCCAGAAAACCAGGAGGCCCCAAAGTCTCCAAGGAAGCCCACAACACAAGGAAGGACAGCAGATCAACTGTTGGTAATGTTGGGTACTATTTTATTTAAAATTTATAGAATGTGCAATTTGTGTACTCAAGAAGAAGACAAAACCTAACTTCTTCTTGTCCTCTCTCCATTTCTGATATGTTATGATATGAGATTGTATTGATGAAGTCCCAGAAAAGAGAATAAATGGTTTTCAAAAGTTGATGGGCAGAGCATAGTGGTCAAGGTAGATCTCTGAGGCCATGATCAGAGCTACAACCTGCCATTAGGTGTCTTCTGGTGCTGGTTAGATTTTGGTGAAATTAGTTTTATTGATAGTGTAAGTTAGCTTCATTTTTTTTAACATTTTAGATTGAAAAGTTGGTTTCAGAACCAGCTGATGCCTAATATGGGGAACATAGTTGCTATAGAAGGTCTTGGTTAAATGTGATTTTAGAAATTGTGTTAGTATGCCTTTGTGCTATCAAAACAGCAGGCTTGACCCACCAGCAAGGTTCCAAGTAAGCATGTTTATGACTTGCAATCTGATTATCCAGTCACTCAAAGCCAACCTAGAGATTTGACTCAAATTTCCAAATCCAACAACATGAACAGAAGCTGATCCCTTACAGTGGATACCTTGTTTTGGCGCTTGACTCATTATCAGAATCAGGCTGCCCCCCTTCACCATCTCACTGTGTGATCAGCGCTATCATGTTCCTGTTATCCAAGATTACAATGACTATATAATGCTTATCTCTCAATAAAAAAATATTATCTAGTTTCCAAAAAATGTTCCCATTGTAAATCTACTAAAACAGAACAGTTACAACATTGGTAGAAGAAGTAGGGGTTTAATCCTACTTTATCCCCCAAAATTCTGCCTGTTGCTCATACTCTCTGCGGTCAAAAAATCCTCAATACAATCATGTCTGGTTTCCTTCTGGATTAGACACCATATACACCTGGTGCCGAAATACCCAACAGTTTTGTGCTCTACCAGAACATGTTTTTCCTGCTCCCTGCCTTCAACGCCTTGTTGGCACAAGGTTTCTTCCAAGTGCCTGCTGTCACCCCTCAAGCAACTAATGAAAGCGTCATGCCAGCTTATGTGGAACAGAGACTCCAAAGTGCCGCATTGGAACCTTTGCTGGAGCCAACAACAACACCACAGCATGGATTTGATCTTCCCAAAGCAAGCTGGAACAAATGGAATGCTCACAACAGTTCTGGATTGCAGAGATCTCCATTTGATTGACACACAACACTGGCACCTGGTGCAACAAGTGGCATGAGGAGCACACCATGAAGGATTGAGATACCTTCAAAAAGGACTTCTTGGCAAGGTTTGTGCTGAAGGACACCACACTCATGATCATACACCAAGTGAATAATCTGACCCAGAAAAGCACAGTGAAGGAGATCACCTGAGCATATGAGGAGCTCCAACTACATGCTTCCTCAGATATGGCCTTCAACACCCCAACTACCCATCTCATGTACTACAACGCTTTCAAGTCACATGTAATGAGACATGTAAGCCTGGACCAAGTGACCAACTTGCAAAGCCTGTATTTTGAGGCAGAGAAAGCAGAACAAACATCCAATTCTGTCCACAAGGTGCAAACTAAAAAAACAGAGCAATCTAAAGATTATCACCCAACTGGATGCTCCAACAAACCACCTCCTGGGAACAGTAGCAACAATTTGAACCACAAACCTGCAGGTTCAAATGAGAATGTAAACAGGAACAACAGCCATTAAAACCATACCCATTTCTGGATCACTGCTACACAAGACAATCAAGACAAGGAAAAGCCCGGGGAGAGCACTAAGCAAGCCAAGCTCTCCCTTCACAACTCCCAACTTATCCAACAATGAGTGCCAACTCAAGGACGTGGATCAATGTCCAATGATCCAAGTGCCCTCAGAGGACTCAGTACTTTACACCATTGTCAGACATCCCAATAAACTGATGTCTTATCCTTTTTGCTTTTGCTTTTGCAGCTACACAGGCTCAGCACTCCTGGACTTGGGCGCAGATCAAACCCTAGTCAACAGTAGCTTTGTAGACAAGTTCAAGATGATCACTAATCTTTTGCAGATTAAAAACTTGGTTCTAGCTGATGAACATCACATTGCTGTGACAAGGGAAACTGCTCCCTTCTCTGTCATTCTAGAGAACCTACATTCCACCATCCAAGGCCCCACCATTGATTTTCCCAAGTTTGATATTGTGCTGGGACTGAACTGGTTGCAAAGGAGAAACCCCCATGTAGACTGGGCAACCTCAGTACTGACCATCAAGCATGAAGGCTTCAACCACCAGATCCACCCTGACTCAGTGGACTAACTTCTGCGCAACCATGTTATTGTACATATTACAGAAACCCTGGACAAAAAAGAGAACCTCAAGGCAATTGACAGGGGCTCATGCCAGTATGAGATCATACACTTCAAGGACCACCAAGATATCACTACACCTCAGGATTGCAAAATTGTAGCCCACCATCCAGAATCTTCAAATAGGCTCTACCAGGGTTGCCACCAGAGAAGCACATCCATCACTCCATCTAACTCAAAGGAGCCATACCTAAGGCGCAACCATCTACTAAATTACCACAAACAAAGACAACACCCTACATGCTTACCTCAAGGAGGCATTGAAAAAAGGTCTTATTGGCCTCTCACAGTCTCCTTTTGATGCTGCCATATTCTTTGTGGCAAAGAAGAACGGTACTCTGTGCCTAGTCACAGATTACCAAGCCCTAAAAAAAGTCACTATCAAGAATTGCTACCCACTTTCACTCATTAACAACCTCTTTGATGCCCTGGGTGGTGCCAAAGTCTTCTCCAAGATTGACCTAACCACAGGATACAACCAAATCCGTATCAAGGTTTAAGATATACCCAAAGCAGCCTTCTGCACTATATACGGCTCATACAAGTGTGTGGTACTCAACTTCAGAATGACAAACACCCTGTCAACCTTTGTGACCTTCATGAACAAGGTGTTTGCCCCCCATATAGGCAAGTACACCTTGGTCTACCTGGACAACATTATTGTCTATAGTCCCTTGGTGGAGCAACATCACAAGGACCTGGAAGCAGTATTTGCTACCCTGGCACAACACAAGCTTCTAGCCAAATCCTCCAAATGCCAGTTATTCCGTAAACAACTGCCCTTCCTTAGACATATAGTCTCAAAAGACGGCATCAAACCCAACAGTCAGAAGATACAGGACATCTGCAAAATGCCATTGCCCAAGGACAAGTTAGAACTCCGCACGTTCCTAGGAATGGTGGCCTACATACACTGTTTCATACCTGACTGCGGCGTCTTGACTGCCCCTGTCTGCCATAACTGACGCCAAATTGAAGTTTATATGGACCCCCCAACACAACCTTTGCTTCAGACGTCTTAAGGAGAAACTCAAAACCACGCCCATTCTACAATACCTCAAAAGTGATGAGGAATATAAAATAAAGACAGACGCCTCTGACACATCCATTGGGGAAGTGCTATGAATAAAAAACAATGATGGTGATTTCCTGCCCAGAGTCTATGAGTCACACAAACTGACATACAGAAAGTGCCAATATCCTATTCATGACAAGGAATTGTTGGCAATCATACACTGCCTGGTCAAATGGCGTTGTTACCTAAAACAACAGGAGGAATTCACAGCATCAACCAGCCCCAAATCCCTTATATACTTCAAAACAAAGGTAAACCTCTCCTTCTGTCAAGCCTGCTGGATGGAGCTCCTAGAGAGATTCAATATGGTCATACAATACAAACTTGGTCCTGAACTTGCCATGGCAGATGCACTCTTGTGCCTATACATTGGAGCTACAAGGGGAAAGAATGGGCTTGACCCAGACTGGCCCCTCCTAGTACTCTGGACAAAGAACAAGATCTTTGCCCCTGGCACCACAGAAATAACAAAAGAAACAGTCATCAAGAACAAACACTTATTTACAGACGCGTACAGGACTTTACATCAAAAAATGACCAACAGAACCACCTTCCTTATGTCCCCACACATTAGCAAGTTGAAACAATCCTACACTACCACAGTGACTTAGGACATACAAAAAGCTGCAACCTCTACAAATTCCTCAAACATAAATCATGGTGGCTGACCCTATACCAGGATGTCCAGGAAGTCCTAGACCAATGCAAAGGTTGTGAGAAATTTGCAAAAAGCAATATTCCACCTAAGTCTGTACTACCTATTTGTTCACAGCTACCTTTCAAGGTATGGGCCCTAGACATTGTGGGCCCTATGCCAGGAAAGCACAATGAGGAGAAATAAATCATCACTGCTATAGACTTTGCCACTTGATGACCAGTGGCGCAAGCAGTAAAGACTCTCACAGGCAATGATGTGTGGTGATTCATAAGAAAAGAAATCATCAGCAAGTTTGGAAAGCCATAACTCCTGATAACTGACAGGGGAAAGGAACTGACCTTTGAAAATACCAATTTATACCCCACCAAGAATGGGTTCCAGCACACAGTGACAACACCTTACCATCCTCAGGCCAATGAACATATGGAGCGGCTGAATGGCAGCCTAGTGCAGGCCCTGGCCAAGCTCACTTCCAGGAGACCTGAGGAATGGTATAAGCAGCTACCAACTGCATTGCTTGTATGCCGGACCTGTGTGAACATAACCACTGTGAAAATCCCCTTCAAGTTAGTTTATGGCACACAACCCAATATCATCCAAGCGCTATCAGGACCTAAGCTGGAAATGCCCAGTAAAGTTCCACCTCACTCAGATCCTCAAGTCATACAGGCCAATAGCAACCAATCAGAAAGAGAAGAAAAGCGTCTACAAAATACCTTTGTCCCCATCCAAGATAGACATAAAGTTGGGGACAAAGTTTGGGTCATGAACTTTAATAAAAGCAAAATACAACCCAAGAAAGTAGGTCCTGCCATCATCTTAAAGGTAAACAAAAACAACAATTAACTTGTACAATCACTTGGAAAACACAAACAAGACAAAGTCCTCCTTCATGATTGCCTAAGACCCTGTAAAGCAAGACAAAAACAACAGGAGACCGTCCTACCCACCACCAAACAACAGTTAGTCCAATATGGTGCCCAGGCTCCTGACAACCTCCCTGACAACCTGCCCCCAGATGAGGCCAACCTTCAGTCAGGGGGGGGGTATCAAAACAGCAGGATTGACCTGCCAGAAAGGTTCCAAGTTAACAGGGTTGTGATCCGCAATTTGATTATCCAGTCACTTGAAGCCAAACTAGGAAGTTGACTCAAATTTCAAAATCCAACAACATGAGCAGAAGCTGATCCCTTACAGTGGATATCTTGTTTTGGCACTTGACTCATTACCAGGATCAGGCTTCCCCCCTTCATCATCTCACTGTGTGATCAGCGCTATCATGTTCCTGTTATCCAAGATTAACAATGTTTATATAATACTTATCTCTCAATAAAGAAATATCTCAGTTTCCAAGTATTTCTCCCTTGTAACTGTGCTAAAATAGCACAGTTACGGCATTAGATGCTGTCATGTTTGTCTTATATTTAGTATTTTCTTTTTATTTATTTATTTTTTATTTTTTTAATTTCTTCTTTTTCTTCTCTAGTTGCACCTTTAACCAGGGCAGCTTTATATGACTTCTCAGGTGCAGTTTGTTGGACATCTTGTGCTGATTTTTGTTTTTTATTTTTTAATTTCTCAAAAATCTCCATATTCTTTGCCCATGCCTCTGTCTCTGCTGTTTCAAACCCTTGCCCTTGAGCTGCAGGTCTGCATTAAAATATTTTGAACTTTTAGAAACCTGGCCAAAAGTTTGTCTATTTGATTAGGTATCTTGTTTTTTAGGGGCAGGAAGATATTCTGTCAACAGTTTTTCTGTCAAATTCAATCCAACTAGATTTTTCTTCATACTGTAAATTCAGAACCTGAACATAAAAATGCAGGATTGTCAAATCCTTGGTCCAAATTTCAAATCATTTTTGTGGAATGATCTTTTTTTAACTAAATTAATTTTTTTGAGTATTTATTTGAATATTTGAAAATGCAGGAACTCATAGACACTTTGCAAAGTTCAAATCAAGCTGCATAAATCCAATGGAAAAAATGAAGTAACTGGAATCAGATTTGAAGTGTTTAAATCCATCAACCATTAACATTAAGTTTACTATGTTTTTTGAAATTGTGGGATTGTCAAATCCATGAACCAAATTCCAAATCACTTTTGAATGCCACTAGTAAACTCAGATATTAATTGCAGGAACTGGAATCCAAACTTAATGTACAGTAAGCACACTAGGAAACACCAACCCAAATAAAGAAGCTCCACCACAACTAAAATCAAACTAAAAATTCAATCTCAATAACCATGTTTAGACATAAATAGTGATTAAACTTTAAAATCATCCAAACCTGGAAAGTATACAATATTATTCACTTCAAATCACAGATATAGAAATTCTGTTACTATTCAAGGTTAACTCAAGAGAAAATAACTACCCACAACTAAACCAATAAATCCAAATAAATAAATATTTAATCTAAAATATATTTTTAATTTTATTTTTATCAACCGTCAATTGCATTCTCAACCTGCTCCTGCATCAGCCTGCGGGGAAGCCTGTCCACAAGGGCGTCCCAATGGTCCAAGAACAGACCCAGAAACCAACTCAAGGGGAGTCATGCCAATACACAGGCCTCCCAAGGTGTCATTGCCAGCCAACCACCTCCCACACTCCAAGCCCAATTAACCAGCCTGAATCCCAGACAGAAGCCACTCTCAAGGCCTGCCACAAAAGTCTCCTACACCAGGGTCACCGGGAACACTGAGGTTACTTACACCTCCACTGTATACCCAGTTGTCACCCAACCCCGCACTCTTGACCCAAGAGTTGCTACTTCCTGCCCCTGCGCCTTTGACACCACCTATCAGCCATTGGCCACAACTGAGGAACCATCTGCGCCTATTGTGTATTTAACCATTGATAGTGCCACTGCAAGCAAGCGTGATCCCACATTCTACACAAAGGTCCCCATCCCCTGTGTCAAGCCTGGTAGCCAGGATGCCGTGGTACCTGCCAAGGGCCAGTGTTGGTTGACAGATAGTGAGTGTGAAGCTCTCCTCAACTGCTTGAACAGGGGAATGGAGATTCAGGATATTGCATCCCAATTTGGTGTCACAGCCAGATACATTGCCAACATCAACACCAAGTATGGCAACACCAGGCAAATTGCCAAATCCACCAAGGCTAAGCGGCAGCCCAAACTCCTTCAGTCCGTTCATATTGATATAATCAAGCAGTGGTTAGCCAAGGATTGCCATCTGGACACACTTGCTGTCCAATCAATGCTTGTCACAGAGTTCAGGCTTTCTGTTTCTAAAACCCTTGTTTACAAAGCAATGGTTGATTTGGGCTTTTTGTGGAAGGTGCTCAGAGTTTCCTCTGTACAATAGGAACAGTGAAAAGACCATTGAGGATTGACACATTTATGCCAAGACATATCTGGTACTAAAGGAGACTGGGAATGTCCAGTTCTTCTATATTGACAAATCATTGTTTCCCTCCTCACTCAGGTCTAGGCATGGGTGGGTCAAGAAGGGGTCCAAGGACAGCGTAGCTCATTGTGCAGCTGTCCGTTCCCAGACCTATTTCATGGTTGCGCTTCTTGGTCCTCGCGGGTTGGACCAGTATCAGATGATTAAAGGCTCCCATAACAGCGGGACCTTTCTCAATTTTCTCTGAGCCGTCAAGGAGTACCTTTGGATAAATTACAGCAGCACAACCAACGTTGTTGTGATTGATAATGTCAGGCTCCACAAAGTGGATCTGGTTGTGTCCAAGTTCCCACCCATCAACAAAAACAGCCATTCTGCCAGCCACTGCCTTGCAGACTGCTCAATGAGACTCCTCTTCCTTCTGCCCTATTCTCTATTTACAAATTCAATTGAGGAGGTGGTTGGTTGGATCAAGAATAAGGTGAAACAAGGCCTCCCTCAGGACACAGAGAATCTCTTCAACATTCTCAAGATCAGCCAATTTGCAATGCCACCCAATGTGGTGGCAACTTTCTATGAGCACTCAGAATCCTTCCTCCCTAAAGCCCTGGCCTCCGAGCCAATCAGATAAATGGGCTCTCTGGGTTTTATTTAGTTTTAATTTTATTTAGTTTGTTTTTATTAGGACTCAATAATTATTATTTATATATAATGTGATGTTTGAATGTATTATATACATATAAGAATACATAGAAAAGGTAAGTAAAATTAATTATACTAGTTATGAGGAATATATTTTTATTATAATGCACTGAATATTATTATTGACTTTTGCACTAACAAATAAATAAATTTAAAAAAGTTAGAAATAAATTAGTTTATTTAAATAATTGTGAATCCTTGATGGTACTTTGGCTTTTTTAAGCCACAAATTGAACCTTGCATGTCATCATCTGATCCTTGTTATTTCATTGCCACTATAACCACACAACACAGCAACCAATGATTTTCATGTATTGCTTACTAATTAGTACTTAGGACACAGGTCAAGTATATCAAATATGTTTATCAAATCACATTACAAGGGAAAAGTAATTTGAGTTCTAAACAATCATTTGTTTAGAACAATAGTGGAGCAGGCTGCATGATGCAGATAAATTCAATTCTTGATGTTTATCTAGGTGATAAATAAACCCGTACTTGACAAGCTAATAAATAAAAACATTTTTAACTTATTTTTAATATTTGGTGTGGTTGCAACTTTAACTAATGTCTTGTATTATATTTAGATATATTAATATTATAATTTAAATAATAAAATTTAAAATAAAAATTAAAATATTAAAATATTAAAAGTAAAATTATAATTATAAATCTTAAAAGTAAAATATAAGTTTAAATAATCAAAATATAACAATTTTATTAAATTGTGATTTATTCAATATCAAAATATTTGATATTAAAAATTTTAATATTGTAATATGTATTTTTAAAATTTTAATGTTAACTTTTAGATACTAAATTTTTTAATATTTAAATATAAAAAGGTAAAAAAAATTTAATTTGCAAGGGGAAAATATTTATTGGGGGATGTTGATTGCAAAGGAAATGCAATTATTCCGGGGAATTATACCCCAAAATTAAGCTTTTGGCTAAAGCATCTAATTGAATCCACATACTCTTCTGTACATGGTGGACAACCCTGGATGCAATTGCTAGAGGGGTGGCGCCCTGTACCCCAGTGGTTGTTGATTGTTTGATAAAAGGTAGACAGGTGAGGGAATCAATAGGTTTTTTTCAGGGGGCACATAGTACCTGTATAACGTTGCCAATGCAAAGGAGTCATACAGGACGTGCTCAACTGTCCTATATCTCTGTGGTGTCTTCTGGTGGTCAAGGGCTACGCGGCAAATATCCATGTGAATAGGTACATCCTCCAACTTTTTGACGTTGGTTTTTAATATGCAGTGTAGGAGGATTCCCAGGTATCCTGCGACGTGGATTCTCTGCAAGGTATACTTTTCCAAGAACATGCATAATTTTTGAAAGTTTGAACTAACCTATTAATATAGGATGTTTGATTGAACTTGAAGAGGGTTCCAGGGGGTACCTGACTTGAATCAGCCCCCCAGGCCTTGGCAAATGAAATAAATAAAGGTTTAAAATTATTCACGAGGACTGCATCCCTGACTTTATTTGACAGTGCCTTAAATACTTCATTAAAAATTGCAGTTTTCAAATATTCATTTCCTATTTGAAAGTTGGTTTTTTAAATTCTTTTCATATTTGTTGATGTTTGTGAAGGGGAATCTAAGAATGATTTTGTATATATATTCATCAAAGTTCAGTTTGATATCCCTGCAAATTTTATATTCATTTCTTTGATTTTGATATTAGATCCTATTTCATATGCTTCCCTTATCCATGGCAAGCACCCCACGGGTGGTAAATATTCCCTATCTTGAGCTTCAATATTAAAAAAATTATTCATATTCTGTTGAATTCTTTTATTTATTTGGTTTTTATTTATTTGTTTTACAGGGACCACCAGTGACTGGTAACCCCCGTAAAACCAACTCAGTGTATAAGCCGCCACTTCCACAACCTTATCCTCATTCCTGGTGATGACTAAAATAAATATAAGTAAAACATAAAAAGACTTACTAATTGTTTCCCCTGTGGCCCCCTCAGCCACAGGCGCCACTTTGGCAAACTTTATGAGCGTTGGATGCTTTTCATTAATTTTTCTAGGCTGAATTTTTCTTATCTTTCTTGCAACTTGTGTTTCTTCTTGGTTTTCATTTGATAAAGTTTCTGTATTTCTTGAAGTGCTTCTGCTTCTTGATTGTGTTTCATTTTCATCTGTTTTCCATTTGATTGTTTTCTTTATCATTTGTGTTAATTTCCTTTTGAATTTCAGTTCCTTCAATTAGTTTGATCTTATTGTTTTCTTTGGCCCCCTTCCAGATTTCCCACAAATTGTAGGCTGCGTTGTTGAACTTCAGACTTGATGAAATTGTTCCCTGTAGATTAAGTATTGCTTCTTTATTCTTTTCATCTATAATATTTCCCAATTTATCCAGAGCATCTTCTCTTGACTGGATAAGTGACTGGCCCTTGTTACCCAGCTTTCCTGTCACTATTTCCCTGATATTTTTTTCTATTTCAACAACCTTTTGCAGGTGTGCTTCTAATTTGTTGATAAAGTTATAGATTGTTGACATTTTGTTTGAATTCCATCAAAAAACTGATTTTCATAGTGCTATCTTCAACGCAGACATATTTTTCATCATCATTAATAAATTAAAGATAATAAATGTAAATATTGCATTAGAATATTGCAATTAGACGTCAACTCTTGATATTTTGATAATATGTGCATAACTCAATGCATTTTGTTTAATAAAATCCATTGTAAACTTGGCCTTTTCCATTATAATTTAATGAAATGGACTGTGTTTATATTAGGGTCATTAACACTTAGTACAAATATTGATACATAGTGTATTTTACAGCCTGTATATTTACCTATTCATAATAATTCTGTAAACTTTTCAGTCAGATTTTGCAAGGCAATAATAATGTAATGTGTTAATAGAATACTGTTTATTGTCATTAATTGGCTGATTTTCTTTGCTGTGGCAATTGTGCATTTTCTGATATTTACACACTAGTATCCAATTGGATGGTTTCACATCCAATCACACAGGTGATAGGAAATGTAGTTGCCACCTCAACCACATTTTGTCTTGGGATGACAACCATTTTTCTATTGTCTGTGCAATTGGATGTGAAACCAACCAATTAGACACCAGTGCATAAATATCAGAATTTTCACAATTACCACAGCAAAGAAAATCAGCCAATTAATGGTATTAAAAGTATTCTATTAACACATTACATTATTATTGCCTTGCAAAATCTGACTGAAAAGTTTACAGAATTATTACCAATAGGTAAATATACAGGCTGTAAAATGCACTATGTATCAATATTTGTACTAAGTGTTAATGGCCCTAATATAAACACAGTCCATTTCATTAAATTATAATGGAAAAGGCCAAGTTTACAATGGATTTTATTAAACAAAATGCATTGAGTTATGCACATATTATCAAAATATCAAGAGTTGATGTCTAATTGCAATATTCTAATGCAATATTCACGTTTATTGTCTTTTATTTATTAATGATAATGAAAAATATGTCTGCTCATAATTTTAAGCTATTTGTAAAATGTACAACATTTTATTAGTTATGGGAAATTCTAATAATGTAAAAAATATATTATTGATTATGAACTGAAAGAAAAAAATCAATTTTAATGAGTTGTCATAAAGAAAAGATTTATTTAATAATCAAAGGACAGGAATGGGCGGAATGAAAATTGCCTTCATCTGCGCCTATGAAAGGGACAGCATCAGAGATAGTGGTGAGGGAATGGGTGGTGGTTTGGGAGTCAGGGTTGGAAGGCAGGTGGCTTGATGGGGGGTTGGGGAGGCAGGGTTTGTTACTGGGAAGGGGCAGCAAGAGCTGATTGCTTCAATTGCTCAAATTCTTCTTCTGTCACATATACTGGTTTAACAAAACAGATGGACTGGAGTGGGGGGAGACGGGGGTCCTTTCTGGACTTATCACTATCACTTGCATAGAAGATGATGAGATCAAATAAGTCCTGGACAGACGCAAAAGGGAAAAGCTCAGACCCCTTATCAATTTGGTTGCATAGTTTGTTGTAGGTGGCAGGCTTTAAGCGCCTGAGGGCAGAACCAAAATTGTAGAGACATATATCTACAAGATGTATGTTGGCGTAGTTGATGGGGTAGGACCAGCAGGTATGCCCCACAGCCCTGATTTCTTGGGTTGCCCATTCCTGCTGCTCCATCTCTGCACTCAGTACAACTGTGTGCACAGTGTTTTGTGTGGCCCACTCCTCCAGCATGGCCTTGAGCTCTGTCTGGTAGGCATACCCATCTGTGGTGTTCAATATTGCTGAGTAATAATTGACGCCCAATGAGGAAACTGCCAATAAAACCCCAACAAACCAATACAATATTGGGCCGCACTTGTACACGTCAGACTGGATACGCTTCTCTCCAAAGTCTTGGATACTTGCAGATATCTTAGCATACAACAGGAAGATTACGTCATTACGGTCCCTCATTGCCCTCCCTTTGATAAAATTAATAATAGTTGAATTGTAGGGGTCAGTGTCCACCAAAATGGGGCCACTGAGATTTTGATTGGACAAGATTCTAGCAGTAACAACAACTCTGTGCATCCACAAATTCACTGTTCTTTTGTTGGTGAAGATGCTGTGGAGTCCCAACTGGAGACGTACCTGGACCAGGGGCATCCGCAGGTCACGTTCCATAATGACCATCATAATGGGATGGGCTGTATCACCTTTGGTTGAAGTACGGGCACCAGTCAGGGTCTTCTTGGTAGGGGGCCACAGTTGGCGTGGGCTTGCAGGGTTGCAGCCACAGTGGACTTTGCAAACCCCATTGCGGCCACAATTTCCCCAAGGGACATAAGCTTTCCTTGCTTTTCAACCATTTTGTTAACAATCTACAGAGTGATTAGTTTTCTTCTGTGTCTTGAAGGGTGATTGGCTGGGGGAGGGGTGTGTTCATCTTGGGAACTGGTCAATGCCATCTGATTGGCTGTTTCAGGGTCCTGGGCTCACTGGGTGACCCCATGGCTAAAATGGCTGGTTCTGGATGCCATTGCTGATAAGGGATTTAGGTTGGCAGCTGCCTGTGCATGGTGGGCAAACAGGGCCATGCTGGAAGTTGCAGGAGAAAGAACAGACTCCTGGATGGGGCTTGCAAAGGGGCCTTTGGGTTGGGAGTGGCCATAGACAGAGGCTTCACCGTTAAGAGACCCTGAGTAGCCCTGCATGATTTTGTTAAGGCCAGGGAACAGCTCATTGACTTGTTTGTTATTAAAAGAAGACATAATAAATTTTTATTAAAATTTTAAACTCAAGAAGAGGAATGTATATTTTAGTCAATTTCATTGTTATATATGTTAATTTTGTGAATATTATGATCTAAATTTTAGCCGTCCTAAATTAGAATAGGGTGATTTTTGAGAATGCCTATGATTCCTAAAAGAATCAGCACAAATCCACTCTAGATCCTTTAGCATCCTTTTGAGACACTCATAAATTATATTTATTTCAAATTCCTCGCAATTATGATTTGAAACTTGGTTCTTGGATTTGAAAATCCCACAATTTCAGATTCATTAATTTTACATGATGTCTATGATTCATTTGAAATACAGGAAATCTCAAATTGTACATTAGAATCTCACATTTCTGATTCATGTATCCCACATTTGTTTGCTAGGTTTTGTCTTTTGTTAGTTGAGTTATCTGCTCAAGAGATTCAAAATTTGCCAATTTAAATAAATCAAAAAAAATCAAATTAAATGTTTAATTTTATTAAATATTTTTTTTTCACTCAGCTGAGTTGCCCGCAAAAGTGATTCAAAATTTGGACCAAGGATTTGACAATCCCGCATTTTTACGTTCAGGTTCTGAATTTATAGTATGTAAAATATTTAACTTTTTAACAATAAAATAATCTGAAATAAAAAATAAAAAATATTTCCTATAAAAGTTATTTATTGAAACTTTTAATGTTTTATTTTATTATCTGGCAGTGAAATTTAATTTAATTAGCTTTTAAAAAGATAAAGATTTAAAGTTAAGTCCCTTAAATGCAAAATAATAAAATACAAATAAAAATGATTATATATGTAAAGCATAACTTTTATTAGTAATTATAGTTGTTTTTAATTTTTAATTTATTTTAAATCTAAAAAATACATATGAAGAAACTTGAAGTTGGATCAAATTTGACAGAAAATCTTCCTGCCCCATTTTTTATCTACTTTACTGTAAGTTTGTTTAATTTGTCATCTTCTAGCACCACCTCCTTAAGCTTTTCCTTTGCCTTTTAATTAACCTCTTTAACCTTGGACACTGCTGTGTCTAACTCTTTGATCAATGATTTCAGTTCTGCCATGTTCTTCTTGTGCTCCCCTCAGCCCCTTTTATATTAATAAAAAATCATCCCCAATCATACATTTATGCTTTTGAATTTAATAAGAATGAATAAATATATCATTGAATAAAATTATTTAATTTTATTAACCATAATACATAATATTGAATGTATATTATATTTCATATATTGTTTGTTATATGAACCCTGCTTTGGGTATTCCAAATAATATGCTTTGTCTTAATACAACATATTTTGTTTTCAAATTAATATACATATTATAAGCTAGAACATTAATTTATTAGAACACTTGATCACTTTCAGGGGTTATTTATCAATATTCTATATAGTGTTTTTATATCAACTCACTTTGTGTATTTTAAATGACTTCTTTATCCCAGTACAACATAGTTTTTTCATTTAGTATATTATTTATATGTAGGAACACAAATATATTAAATAAGTTAAAACTTTCAGGGGTTATATGTTAACCATGTATTTCAGAAGGAGTATATGTAGTGAAGTAGATTATTTGTTTATTAGACTATTTTAGTGTATGTCTATATATTATAATTTTTAATATTTGTGTAGCGCTACAATCAAGTGAACTTTAAAAAAACTACAAGTAAAAATAACTAGCCAATCAGAATTCACATCAATTTTCTGTTGTCCTTGATGATTGGCTAGTCCTTTTTTACTTGTAGCTTCTTAAATTCATTTAATTTTAGTGCTACACAAATATTAAATTTATAATAGAAAAAATAAATATTAAATAGCTGAATTAAACTTATGGCATTACTAAAATCAATTGTTACTGTAATTAAATGTGAACATATATTAAAAAATTTCAAATTGAAAAGTAATTTATATTGTATAATTAAAAAATGTTTGACAAAGGTGTGGTTTAATTGGCAAAATGTGGGGGTGGAGGGGGAAAACTAGTTGGCAGGCTAGGGGGCTGGGTTGTGGGGATACTACTGGCTTGGTAGGGGGTTGGGCTTCTGTCAACTAGGAGGATTGGCTGGAGACTGGGGCAGTTAAAGGTACCAGGGGCACATGGTTTCCTTGACTGGCTTGGAGAAATTGATGGTTCACAACATCATACTCATGCTCAGGGATCACAATGATTGGCTGGTATGCTGGGGACTCACAAGGGGGCAGCTGTGTATCCTTTGATAATTGGCTACTACTATGCACATTGAGGGTCATCTTAGTGAACATATCAGCTATCTTCTGATGTGAAAAAATCATAGTGTGATTGTGAGCTGCAAGAAGCACCTGGTTGTGCTCTCAGATCTTATCTGCAATGTTGTAGAATAACACATCTCCAAGGTGTATATTGGAATGGTTGGCAGGGAAAATTGAGATGTCATGGCTGGCTTCTTGGATCTTCTCTTCAGCTACTTCAGCACATTACATGTGATGGTTCAGAAAAAATTCCAAATATGGAATTTCCCAATCTCCAGATAGCAAGCAGGTCCATTAAGATTTTCTGTACATGTATCCATTGGTGTAGCTGGATGTGGTTTGATAAAACACAGTCCCTTTTGAAGAAGATTTCAGAAATTCATCAATGACTGTGACCTGCTTTTTCTTCTTTTTACTTTTGTAGGTGTTTTTCCCCCAAGGTCTCATAATATTGAGCATGTAATGCCAATTTATAGTATGATATAAATATGACATTGTCTGTGATACTGGACAGGCAGTGGGTAATTGTGGCACCAATCACTGGGTTGTGTGGAAAATCAGAGTTATCATTCCACTCATCAACCAGTTGATTGGTTAGAACTAGAACTTCAACAACAAGCCCATACATCCAGAGCTGTTTAATGTGGCTGTGAGGCAATTTTTATATTTCTTGATAGTTCAAAGCTACAGAAAGATGATAGCCTTGCTGTGACAATCCACATGGAAGCATTTTGTAGGCAAGGGTTGGTTTGGTCAAAATAAAGATCAAATGCCTATAAACAGGTAAATTTTGGTTAATTTATTAATATGTCTAGCTTGGTCTAATATGTATGAGTAATATAAGCCTGAAAAAGGGAATAATGTGGCCTTTGATTAATTCTGTGGAATGATGGGGGAGTTGTGACTAGCTGGAGATGAATGTACCAAGGTGGTACTGAGATCCTGCTACCAACTGCATGAAGCGTGTATTTGGATAACTTTACATAGGCCAGGGTAAGTTTTATCTTTCTATGTCCTCCTAGTAGCTTTGAGGAGGTCTTGAAGTTGCTAGGCAAGCATAGTTACGCCCAGAACCATCATTGAGGTGACTTTCTAAAGAAATAGCTGCAGAAATGGATGATTTGGAGGTTTCTAGGAAGTGAAGTTAGTTGGTTTGTGCCTGAAAACTCAAGCTAACCATTTGAGTGAGTAAAAAAAGTGATAAGACATTGGGGTGTCTGTTGCTGATGCACTAAAGTATAGGTCACTGATAAGGTCCAGTTTAAGTTGATTTACTTGTAGAGACTTATTGCATGAGTCTGAGGTGTTGACTGATTGAGAATAACAGAATATAGAAGTTCAGATGAAAGACATTGATGAAGATATGCAGGAAAAGGAGCAGAAGGACTAGGGGAAAAACATCAAGGGTGGCTGGAAAGAGAAGGATCAAGAACAGAAAAATGATTTAGAAAGATTTAAAGAGATAGAAATAAAACATAGAAAATAAAAGAAAATAATAAAGAAATAAAATAATTAAATAAAAAAAATTAATGATAGAAACATAATTTAAATAAATGAAAAGAATAAAGTAATAAATAGAAAACAGTATAAATATACACATGGGTATTTACTAAAAGATCAATCAACTGGAATGAGACTAAAGCAGACAGGAATGGAACAGAGAAACTTTGAAAGCAGGGCCAAACATTTTTCCAGGACATTAAGAGGAGAGAAAGCAGAGAAACATGTGGCTTCAAGTTTTGCTGAGAATTGGAAAGAGATAGGGAAACAGAGAAATGCTGAGTAAAACACATGGGGGCAAATTCTTTATGAAAAACATATGAGGAAACTGTTTGAATCAACACAGCAAAACATAACAGAAAAACAGGGAAACTGTTCAAAATGTGGAGCCATGGTTTTTATAGAGCAAGATGACAGCAGCTTTGAACAAGAGGCAGGAGCTGGAAGCCCAGAGAAACTGTTTGGGAAACAGGTCAATCCAAGCGTGTGATTGGCTGCAGGCTAAAGCTTGTTTTATCAATGTTTTTAATTGGTAAAACAGAGGGGAAAAGCCTAATAAATTGGAGGGGGGGTTTAAAAGGAAAAGTCTGCCCAATTAACCGAGATAAATTATAAAGTTTAATTTATTATAGAGAGAAGCCAAATAGTGTAAGCCTGGAAAAGAAAGGAATCAGAAGGGAAAACAGGCTGAAACAAGGAGCTATTCAAGGGGAGACAGACTGAAACAAGAGAAAATCCAGAGCCAAAAGTCAGACAAGAAGTCCAAGACATAGGAAAAGGAGCTCATGACCTCAGGGAAGGAGTACAGGTCCAAGAGCAGGGTAGAAAAAGACTAAAAGGCCAGGAAAGCAGGATGAAAAGGGCCGCACAAGGAGTCCAAGACATAGAGAAGGGGCGCAAGATCAAAGATAAGGAGCCCAAGACAGGGAAAGATGCCCAAGCATAGGAAAAGGAGCTGAAGACCAAGTACAAGGAGTTCAAGAGATAAAGCAGGGACTCTAAGACTTGACAACCTGAATATATTCCCCCAAAACAGGCCACAATACAGAAGGTTTCTAAGGGGATCTTTCTTCTGATTACAATAAACAGCAATCTTGACCCCTATTTGTTATCCCTGATTGTGTATAGTTTAAAATGTATAAAACAGAAACTGTGGTGAAGTTGATTCCCTGGTAGAGGACTATTAAGTAAAGTGATACTTTAGTTTTTTGTCTGATTGACTACTGGAAGTTGACACTTTTTTAATTAACAGTACTTGATGTACTGAATACTTTAAATATAAAAAATTAATCTATAAAGCTATGGTATACTAAAGTGACCACAGAAAACTCTAAAATATAATAAAAACCTACCTTTACCAATAAAAGTAAGAAAAAATTAGCAATTTTTTCTCAGTTTACTATATAATTTACACTTTTTAATATAAAATTTTTTATTACCATAAAAATTAAAATTCCAACAAGACAAAAATAAGGACAAACAATATTATAAGCAATAGACAATATAGAGAAATTAAAATTTTATTTGTTATACTTCATATAGGTACAACTGTGAATATCTTATTTTTTATTAGGAAATTAACAAAAATTAAGACATTTCATTCACTTTCAACCATAATTATTCATCTCAAACTTTCTATATATACATAAAAAGTTATTAATATCCAATTAAATTAAAAAATATAAAAATTAAAACTAAAAAGTAAATGATCAAAACTAAAAATTACAAATTAATTGTAAGGCTTTGCCCCAAATGGAACAAGATTATAAATAAAGACATACAGAGCTACTGGATTTAAAATTAAAAGATATAAAAATGTAGGTAAAGTTTGCAGTAGAACTTTAAGAGAAACTGCCAAAAGTTTTTAATTTGTTAAATGTGGAGACAAGGTTTGTAAAAATTCCAGAATTATAATATAAGACAAAGCGCTCACCAAATTTTGAGTGGTTACAAGTGGTATGTCAATATTGGGAAAATCTCCATGAGAATTATAAGTAATTACTCTATACAAATTAACTTTAAGATTTAAAAGATTTTTAAATAAAGCAGCAGTTTGCTGAGTTACTATTTCCATGGCAACAAAATTTTACTCCAGATTGATAAAACTTACCTGCATTATTTTTTAAATAAGAAAAATGAAATAGATTTCTATAAAAAATAGACTGCATAAATTCTATAACAAAAAACAAAGTGATTTCAATAAATTAGTAAAAATGAACACAAAAATGAAAAATCTAAAGTTAAAATTTTAACTTTTCAAAATTGATTCTTAAAAGATTGAAGTATAAAAAAAATAATGTTGTTACTGTGCTGTTTTAGCAGAGTTACAAGGAAAAAATTTATAAACTAGATAATATTCTTTATTGAGAGATGGGTATTATATAGTCATTGTGAATTGTGGATAACAGGAACATGATAGCGTTGCTCACACAGTGAAATGGTGAAGGAGATGGCTTGATCCTGGTAAAGAGTCAAGCGCCAAAACAAGGTATCCACTGTGAGAGATCATCATTTGTTCATGTTGTTGGATTTGGAAATTTGAGTTGACTTCCTAGTCTGGCTCCAAGTGACAGGATAATTGGATTGCAGGTCACAAACCTGCTTACTCAAAACCTTTTTGGTGGGTTGAGCCTGCTGTTTTGACATCCCCCAACTGAAGGTCAGCCTCCTCTGGGAGCAGGTTGTCAAGGAGGTTGTCAGGAGCCTGGGCGCCATACTGGACTAACTGTTATTCTGTGGCGGGTAGGACGGTCTCACACTGTCTCTGTCTTGCCTTGCAGGGTCTCAGGCAATCATGGTGGAGGACCTTGTCTTGTTTACCTTTCCTGAGTCCTTGCACAAGGTAAGTGTTATTTTTTTTACCTTTAAGATGATTGCTGGGCCCACTTTCTTGGGTTGTAGTTTACTTTTGTCAATGTTCATGACCCAAACTTTGTCACCAACCTTGTGTCTGTTTTGGATGGGGATGAATGTCTTTTGTAGACACTTTTTCTCTCTCTCTGTTTGATCACCATTGGCTTCTATGACCTGGGGATCTGAGCAAGGGGGACCTTGCTTGGAATTTCCATCTTGGGTCCTGATAATGCTTGGATGATATTAAGAAGTGCCATATACCAACTTAAAAGGGCTTTTCCTGGTGGTTCTGTTCACACAAGTTTGGCATACAAGTAGTGCAGTTGGTAGCTGTTTATACCAGTCCTCAGGTGTTGAGTTTGGCTCCTGGGGACGGCATCCAAGAGGACACAGCAGGAAATCTTTATAATGAAAGATTTGAGGTTTGAAGCTAGCCTTGGGTTATCCTTCAGGGAAAAATTAAGGGCACATACCTTAATTTCCTGGAATACAAGATGTGAAAGTTCTTTTGGCAAAAAGGAAAGGAAAAAGCTTGAAGGTTACTAAAGCTAACACAAATATGGATAAACTTGTCTTTATTAGGAGAAATGATTCTACTTAAATAGTAGACAAGAGTCAATGATCACTCATTAGGTAGACAGAGTGGCAGAAGGGGTCATTTTGGGATGAGGTCATACCAGGATCAGTCAAGGACAGGTATGATATTCCAGAATGGGTGGATATTGAGCCAGACCCATTTGTGGAAGGCAAGGAATTCCTGAAATTGAAAGAAAAACCAACTAAATCTTTGCACATATCAATATTTGAAGGCCATATCAAAATGGCGTTTATGGCGTGATTTACAACATCAGGTCTCCCAGCAATGAGCTTGACCAAGGCTTTCACAAGGCTGCCATTTAACTGCTCTACACGTCCATTAGCCTGAGGGTGGTAAGGTGTTTTCACGATGTGCTTGACCCCATTATTGGTGAGGTATACATTGGTATCTTGTAGAGGTCAATTATTTGCCTCTGTTGGTTATCAGGAGTCCTGGTTTTCTGAACTTGCTGATGATTTCTTTTCCTATGAATTGCCGCTCATTGTTTCCAGTATGTGTTTTTACTGCTTGTGCTAATGGCCATTGTGTGGCAAAGTCTATTGTAGTGATGATGTACTTCTTCTCATTATGCTTTCCTGGCATGGGGCCTACAATATCTAGGGCCCACACTCTGAAGAGTAGTTGCGTGCAAGTAGGTAGTACTGATTTAGGTGGCGTTTTGCTTCTTGCAAACTTCTCACATACTTCACATTGTTCTAAGACTTCCTGAACGTCTTGTTACAGGGTTGTCCACCATGCTTTGTGTTTAAGGAACTTGTAGAGGTTGCAGCTTTTTGTGTGCCCTAGGTTTCTATGGTAACATAGGATGGTGTCAACTTGCTGATTTGTGGGGAAATAAGGGATGGTGATTCACCTGGACATTTTTTGATGTAAGGTTCCACACACACCTGCAAATAAGTGCTTGTTCTAATGACTGTTTCCTTTGTTATGTCTGTGGTGCCAGGGGGAAATCCTTTGTCCTTTGTCCAAAGTACCAAGAGGGGCCAGTCTGGGTCAAGCCCATTCTCTCCTCTTGTGGCTTGGACGTACAGGCGCAAGAGTGCATCCGCCATGGCAAGCTCTGGACCAGGCTTGTATTGTATGAGCATATTAAATCTCTCTAAGAGTTCCATCCATCAGGCTTGACGGCGGGATAGGTTTGCTTGGGATTTGAAATATATGAGCAATTTATAGTTGGTCAATGCTGCAAATTTTTCCTGTTGTTCTAGATAACAACACCATTTGACTAGGCAGTATACAATGGTCAACAACTCTTTATTGTGGATAGGGTATCAACACTTGCTTTCTGTCAGTTTTAGTGATTTGTAGGCTACGGGCAGGAAGTCACCATCATTGTTTTTGATTTGTAGTACTCCTCCAAAGGATGCTTCTGAGCGTCAGTTTTCATCTGGTACTCCCCATTGTGTTTAGGGTATTGCAGGATAGGTGCTGTTATGAGCTTCTCCTTTAAGTGTCTAAAGCAGAAGTCATGTTGGGGGGTCCATACAAACTTGGATTTGGTGCCAGTTATGGCAGATAGGGATGCATTCAAGACGCCACAGTCAGGTATGAAACAGCGTATGTAGGCCATCATTCCCAGGAATGTGCAGAGTTCCAACTTGTCTTTGGGTGGTTGTATCTTGCAGATGGCCTGTATCTTTTGACTGTTGGGCTTGATACCGTCTTTTGAGACTATGTGCTCTAGGAAAGGCAGTTTCTTGCGGAAGAACTGGCATTTGGAGGGGTTGGCTAGCAGGTTGTGTTCTGCCAGGGTAGCAAAGACTGCCTCCAGGTCCTTGCAGTGTTGCTCTACCAAGAAGCTATAGACAATAATGTTGTCCAGGTAGACTAAGGCGTACTTGCCTATGTGAGGGGCAAACACCTTGTTCATGAAGGTCACAAAGGTTGAAGGGGCGGTTGTCATACCAATATTGAGTGACACACACTTGTATGAGCCGTATATAGTGCAGAAGGCTGTTTTGGGTATATCTTAAACCTTGATACAGTTTGATTGTAGCCTGCAGTTAGGTCAATCTTGAAGAAGACTGTGGCACCGCCCAGGGCATCAAAAAGGTTGTCAATAAGTGGTAGTGGGTAACAATTTTTGATGGTAACTTTGTTTAGGACTTGATAATCTGTGACTAGGTGCAGGGTGCCATCCTTCTTGGCCACAAAGAATACGGCAGCCCTAAAGGAAGATTTTGAGGGACAGATAAGTTCTTTCTTCAAGGCCTCCTTGAGGGAGGCACATAGGGTGTTGTCTTCATTTGGGGTCAGGAAATAGATGGGCCACGCTTTGGGTACATCTCCCTTGAGTTGAATGGAATTTTGGATATGTTTTTCCAGAGGTAATCTGGGTAAAGCCTCCTTGAAGATTTATGAATGGTGGGCTACAAGTTTGCAATCCTGAGGTGTAGTGATATATTGGTGGTCTTTGAAGGGTAAGTCTCATACTAGCAGGAGTCCCAGTCAATTGTCTTGAGGTTCTATCTTTTGTCCAGAGTTTCTGTAATGCACACAAAGACATAGTTGCATAGGAGTTAGTCCACTGAGTCAGGGTAGATCTGGTGGTTGACGCCTTCACGTTTAATGGTCAATACCAAGGTTGCCCAGTCTACGTGAGGGTTGTTCTTATGTAATCAATCCAACCCTGTACAATGTCAAACTTTGGGAAGTCAATGACAGGGCCTTAGATGGTGGAATTTAGGTTCTCAAGCATGACAGAGAAGGGGGCAGCTTCCCTTGTCACAGCAACGTGATGTTCATCAGCTAAAACCATATTTTCAATCCGCAAAGGATTAGTGGCTAGCTTGCACTTGTTCACAAAACTGCTGTTGACTAGGGTTTGATCTGCGCCCAAGTCCAGGAGTGCCAAGTCTGTGTAACTGCAAAAGCAGAAAGGGTAAGACATCAGTCTTTGGGGTGTCTGGCAATGGTGTAAAGCTTTGGGTCCTCTGAGGGCACTTGGATCATTGGACACTGGTCCACGTCCTTGGGTTGGTACTCATTATTTGGCAAGTCAGGAGTTGTGTGGGGAGAGCTTGGCTTGCTTAATGCTCTTCCTGGGCTTTTCCCTCATCTTGGTTGCCTTGTGTGGCAGTGATATGGAAATGGGTACAATTTGACTGGCCATTGTTCCCATTTCTATGTCCATTTGAACCTGCAGGTTTATGGTTTGTGCTGCTGTTGTTGTTCCAAGGGGGTGGTCAACTGGAGCACCCAGCTGGGTGAGAGTCTTTGGGTCTTTCTTATTTTCTGGTTTGCGCTTTGTGGAGAGCGTTGGAAGTTTGTACTGCTTTTTCCGCTTTGCAATACAGACTCTGTAGATTGGTCACTTGATCCAGGTTTACGTGTCTCATTACATGCAACTTGAGTGCGTTGTAGTACATGAGGTGCGTGGCTTGGGTGTCAAAAGCCATGTCAGAGGGTGCACATAGTCAGATTTTCTCATAGGCGCGGGTGAGTTCCTTCACAGTGCCCATCTGAGTTAAGTTCTTTACTTGACGTATGATCATGAGTGCGGTGTCCTTAAGCACAAATATTGCCAAGAAGTCTTGTTTGAAGTTGTCCCAGCCCTTTTTGATATGTTTTTATGCCACTTGTTGTATCAGGTGCTAGCGTTGTGAGTCAGTCAGATGGAGATTTCTGTAATCCAGAATTGCTGCAGGCATTCCATTTGGGCCAGTTTGCTTTGGGTGGACTGGATCCATGCAGCAGCATTGTTGTTTTTGGCCCTGGAAAAGGATTTCAGGGCAGCGCTTCAAAGTCTTTGGGCTACGTGACTGGCATGGTATTTTTGTCAGTTGCACAAGGCATGGTGAAGGGATCCTGGAAGAACCCTTGGGTGGACAGGGAATTGAACACGGGAAGGAGTATCACCATATATTTGGTAAAGGACAAACTCATCAGGTATCTTGGCACCAGGTGCGTACAGTTCCAGTCTTCTGGGAGGCCAGACATGATTCTATCAAGGATTTGTTGACCACAGCAAGTACAGACAACAAGCGGAATTTTGGGGAATAAAGTAGGATGGAGAACCTACTTCTGCTACCAATGTTGTAAATGTGCTGTTTTAGCAGAGTTGCAAGTGGGAAAATATTTAAAAACTAGATAATATTATTTATTGAGAGATAGGTATTATATAGTCATTGTGAATTGTGGATAACAGGAATATGATAGCGTTGATCACACGGTGGGATGGTGAATGTGATGGCTTGATCCTGGTAATGAATCAAGCGCCAAAACAAGGTATCCACCATAAGGGATCATCATTTGTTCATGTTGTTGGATTTGGAAATTTGAGTTAACTTCTTTAGTCTGGCTCCAAGTGATAGGATAGTTGGATTGCAGGTCACAAACCTGCTTACTTGAAACCTTGTTAGCAGGTTGAGCCTGCGGTTTTGACAATAAATTTAAATTTGAAGTTGAAAATTTAAGTAAATTTATAAGATTTAGTTTTTAAAGAAAAAGAGAAATTGGTAGTTTCAAAGCTGAAAATTTAAGTAAATTTCAAAGATTGAGTTTTCTAAAAAAAGAAACAGGTGATTTTAAAGCTAAATTTTAAGTTTTAAATTTAAAGTATTTAAAATAAAGAAGATCTAATTTTGAGCAGGGGAAAAACTTAGAATTTTGTATTAAGCCTACTCTTTCATGTTGGGTTTATTTTATAGAAAAGTAAGGTGCAACTTTAACAGAAGACATAAGAGGGGAGAGTTTGAGTAAACTTCAAACAGAAGCAGGACATCTGCAAAAGGTTTGAAATTAAGAGATAACCAAAGTGGTTACATAACACTTGAGATGTAACTGATGTTTTGCTTTTGACATCAAGCAAAAATCAAGCGTCAAAAAAGGGAAGAAAATTTAACTCAAAATTACTAACTTAACAATTTGAAATTTAAAATTACTAAAGGAAAATAAATTTCAAAACTTTACAAGTTAAAATTTAAGCTTTGAGCATGAATTCAATGCAAAAAGGTTAAAAGTTAAAACTAAAAAATATAGAAGCAAGCAGACAAGTTTATCCCTCCCCTTTCCCCCTTCTTCATCTTGTCCCCTCTCAGGAGGGCAGTTGCAATGAGCTCAAGCTTCTGCTTGATCTCAGATGCCTTATACTTGTGCTTTGTGGCATTCTGGATGGCTTTTGTAAAGCAGGTCAACTTGGTGGTTGGCTTGGAGGAGGAAACATAGTAAGCCAGGTCACACAGCTTGGAGATTTTCTTCCCCTGATTGTGTTGGAGAAGGGAAAATAACTTGTTGAAATTTAGATGGGGCCCAAAACTTGACTTGAGGTGCTCATGGAAGGTCTCAATTACTGAAGTTGTTATCAGCTAACCATTGATGGCAGCATGGTACACATTTCACAAGAGCTTGTCTCTGGCCTTGCCTCTGAGTGAGACCTTCCCAATTCACTGGGGCTCAAAGTACTCCAGATAAGTCCTAAACCCTATATGCTGTACTATGTAGGGATTCTTGAAGAGAATCTTGAGCCCCTGCATATTATGCTCAGGCTTTAAAAAAGCCAGGGCACTGAATTGTGCCAGCACAAATTTATAGGTATTCAAGGTATCCTTCCAACTCAACCTACTAAGGTCAGCATTGGCCTGCACATTACAAACAACTGCTTGACAGTAGTAGCAGTGGCACCCCTGCGTTTCTCCATCAAACAGCTGATCATATGCATTGAACTGAGCTGGCTTTAAGTCCATGATGCATATGTGTGGGCCAAGAGAGCAAAAATTACCTTCTACTCCGCATCCAGGGTGGCCTGGTCCTTGTCAGTATCAGGAGGGTTGGCACAGGTGTGTGGTAGGGACTTCTGGGCGTTGTTGGTGGGGGTGAGGAGGTAAATTTCTTGGCAGAGGATAGAAAAGGCAATAGTATAGATGGTCTTGGTGGCCCTAGGAAGAAGGAAGAAAGCAATTCAAATCACCTGGATATTAATCTGGGCATGGTTCATCCAGAGCTGGTAAAACATAGGGGCAGGTGGTAAAGGTATCATCAACTAGCAAAGTTGACGCTCTTTTCAACTCCATCAGATTCTTCTGAGTTGAGTAGTAGATGTTTTGATCCTTAATCCCTGGCCCATTGTTGCACAGGAGCAAGTGCTCCCCATTTGGGAGCTGCTTGAGCTCATGAGTGAGCGTAAGCTCTGAGAGGAAGTCAGAGGCCTTGGGGAGAGGAGGATTGGCAGCAATTCTCTTATCACTGATGAACTTAACCAGTTGTTCCTGGGTTGGAACCAACTTGGTATTGTTGGGCTTTAAGTACTGCAAGGCCTTGATGGCCTGATTGGAAGAATAGAGGTTGGAAGAGGTGGGGATGACTTGAACAAGGTACCACTTCAGAATCCTTGTGATCAGGTGATTGGGGAGGGGGGCTCACAGGTGTGTTCCCTCTTCTCAGCAGTCACCCTTTACAAGCCTTTGGTGTTCATACAGGCCCCACAATACTTATCCTGGCAAACAAAGTACTTTCTTGTGGTTTGTTGCTTTTGATTGTTAAAGTTAAAGATCTATTTGGAAATATAACCAGGGTCACCCTTTATCAACATAATAGGAAAATAATAGGGGAAGTGCTTGGGCACTTTAAGCTCTTAATATACATTGCAGATATTGTGGATGACCAGTGGATCCCAAATCACATGGCCAGTGGGTTGAACTTCTTTGAGTATTCCTTGGGCTCCTCCTGGTAGACAGAAGAAGGGGGGATGGATTACTTGAGTCCTGCTTGGAAGCCTCCTTCTCCATGCCAGAAAAAGAGGCATGCTCTTTATCAGCCTTTCCCTTCTTAGTGTTGCACTGCTTGGTGGGCTTTGAGTCAGCCTCAAACAGGCAGAAAGAGTGATCAGTGAGATCATTGTTGGTTTTATTGAGGGAGGAATTGTGGGGGGAAAATGAGGGTGGAGGGGGGATGAGGTCTGGGAAGAGAGAGTTTTGGCCTTGGGAGCCTTCTTTGTACAATTTTTGTGGTGGTGGAAGGAACCCTGTAGCCTTTAGAGACTTGGCACTTGGGTTGCTTGGTGTTCTTGTTAGATCTTGGCTAAAAAAGGTTAGTTTTGAAAATAAATAATAGGGAAGATATATAAACATAATGATGTAAAGCAAAGAAAAATATAAGTAATTATTATACATAGAAATTTTTATTTAGGGAGAAAAGAAAATAAAGAAGTAAAGAAAAGCAAAATAGAAACAAAAAGTATATAAATAATGGATAAAAACATAGAAAATATGTGATCTTTTATGAAGCCTTAAAGATGTTAGGTTTAGGATAACATCTTAGGGCTAAATCAATGAAAAAATATTTAAAAATAAAACAAAATGAATAAAATGATACTGGGAGTAGTAGAGGTGTTAATAGAACATATTTGCAAAAAATTATTATATGGGATTTTATTATGGGTTAACCACCCAACAACTAGTAAAGTGTCAAGTTTGGCACTGTTGACCAGCTTAAAACCACTAATTCTCACTGTTGAGTGAAAAAATAAGGCTGAATTATCACTGTCAACTTTCCTGGAGTTGACTAAAAAATTAAAATTACATGTTTATTTACATATAAACCTTGCTTAATTTAAAAGCAGATTCAAAAATTTAACTCAAAAGCAAGGCAGTTCTATATGTGCAAAAATTAAAAAATTAAAACATCACATTGAAAAAGTAAATAAGCAAAAAAGCTTTTATTACTAGTAAGAGTGTACAGGGGGTCTGGGAGTGAAATATTCACCATAATGAGAGTTAACAGATTAAGAAGCTCTCTGTACTAGTCACACCAATAAGGTGTCAATTTGGTGGTGTTGATCAGCACCCATAGTGTAAAACTTATTAATTTAGGCTTAAATATGAGCTTTGATTTGTTAAATGTCAAACTAATTATGTGATAAGTATATAGTGTCAAACAGGGGGAGCCTCTTTCTGTTTTCTATAAATTACATATGAAACCTATTAATAAATTAGGTTTAATTTATGTGGAACTAATTGATCTAGAAAGCTGAAATAGACATAATGTAAAACAGGGGGTAGTTGATTGATGCATATACCACTAAATCCAGTATAGTGGAGCTTGGGAGCCTAATTAACAACTATAAACACTAAAAGAATATATAATAAATAATAAAATTTATATAAGCTCAAATGTGTTTTATTAATAAGTTAAAATTTGGCTTAAAAAGTGTTGACTTGGCCACTTTTACTTTTAGAGTGTTGATCACAGGTGTTTTTAATTTTTATTATTAAATTTACCTATAAGTTACCTCATAAATTGGTATTTGAACTAACAGAATTATTAAACAAAATTGACTTCCAATGTTTTTAATTTTGATTTTTGGTTTCACACCCCTGAATTACTGTAATACCCAAGCATGGTTGATACTACCTATAGTAGGTATAGAAGAAGGTTTACATACTGGAACCCTGTCAAGGCAGTGGCAATGGGGTAGATGGTCATCAACCATCAGACCACCTTGGTATGTGTGTTGATTTTCCAAAGCTTTCTTCAAAGTAGGTCAATACATATTAGGCATAGTTTACACAGTGGAGGATATGGTGGAGTGAGGTGACACCAGAGGAGGCCAAGAACCAGCATACAAAGAGTTGAGTTGGCCAGGGTCTTTGTAGTACCTTTGACCTAACCCTTCTGGTGAGGGTCCAAAGGTAGCTAGTCCTTGCTGGTACTCTCCGATCCCAAGGAACACTATAAGCATAGCTGTGAAGACAAGTTGATTCATATTCACTGGTTTAGGATTGAGGGTGAGGTTAAACTAGTCTAAGGTTTTTGGCTAAGAGTAGTATTTAGAAGATATTTATTGAGGGGGGTATTGCTCTCAATAATAGCACAAACTATCATTGAGGGGGTAATCAGCTATTTATAGTACCCCAACTTGAAAAGTTTTGCAAGAGAGAGTAATAACATGGGATGAGAACCCCCAAAAGTTTGATTGGTGAGGGTTGGCATTGGGCAATTGGAATATGGCCAAACCCTTGTTCACCCACTATCTGTGGATGGGTTGCCAATTTTTGGGTGTGGCCAATGGATCCTGGTTGGAATACTGTCAGGAGGAAAAATGGGCCCAAATTTCCTCCAATATCTAATTTTAGACTGCTTGGTTGGATTTGGCAAGGTCTGGCCCTAACCAAGTGGTCTGGGTCCCAGATTCTCATTGGTTGGGGCCAGGATAGGTGGGTAAGATTGGGAAATTGTTCTTGGGTTGTTAAGCAATGTATTTTTGGTCCTCCATTTTTAAAGCTTTTAAAAGGTACTTATTTAATTGGCTGCATGCTTTTGTAGTTTCTGATTAGATGAAGAGGAGTGAGGACTGGGACCCAGGTGGGTGTCTGGCAGGCGCCTGCCTGGATGATAAATTATTCCGGGCTTTGCCAAGTTCTGTTTTTACTTTTGTTTTATTTTCCCCATTTGGAAGGAGAAAATCCTGTTTGTATTGGGAATTCTTTGGGCTCAAAATACCTTTCCTTCCCCAAATTGGCACTATGGTGGAAATTTGGTTAATGTCAGGAATAATCCTGACAATTAATAGTAAAAATTAGCTTAAACTGTTTTATCAAAAAATACTAATAAATTCACATATGTAGTAGTCAACTTCACCATAGTTGCCTAGTAGAATTGAACTGTTAAATAGTTACTTTATTAAAGACTGGAATATGATCTAGCCCATGACTATAATATTTCTAGATAACCAAGAACTTGTTCCTGGGCTTCAAGGCATCTTTATCTCTTTATACTTTGATATTCTCTACCATGGTCTTTCAGACAGTCTGGGTGACCACCTGCGCAAGTGAACCAGTTCTTGCTGGCTACACCCCACTCAATTAGCTGCCCTAAATTTCTTGTTGCCACTAGTATTCCCAATACATACATGTCATATGTGATGCTCCTGCTCCTGGGAGGTTATCATAGAGTGCCCTGGATTATTGCTAGGGATTGAATGGGTTGATTTTCCATTTTTAAGTGACAGTGATCTACTTCCAGTGCCTTGTACTTAGCTTAGAGCCCCAAAAACTATTAAAAAACCTTTTTTACTAGCATCCTAGCAACTAATCTATAAGCCATCACATCTTGCTGGATCTGTCATTCTTTGAGGGCTTAAAGATCTTGGAACAAGGCTCCAAAATCCTGTCTAAGGAAGCCATTTCTTCTTGGAGTCAGTGTAAGTCTTCTGAACATTCTGGTCTACTCATTACTGGGGGTTGGCTCCTGGAAAACCTTCTGTGATGTTGCCTATACTGCTCTTCTTGCTCAACATTGGGATGAAAGATATGGAGGAAAGAATCCATGATCTTACCACATAAAAATAGTTAAGGGTTGTGAAATTCTTTATTAAAAGATTAAAGAATCATTTAGAAACCTTCTGTAATATAATTATTTGCAGACTTTTGGGAGTCAACTACTACTTGGGGTATCACTAGAGCTAGATTCACTGCTTATGAAATAAAGACCTTCATGTTTTAAATCCAAACAAAAGTTTAAATTTAAGATCTCTTAATAAAATCTGTCTCTTGCACCTTTTAAAACAAATGATCTTATATGAAACTTCCTTGTCATAGTCTAAATTCCCTTTAGGCTGGTTCTTTCAAGAGCTTAAACTATCTGCGCTTTCACTTTACTATAATAAATTAAGCATCTAAACTTACTGTAATAAATTCTATCACATTTTAATGAAATTTATGAATATATTCTCATTACAGGTTTTTAGTTATTCTATCAATGAAAAATAATAAGTAAAATAAGCTTTAAATTCACTTAATCCTATCAATGTTCTTAAGTCTTCAACATCTGAAGCACTTCACTAAAATTCACAGTTTTGTTGAAACCCAAAAAGGAAGCAAAAATTTTGCTGAGCACACCATCAATGTTTGACCTGTGGCCTCCCAAAAAAATTCCCCATTTGCTTCACTGTTTTTCTGCATCTGAACTTGCCTGTTTTCATTAGAAAATCACTAGTTGCTTTGTTTTCTTGTGTCTTCTTCTTTGTTTGGCCCTCAATTTCCCCTAGGATTTAACCCCATAGTGATCAGTTTCCCTGTTTTGCTTGGCCTTTTGCTCTTCTGGCAACCCATCCCTGGAGAAACCTTAAGACCTCCTCTTACAGTTTTTCTGTGCCATCCTGATTTCATTGGCACCAACACTTGTCTTCAGCAAAACTTATAGTTGACTTCTTCACTGTTTTGCTGTACTGTCCCAATTTATTTGCCATACACAACATACTTTATAGAAAGGTTGAACCTTCTATGTCAACATTTTCTCAAACCTCTATTTTCTGTTTCTTCTCTCTTAGTATACCTTAATAAAAGGTTGATACATTTCCCCAAACCATATCAAACTTCTTCTCATATTCAAGAATATCACATATCTATCAAGCCTAATATCAAGCCCTTATAGGTGACCTCTACCCTGGCTTACTTTTTGGGTTCCTATCAGTAAACCCACTCAGACCAGACTCAAGCAATAAGTATTGCAAGTGAGCTTCACCTAGACTAGACCCACATCAGTGGTCTCTATCTAGTTCATCAGAAGTAATCCTAATTCATACAAAACTACTGTTTTTATTCACTCAAGTGATTAGATTGAGCTTTCAGGCACAAAAAACCAACTCTACTTCCAAGAAACCTCTAAATTATTAACTTATGCAGCTGTATCTATGGACATACATACTGATGATGATTATGAGCTATCTATGCTTGCCCAGAAACCTTAAGACCTCATAAAGACTAACCTAAAGTTATAGAAAGAGAAGCTTTACCTCATTCCTAGCTAAAGCAACCCAACTGTATTATCACCCCAGTTGGTATCAGTTTATAATTCTACCTCAGCACATCCATCCCAGGGAAGAAATCTATCTGTGTTCTCACCCCAGCTAGTCTAAAGATGCCTATACCTCTCTGTATAACCATCCTAGGATACCATTAATACTTCCAGAGTACTTAACAAGGGGCTGTTTTGATAATAATCATAGGCATACACCACTACTTTCAACCACCAAGGTAGACATATCAATAAAATAATAAAATTTTACCTCTTTTAGGTATCAAATCTTTATTTAATCAATATTAAGCCCTTGCCTAAAAACAGCTTCTCATGTGGATTATAACAGTATCCCAGCTACAGATAACACTTTTTCAGAGCTGGCCTACTAGTGGTAGTTGATTGACTGTTCCCTTACGTGCCTCACGTGACACTGGGTGTTACACTGCTTCTTAGAGGATTTTTTTTGCAATTATTTCAACCCTATCATTCTGTTGTTCTAAATAGAAAGGAGCAGGTTCTCTCCCTGTAGGGTCCTATTAAAGGCTCCATATTTGGCTAACCTATCTTTTTGAATCAATAGTTGATTATATGAGTTGAAGATTATACAGTGTATATGATTAATTTGATCTGACCTCAATTCATGGATTACACGGCATATAGATGCAATGAAAATTGGTACTTTGAGGTAGCTTTACTTTATGCAAGCACAAGCATTTTCTGGCCTCCCTTGGATGATGGTGGGGATGAGGTAAACTCTAACCCAAGGGGCGTTTAAAATGTATTAGACGTGATCAGCTAACAATTGTATGGCATGTAATCAACAATGTTCTATTGATACACTAACTTTTATGTAGTATATAATTGGCAAATTCACCAATATTAAACTATTAAGTATACATGGTGTAATTAATAAGGCTAATGAGTACTTAGTAAGCAACAGTACAGTGTATAATAGAAAAGGTTTGGATGTAATGATTAGCCTGATCTTTTATGGTCAATCAGCCTAACCTCACAAGTGTCACTTCATCTGGGCTTAAAAAAATTCTTGGATTGCTTCAAGTTGGGGCCCATACTCTCCCAGCAGCAACAGTGGAGTGTTTCAATACTTGCCCTGTTCATATATTCATCTGGTTATACAATAAGCCTGTAAATTAAAAGTGGTTGCTCTATCTTAAGTATAGACAATCATATGCATATTTTAATTTATTTATTTTTGGTTTACCTATTGCATTTTCTTCTTCTTACTATTAGTTAGTGTTAACTAGATTTAAAGTGATATTAATAGATGAGTCAAATAAGATCAATTAATCAGCATTTTAATAAAAATCATGTATTTTGGTTCATAGTAAGTTTTTAAGTACTTGGACACCATATAATATAATTAAACAACATAAAAAGCAAGATAAAATACAAAATACTAAATAATACAGTATTTCCAAAGCTATGACGCTAAGCAACAAAGCTGAAATTTAAGCAAAAACAACTGAGATTCAAACAAAAAATCTCAGAGGTAAAAAATTGAAACCAATTAATTTATATTGATTATTAATAGGTCTTTATTCACTTCTATTTTTTATTTCATCTGAGTTGTTCTTGTTTGAATCTCAGTTGTTTTTGCTTAAATTTCAGCTTTGTTGCTTAGCGCAATGGTTTTGAAAACTAGGCAACAGTGGCAAAATTGACTGTGGGATGCAAAAGTGAGAATCTAAAAGCGGCCAAGTTGACAATTTTAAACTTTTAAAACTAAATTAATGCAACTCATCTGGAATTAAAAATTATTTTGGCCATATAAGACACCTTTTTATTCATTCTCTCAACTAAAAAAGTCAAGGAAAGTGGTTACTTTATTATAAAAAGCCATTTTGAAAATTCAAAAAGTGTCAACTTGGCTACTTTTAGATTCTCACTTTTGCATCCCTACATTGAATTTTGCCACTGTTGCCAAAAACTACTGTACTTAATATATTGATTGATGCTCTATGAGATCTATTAGTTATAATACCTGAATATTACATATGTATATCACACATTATTAGATATAAATTATTGTTAGTTATTATAGTTTGATCATAGACTATTAAAATTAATTTCTAAATTAAAGTTATGATTAAAATAAAATATAGATAATATTTTTGGATAAAATCATATATAACTGCTCAAGTTGCTAGGGAAGTTATTTATATATGTTTTGCTTGGAAGAACTTACCAATTTTAAGTCTGACAATGGCTGACAACAAATACAAATTGCCTATAAATTAGTTTGGTTTTGATGGATAATGCTGCTGTTTGAAGGGGTTGTTGGATACTTTGAAGTGTCTCACAGTATCCCTACTTGCAGCAGTTTAAATTAAAGTAGGATTTTATATTGCATAGATGTGAATTAATCCAGTTTGATATAATAGTAAGACTTTGAATTTTTTTATTTAAAACTTACTGATAACCATTGGAGCTAGAAATGATTTCATTAATTATGATTGGTTGGTAACAGCGCCCATGTTGACACTAAAGATGTTGAAAGTGGCCATGTTGACACTTTTAATGTTGACACTATAGTAAAGTGACAACCCGGTTTTACTAAATGTTGTTTCCTGGATGTCAACACTTTTTATGTAATGGCACACTTTACCCTGAATATTTTTAATATATAAAATTATTTTAAACTACATTATTATACTAAAATGACCCCAGAGAGTTCAAAACTGCAATAAAAAATACCATAAGTAATAAGAATAAGGAGATATAAGCAACTATTTTTCAGTTTACTATGTAAATTACACTCTTTATTATAAAATTATTTTTTATTCCCATAAAAATCAAAGTTCCAATGAACCAAAAAAAGATATTTTATATATCATAATAACTGAAAAATATAAAAAAGTTCTAATTTTAATTTATTATAATTTATATAAGCATAACTGAAAATATCTCATAGCTTAAAGATAAATTAACAAAATATAAGATATTTCTTACAAAACCACATTGAAACTGTATCTGAAACTTACCATTTATACCTAAAAAGATTAGTACTATCCAAAAATTAAAAAATTAAAAGTTTAAAAGTAAAAAATATATAGGCAAAGCAAAGTTTATTTGGCTAATTAAAGCCACCAGCAAGAGCAGTGGCAACATCTTCAAGGTACTTCTTAATCTCTGCTACCTTATACTTTTTCTTGACCACCTTCTGAACGTCCTCCTGGTAGTCTTGCTCCTTAGACTTCCTCTTCTTGGGGGCCACCTGGTTGGCCAGGTTGCGGAACTTGGAGACAGTCCAGGCCTGCTCCTCTTGTAGCTTAGAGAAGAATTTGTTGTACTTGGGGTTGGTCCCAAACTTCACCTTCAGGTGCTTATGCCAAACCTCAAGGCTAGAGGTGGTCTTCATCTCCCCCTTGAGACAGGCGCCTTGACAGTTCCAAGGGGCAGTAGCCCTGCTCTTATCTCTCTGGGCAGTCATCTTCTTGCCCACCCATTGGTGCTCAATGTAATCCAGGTAGCCTTTGAAGATGGTGGAGTGCTTCTTCAAGTAAGCATTCTCCAGGAGGGCCTCAAAGCCAAGCCCAGTATGCTCTGGGAGCACAAAAGCCAAGGCAGCAAACTGAGTCAGTGCAAAGCGGCACTTCCCCTTATCATTGTTAAGATACTTCTTGAAAAGATCTTTATCACTCTTGAGATTCTTGACAAGGGCCTGCCTAAAATGGAAGAAGCAGCCCTGGACTTCTCCATCAAAGGTGGCCTGGAAGGCTCTGAACTAAGCCTACTCAAAGTCCATTATGATAACCTTTGGCCCAAGTGAGCGCGCATGAGCTAGCTGCTCAGCAGCTATGGTTGACTCATTTTTCTCAGCGGAGGAGGGATTTGCCCTTGTGGTGTGAGTGGGAGGGGGGAGCTGGTTGATGGGAAGGGAGCTCAAAGCATCCTGGACAATCTTGAAGGCTCTGATGTAGACTTCAGTCTTGGCACCAGGAAGGGAAAAGAACACAAGGGGAATGACCTGGTCATTAAACTGCCCATGCACAGCTCAAAGCTGCTTGAAGAGAGAGGGGCAATAGCAAATGTGTCATTGCACAGCCAGGTGGTAGCAGTATTCAGGTGCTCTGGGTTTTAGGTTGTGGTGTAGGCTACAATTATATCCTCCACTTTCTGCCCATTGTCATGGAGCAGGAACATCTCACTAACCTCCGTCTTCTTGAGGGCATCTGTGAGGATAAGGTCCTTGATGCTGGTGCTACTCTTGCACTGGGGGTTTGAGGATTAGTGCCTATCACTCACAAACTTGACCAACTGATTGTGAGTTGGAACCCTCTTCAAGTTGGTTGGGGAGAGGTACTTGAAAGCAAGCACAGCCAGCTGGATGGCAGAAAGATCTTTGGAGGTGGGCATCACCTGCACCAGATACCACTTGAGAAGGCGGGCTATGGTGGTGTTGGGCATGATGCAGGTATGTTTGCCTTGATGGTTTGGACCAGGTCCCAGCACTCAGTGTTGAGCCGCACTGGGCAGGAGCAGTCCTCACAGGTGTAATGGTGGCTCTTGAAGCCCCAGTTGGCATTGTTGCCTCTAAAGATATACCCATTGGCCACCATGGCTGGCCCACCCTTTACGCTCATGATTGGGAAGTATTTGAGCAAGGAAGAGGGAACCTTGAATTTGCCATCAATGTTGCAGATGTTGTGGGCCAACAGAGGGTCCCAAGGGCCAGCAGGAGCATGGCAGAAGCCAGGGAAGTAATTGGGGCAGGGCTTTGTATCATCCCCAGATGAACTTGAAGGGGAAATCTGGTGGGGCAAAGAAGAAAGGGTCTTATCTTGGTGCTCTTCATGTGCAGGAGACTAATCCTTAGGTGGGTTTTTTTGGCCTGGCGCCGCTTCTTGGTTGGCTCCTTGTCAGAAGCCAAGTTGTAGAAACTGTGGTTTGTAAGGGAACCATCAGATTCCTATCCCCCAGTGGAGTGAGCAGGGCTCTTCTCAGGAGAGGGCTCAGGGGAGGGCTTTGGTGAGGGCTTTGGGGATGATTTTGGGGTGGCCTTCTTTGATAAAACAGACTTCTTTTTGGTGGGTTTGGTTGGCTTTGAAGGACACTTGGTTCCTTTGGGCTGCTTAGAGATGTTCTTGTCCTAAAATAATAAGTAAAATGGTTTAAAATAAAGCAATGTATTTAAGAAACAAAAACAACTTAAAAAGCATAATATACAAAAAGTAAATCTTAGATGGCTTTTATTGGCATTTAAAAGTTAAAAAATACTTGCATAGTTTTTCTTTTATTATAGTTTTAAATAAAAAATTAAAAGTTAAGATACTTATGTGAAAGTATTATATTTAGATATAGATTTTATTTTAAAAATTAAAAAATATGAAAGAGCAAAGTCAAAAATGCAACATATCAAAAAATGAGAAGTTTTTATTATGTAAAACATAAAGTTTTATATGTGAGAACTGAAAAGTGTTGGCATTATGAGTGACAATTAGTAAGAAAAAGCTGAATTCTCACTGTTGATTAAAAAAATTGTAGACATTATTTTTGACAACATTCTTACTTTCAACATTTTTTTGAAAATTTACTATGTTTTTTTATAGTACGCTTAATTAAATTTAAGCAGGCTAGCAAAAATTAACTGTATTCTGTGTGTTTTTGTTCACATATAAAAATTAAAAAAAACATATAAAAATAAGTTAAAAAAGTCTTAAGGTTCTTTATTTCATTATTAAAAATTATATTTTTTTGGGGGGGTGGTAATATGATATTTTACCATTGCACTTATATGAAGTTGTTAAGAAGTTGTATTCAAGTATTGAAAAGGGTAAAGTGTCAACAACATCACTTACAACATTCTTTATATGAGGTGGCATATTAATCTAGGCTTAATTGCGCCACTCTAATTTGCTTAAATCCACCCCAGGGGATGATCACAAGCAAATAAACTACATTTACAAGTGTTGACATTATTTTTAATAATAAATTCTATAGTGACTTACATAGTAACTCACACTTAAATTATTGGATCCCTGTTAGCCACCAACCAACTTAATATATTAAAGCCAGATTAAGTGCCACATATATATTTATAACATGAACTTTTCAACAATCAGCTATATGCTAATATCTTTTTTAAAATATTAATTTAATAAAAAAATTTAAATGTGCACTTAATTTTTTACTGTAGATGCTTTAGTTTTAGTATTCAAAATAAGTTTGGCTTAAAAAGTGTTGACATTGACACTTTTACGTTGTGAAAACAAATAAAAAACTATTTTTTATTAGTAAATGAAAAGGAAAAATCTGGGTAAATTGAGTTTTTTATTAAGCTTAATATTAAATTGTGTCAAAATGGCCACAATTTTGTCAGGTTTTCACCCCTGAACGCTTTAAAAAGAATAAAGCTAGTACAACTAGCAAAAAACATAGGATATTGATAAGGAGCGCCTTTTGGGGAAGCTTCAAATATAGAATTAGGAGAGAAGAGAAGTATCTTTTATTGGATAATATTTTAGATTTAAATAGATTGGGCTGTGGCAGAGACTGAGTTGGATCAAACATAGGGGTTAGTCATGTGCAGGATGAGTTCAAGCCACTGGATACTTGGATTGTCATGTGATATTGCTTGGTTACCATTCTTGGTATGTCAAACGGTATATTAGAAGAACACCAAATTGGGCAATGGCTGGATGTTAAGTAGGTTGGTGGTAGCCAGAATGCCTGTATATCCAGACCCTTGACACCCCCCTTAAGGGGTTACTCTGGTGCATCAGGAGGGGGCTTTGTTTTCACAGCTGCCGCCTGATGCTCCTGGAACTGTTTACTAGTTGGAACCAGTCTGGTTGAGTGTTCTCCTTTACTAAGTCAGAGACATGTTCTGTGGTATTTCTTGACAATTGGGGTTTGGAACCTTGGAATTTTACTAGATAGGTGTTGTGATCTGGTCTGTAATTGATGATTCTTACTGTCCCCTGTGTACTGAGTCTAGTTTCTTTCTGTTGCCAGCTAGAACCCAGACAGGGGAGTTGATGGGAAGTGGTTCCTCTGTAGAGGTTACCTTTTGTGCTTTGAGCCTCTTTATTTCTGCTATTTTAGCTTTGAGGCGTATGTGTTATAGATTTGGTACTTGTTCTACTGTGGGGGGTTTCCTGGGGGGATCTTTATGTAGGGCTGCTTGTTGCGGGTAATTATTTCTGGTTTGTATCTGTAGGTTAGCTCAAACGGTGAATAGCCTGTTCCTTGATTGGTGCAGACTTGGGATACTATAATTCATTTTTCACGTATAGTGGCCATGTGTCTTTGGCTTTGCCATCCATTATTTTCTCTAGGGTCCTGATAAGACTGCTGTTTAGTGTTTCACTCTGTTGTTGGCCTGTGGCCTGTATGGAGAGGTTGTGGAATGTTTAATGTTTTTGGACATTTAAGTTGTTGTTTACTACGTGACCTGATAGCTTGGTTGCTCCATTGGTTATGATGTAGTCTGGAGTGCCGTAGTCAGCTATGATTGCTTGATGGTTTCTGCTTTATGGTACTTTGTTGCCTAGCAGATGGAATAGCTTGTGACAAAGTTGATAGCTACAATTAACAAACATTGTTTTGTTTTTGTTTCTGGGAAGGGCCCCACTACGTCTAGCCCCCAAACCTTGAATGGTTCAGGGTCTGGTACTGGGTTGACCATTGGCTGAGGAGCCTTTTTACTGGTTTATTTCTTGCACACTGTGCACTTTTTCAGAACATCAGCTATATTCTGTTTGAGGTTGGGCCACCATACTATCTCTTTTAATGTGAGGTGTAGGTTGTTAGCTTTTGTATGGCCTAGTAGGCGGTGATGTCTTAATATAGTGTCAACTCTTTGTGAGAGTAGGATGTACGGGACATGTTTATCATTAATGATTCACTATACAGTGCCATTTGATACATAGAAATACTTTTTGTTTGTTACTAATGTATTGTGGGTCAGTTGATGTGTTGAGGGGTCTTTCCCTTTGGTTTTATACTCAGTGTTGTACAGGTTAGACCAGTCAGGGTCCAGGTGGTCAGGGTGATCCTCTCTAGGCTGACATAGTCTAGAGAGAGCATCAGCCATGACCAGCTCTGTCCCCTTTTGGTATTGGATGTCCAAATTAAGCTGCTCCAGCAGGGACATCCATTTGGCTTGTTGCTGTGCAAGTGCGTTCTGAGTTTTGAAATGTATTAAGGATTTATGATCATTTAGTACTCAGACATTTAAATTTCCTTCTAGGTAACATCTCTGTTTCTTGCATGCATGATATATTGCTAGCAATTCCTTAAAATGTATTGGGTATCTCTGCTCAGTGTTGGTTAGTTTTTTGCTTTCATAACATACTGGCAGGAAGTCTTACTGCCCTAGCTGGTGGATGCACAGGACTGTGCCAATGGCGGTGTCACTGGCATCTGACTCAAGCTTGTAGCACCCATTGTTATTAAGGTATTACAAGATAGGTGCTTCAATTAAAGCTTGTTTTAATAGTTGGAAATTCTTGTCACATTCTGGTGTCTGAATGAATTTCTTTTTGGCATCACCCTTGGTTAAGTCATTGATTGGTGTGGTTAGTTTTCCGCAGTCTTTGATGTATTTCCTTAGGTAAGCTACCATTCTATGAAAGTATCTAACTTTTTTAACAGAGGTGGGGTGTTGAATGTTATTTATGGCTTTTATTTTGTCTGGATCTGCTTTGATGCCACTTTCAGAGACAATGTGGCCCAAGAACAGGAGTTCCTTTTCCAAAAATTAGCACTTACTTGGTTTTGTATAAAGTTTGTGCTTTGTGAGTCAATTGAGTGTCTTACTGACATGCGTGAGGTGTTCCTCTTTTGCTTTTGAGAATATGATGATATTGTTGAGATAGCATATTGTATTTGAGAGGCCATTCAGCGCTTAGCTCATCATGGTGACAAACGTTGCGGGAGCAAAGGTCATCCCAAAGTTCATTACCCTACACTCAAAGGATTCAAATTGTGTTTGGAACACAATTTTTTGGTATGTCCTTTTCCTTTACTTCAACTTGGTTGTAGCTTGAGATAAGGTCAATTTTGGAGAAAAATTTTTCTCCTGAGAGTCTTGTAAACAGATCCTCTATAAGTGAAAGAGGGTATTTATTCTTTATTGTGCTTGCATTTAGTGCTCTGTAGTCAGTTACTAGATGCAGAGTGATTTCCTTTTTCTTTAAGAAAAACACTGCTGCCCCATGGGAGTTCAGACAGGTGAATGAATCCTTTTGCTAGATTGTCCTCAATATGGGTTTTGAGGTTTTGGGTCTCTGTGGGAGAGAGTCTGTAGAGGGGTGCAGGTTTAGGCATGGCTTTACATAGGTCAATGCCATGTTTGACCTCCCGTTTGGGAGGTAACTTGGTGAGTTCTTCTTTTAATACATGGGTGTCTTCATTTAGGAGTGCCGCAAGTTCTGGGCAGTGTATCTTGATTGTTTGCATGTTATTTGTTTCAGTGTACCTCATTATGTGGAGGGTAATATATTTGGTTAGATGTTCTGAGTTGTCTTGGTTTATGACCTGGACAAATACTGTGTCTCTTAGAATGAGGTCATTGGGTTCTTTGAGGATGTTAAAATTGACTCTGTTGCATTTGATGGTCATGCTTTTTGTTTTCCAACATATGCTGGGGTTCACTTGGGTGAATCAGTCCATGCCTGCTACAATGTTGTAGTTTATGTTGTTCATGACAAGTCCTTTTATGGACGTTTGTATGCCTTGGAGGTCAATTCTGAAGGGAGTTGTTTTGCTTTTGAGTAGAACCTTTGATTTATCTGCCATTCTGGCGTATTTGAAGTTGGATTTGATAACTAGTATTTTGTACTTGGTTACAAATGGTTTGCTAACCATAGTGTGTTGTGCACTAGATTCAAATAAAATTTTATGTGTATGTGATTTGTAAGTGCATGGGTAGACAAGAAGTTGTGAGCAATCTTTGATTTTTACATTCATAAAAATGGAGGGTTGCGGGACACGTGGGATGCAAGCAGCAAAGTTTGTGCCTTGGTACAGTTTCTTGTCAAGTTGGGGGAGACAGGGGCACTTAAGCCTGTTCCCCCTCCTCTTTTCCCTGTTCCTCTGTTTTGAGACCTTTGAGGTCAGAGAATGTGGGGTCAGATTCATAGTGGGTTGCTATTTCAGCATTGTTTACTTTAGTGGTATCCTCTTTCTTGAGACAGGAGAGGTTTGCGCTTTGACTGCAATTGCCATTGTTGTCATTGGAGTTGCCATTGCTATGATTGGTGTTTTGGTGTTTATTGCCATTAGATTTTTATCTGCCATTGCCATTTGAGGAGTGATTGCCGTTGAGTGCAGCGTATTCCATGTTTGCGCGTTTTTCCCCATGCTTGGCTTCTGCAATGAGCACAAGCATGGAGGTATTAGCCTCTGTGCAGATGAGGGCAGCAACAGAGGGTTTCATGTTGATGAATGAGGCTATGGTATTTATGTTATCATCTTGTTCTGGGTTTTGGATTTTGCAGTGTATTTCCTCAAATTTATTGGTGTAAGCTGTGATAGTGGTCTTTTGAGGAAGATTGCTGAGCTGTATTGTAATATCTTGGAGGGACTTGGTGATGCAGAAATTGTGTGTGATGTCCGCTTTGAGCTCTTCCCAGTTGTCAAGCTAGTTGTCAGTTTGTGAGTCAATCCAGATGGCAAAACAGTTGGCTATGGCCTTGTACAGGCGCTTGCTGGCTTCCTGAACCCATTTCTCATGGGGGATGAGGCTGGCACAGAGTTTAGCGGCTGAGTGATCTATCCAGTTGATGATGTTTTCTTTGTTTTTACCAAAGAACTTGTTGATATTAATGTATTTGGTGTTGGTAACTTCACCTGTGATAGATGGTTGTGCGTTTGTTTTTGATTGAAGAGAGCAACTTTATTGAATTATCTTGGTGCATGCTTTGGGCATGACCAGACCTTCAAATACAGTGCATCCACTAGGCATATATTTGTCAATGTTGTGGGCGCAGAAGTACGTTTTCCAGATCTCCTGGGATGTGGCCTGGTTGAGTACGTGATAGAAGGTGGGCAGGTTTTGGTAAGTCATTTTCTCTTTCTTGGGTGAGGTCAAAAACCTGTAGCTGCTATCAGTGATAAGGAGTGCCTTTTGGGGAAGCTTCAAATATAGATTAGGAGAGAAGAGAAGTATCTTTTATTGGATAATATTTTAGACTTATATAGATTAGGCTGTGGCAGAGATTTAGTCAGATCAAACCTAGGGGTTATCATGTGTGGGATGGGTTTGAGCCACTGGATACTTGGATTGTCATGTGATATTGCTTGGTTACCATTCTTGGTATGTCAAATGGTATATTAGAAGAGCACCAAATTGGGCAATGGCTGGATGTTAAGTAGGTTGCCGGCAGCCAGAATGCTTGTACATCCAGACCCTCAACAAGATTTAGAGTTTTGAGTCAACAGTAATCATATTAACAAAGTGTTGACATGGGTGCTGTTGCCCAATTTCCCTAGCATATTTATCCTTTTAAGATGTAGCTTTAAGCTTAGAAGTAAAAGTCATTGTAATTTTCTAATACATTTTAAAAATCAATGATAATTTTGATCCTTTAGGGTTTTATTTTTGATAAGTAAACAACAAAATAGCTTTTATTATAGAGATCTTTATAATAATACAAATGTAATTAAAATAAAAGTATATATTAAAACATTCTTTTTATTTAAGCAGCAAAACAGGTTTAAAATCTTTTAAAGTTTCAAAGTTAAAAATTATTAAAAATTATATTTGAGTTGTGATAGTTGGATTAAAAAACTGAATTAGATAGCAGTTTTTATGGCAAAACATATATTTACACTACAAAAACTTACCCACCTCAAGATCTGCTTTAAGCAGAAATCTGGAGTCTGAAATTAAGATTAGTAGTTTGGAAATAATGACTTGCCTGATCCAAGATCTGCTGCAGGGGGAAGTGTGTGGTTTCTTTTAAAAAGGTTAGTAAATTAAAAAAAGCTTACCCAGCCCAAGACTGGCTTTGGGGTAAAAATCTAGAGTCCTCAATATAGTTAAGTAAATTTATAAAAAAAACAGCTTGCCTAAACCAAGATCTGTTCAGGCCAAAAGTCTGGGATTACTAATTTAGTGTCAAGGGTCTGGATGTACAAGCATTCTGGCTGCCGGCAACCTACTTAACATCCAGCCATTGCCCAATTTGGTGCTCTTCTAATATACCATTTGACATACCAAGAATGGTAACCAAGCAATATCACATGACAATCCAAGTATCCAGTGGCTCAAACCCATCCCACACATGATAACCCCTAGGTTTGATCTGACTAAATCTCTGCCACAGCCTAATCTATATAAGTCTAAAATATTATCCAATAAAAGATACTTCTCTTCTCTCCTAATCTATATTTGAAGCTTCCCCAAAAGGCACTCCTTATCACTGATAGCAGCTACAGGTTTTTGACCTCACCCAAGAAAGAGAAAATGACTTACCAAAACCTGCCCACCTTCTATCACGTACTCAACCAGGCCACATCCCAGGAGATCTGGAAAACGTACTTCTGCGCCCACAACATTGACAAATATATGCCTAGTGGATGCACTGTATTTGAAGGTCTGGTCATGCCCAAAGCATGCACCAAGATAATTCAATAAAGTTGCTCTCTTCAATCAAAAACAAACGCACAACCATCTATCACAGGTGAAGTTACCAACACCAAATACATTAATATCAACAAGTTCTTTGGTAAAAACAAAGAAAACATCATCAACTGGATAGATCACTCAGCCGCTAAACTCTGTGCCAGCCTCATCCCCCATGAGAAATGGGTTCAGGAAGCCAGCAAGCGCCTGTACAAGGCCATAGCCAACTGTTTTGCCATCTGGATTGACTCACAAACTGACAACTAGCTTGACAACTGGGAAGAGCTCAAAGCGGACATCACACACAATTTCTGCATCACCAAGTCCCTCCAAGATATTACAATACAGCTCAGCAATCTTCCTCAAAAGACCACTATCACAGCTTACACCAATAAATTTGAGGAAATACACTGCAAAATCCAAAACCCAGAACAAGATGATAACATAAATACCATAGCCTCATTCATCAACATGAAACCCTCTGTTGCTGCCCTCATCTGCACAGAGGCTAATACCTCCATGCTTGTGCTCATTGCAGAAGCCAAGCATGGGGAAAAACGCGCAAACATGGAATACGCTGCACTCAACGGCAATCACTCCTCAAATGGCAATGGCAGATAAAAATCTAATGGCAATAAACACCAAAACACCAATCATAGCAATGGCAACTCCAATGACAACAATGGCAATTGCAGTCAAAGCGCAAACCTCTCCTGTCTCAAGAAAGAGGATACCACTAAAGTAAACAATGCTGAAATAGCAACCCACTATGAATCTGACCCCACATTCTCTGACCTCAAAGGTCTCAAAACAGAGGAACAGGGAAAAGAGGAGGGGGAACAGGCTTAAGTGCCCCTGTCTCCCCCAACTTGACAAGAAACTGTACCAAGGCACAAACTTTGCTGCTTGCATCCCACGTGTCCCGCAACCCTCCATTTTTATGAATGTAAAAATCAAAGATTGCTCACAACTTCTTGTCTACCCATGCACTTACAAATCACATACACATAAAATTTTATTTGAATCTAGTGCACAACACACTATGGTTAGCAAACCATTTGTAACCAAGTACAAAATACTAGTTATCAAATCCAACTTCAAATACGCCAGAATGGCAGATAAATCAAAGGTTCTACTCAAAAGCAAAACAACTCCCTTCAGAATTGACCTCCAAGGCATACAAACGTCCATAAAAGGACTTGTCATGAACAACATAAACTACAACATTGTAGCAGGCATGGACTGATTCACCCAAGTGAACCCCAGCATATGTTGGAAAACAAAAAGCATGACCATCAAATGCAACAGAGTCAATTTTAACATCCTCAAAGAACCCAATGACCTCATTCTAAGAGACACAGTATTTGTCCAGGTCATAAACCAAGACAACTCAGAACATCTAACCAAATATATTACCCTCCACATAATGAGGTACACTGAAACAAATAACATGCAAACAATCAAGATACACTGCCCAGAACTTGCGGCACTCCTAAATGAAGACACCCATGTATTAAAAGAAGAACTCACCAAGTTACCTCCCAAACGGGAGGTCAAACATGGCATTGACCTATGTAAAGCCATGCCTAAACCTGCACCCCTCTACAGACTCTCTCCCACAGAGACCCAAAACCTCAAAACCCATATTGAGGACAATCTAGCAAAAGGATTCATTCACCTGTCTGAACTCCCATGGGGCAGCAGTGTTTTTCTTAAAGAAAAAGGAAATCACTCTGCATCTAGTAACTGACTACAGAGCACTAAATGCAAGCACAATAAAGAATAAATACCCTCTTTCACTTATAGAGGATCTGTTTACAAGACTCTCAGGAGAAAAATTTTTCTCCAAAATTGACCTTATCTCAAGCTACAACCAAGTTGAAGTAAAGGAAAAGGACATACCAAAAAATTGTGTTCCAAACACAATTTGAATCCTTTGAGTGTAGGGTAATGAACTTTGGGATGACCTTTGCTCCCGCAACGTTTGTCACCATGATGAGCTAAGCGCTGAATGGCCTCTCAAATACAATATGCTATCTCAACAATATCATCATATTCTCAAAAGCAAAAGAGGAACACCTCACGCATGTCAGTAAGACACTCAATTGACTCACAAAGCACAAACTTTATACAAAACCAAGTAAGTGCTAATTTTTGGAAAAGGAACTCCTGTTCTTGGGCCACATTGTCTCTGAAAGTGGCATCAAAGCAGATCCAGACAAAATAAAAGCCATAAATAACATTCAACACCCCACCTCTGTTAAAAAAGTTAGATACTTTCATAGAATGGTAGCTTACCTAAGGAAATACATCAAAGACTGCGGAAAACTAACCACACCAATCAATGACTTAACCAAGGGTGATGCCAAAAAGAAATTCATTCAGACACCAGAATGTGACAAGAATTTCCAACTATTAAAACAAGCTTTAATTGAAGCACCTATCTTGTAATACCTTAATAACAATGGGTGCTACAAGCTTGAGTCAGATGCCAGTGACACCGCCATTGGCACAGTCCTGTGCATCCACCAGCTAGGGCAGTAAGACTTCCTGCCAGTATGTTATGAAAGCAAAAAACTAACCAACACTGAGCAGAGATACCCAATACATTTTAAGGAATTGCTAGCAATATATCATGCATGCAAGAAACAGAGATGTTACCTAGAAGGAAATTTAAATGTCTGAGTACTAAATGATCATAAATCCTTAATACATTTCAAAACTCAGAACGCACTTGCACAGCAACAAGCCAAATGGATGTCCCTGCTGGAGCAGCTTAATTTGGACATCCAATACCAAAAGGGGACAGAGCTGGTCATGGCTGATGCTCTCTCTAGACTATGTCAGCCTAGAGAGGATCACCCTGACCACCTGGACCCTGACTGGTCTAACCTGTACAACACTGAGTATAAAACCAAAGGGAAAGACCCCTCAACACATCAACTGACCCACAATACATTAGTAACAAACAAAAAGTATTTCTATGTATCAAATGGCACTGTATAGTGAATCATTAATGATAAACATGTCCCGTACATCCTACTCTCACAAAGAGTTGACACTATATTAAGACATCACCGCCTACTAGGCCATACAAAAGCTAACAACCTACACCTCACATTAAAAGAGATAGTATGGTGGCCCAACCTCAAACAGAATATAGCTGATGTTCTGAAAAAGTGCACAGTGTGCAAGAAATAAACCAGTAAAAAGGCTCCTCAGCCAATGGTCAACCCAGTACCAGACCCTGAACCATTCAAGGTTTGGGGGCTAGACGTAGTGGGGCCCTTCCCAGAAACAAAAACAAAACAATGTTTGTTAATTGTAGCTATCAACTTTGTCACAAGCTATTCCATCTGCTAGGCAACAAAGTACCATAAAGCAGAAACCATCAAGCAATCATAGCTGACTACGGCACTCCAGACTACATCATAACCAATGGAGCAACCAAGCTATCAGGTCACGTAGTAAACAACAACTTAAATGTCCAAAAACATTAAACATTCCACAACCTCTCCATACAGGCCACAGGCCAACAACAGAGTGAAACACTAAACAGCAGTCTTATCAGGACCCTAGAGAAAATAATGGATGGCAAAGCCAAAGACACATGGCCACTATACGTGAAAAATGAATTATAGTATCCCAAGTCTGCACCAATCAAGGAACAGGCTATTCACCGTTTGAGCTAACCTACAGATACAAACCAGAAATAATTACCCGCAACAAGCAGCCCTACATAAAGATCCCCCCAGGAAACCCCCCACAGTAGAACAAGTACCAAATCTATAACACATACGCCTCAAAGCTAAAATAGCAGAAATAAAGAGGCTCAAAGCACAAAAGGTAACCTCTACAGAGGAACCACTTCCCATCAACTCCCCTGTCTGGGTTCTAGCTGGCAACAGAAAGAAACTAGACTCAGTACACAGGGGACAGTAAGAATCATCAATTACAGACCAGATCACAACACCTATCTAGTAAAATTCCAAGGTTCCAAACCCCAATTGTCAAGAAATACCACAGAACATGTCTCTGACTTAGTAAAGGAGAACACTCAACCAGACTGGTTCCAACTAGTAAACAGTTCCAGGAGCATCAGGCGGCAGCTGTGAAAACAAAGCCCCCTCCTGATGCACCAGAGTAACCCCTTAAGGGGGTGTCAAGGGTCTGGATATACAGGCATTCTGGCTACCACCAACCTACTTAACATCCAGCCATTGCCCAATTTGGTGTTCTTCTAATATACCGTTTGACATACCAAGAATGGTAACCAAGCAATATCACATGACAATCCAAGTATCCAGTGGCTTGAACTCATCCTGCACATGACTAACCCCTATGTTTGATCCAACTCAGTCTCTGCCACAGCCCAATCTATTTAAATCTAAAATATTATCCAATAAAAGATACTTCTCTTCTCTCCTAATTCTATATTTGAAGCTTCCCCAAAAGGCGCTCCTTATCAATATCCTATGTTTTTTGCTAGTTGTACTAGCTTTATTCTTTTTTAAAGCGTTCAGGGGTGAAAACCTGACAAAATTGTGGCCATTTTGACACAATTTAATATTAAGCTTAATAAAAAACTCAATTTACCCAGATTTTTCCTTTTCATTTACTAATAAAAAATAGTTTTTTATTTGTTTTCACAACGTAAAAGTGTCAATGTCAACACTTTTTAAGCCAAACTTATTTTGAATACTAAAACTAAAGCATCTACAGTAAAAAATTAAGTGCACATTTAAATTTTTTTATTAAATTAATATTTTAAAAAAGATATTAGCATATAGCTGATTGTTGAAAAGTTCATGTTATAAATATATATGTGGCACTTAATCTGGCTTTAATATATTAAGTTGGTTGGTGGCTAACAGGGATCCAATAATTTAAGTGTGAGTTACTATGTAAGTCACTATAGAATTTATTATTAAAAATAATGTCAACACTTGTAAATGTAGTTTATTTGCTTGTGATCATCCCCTGGGGTGGATTTAAGCAAATTAGAGTGGCGCAATTAAGCCTAGATTAATATGCCACCTCATATAAAGAATGTTGTAAGTGATGTTGTTGACACTTTACCCTTTTCAATACTTGAATACAACTTCTTAACAACTTCATATAAGTGCAATGGTAAAATATCATATTACCACCCCCCCCAAAAAATATAATTTTTAATAATGAAATAAAGAACCTTAAGACTTTTTTAACTTATTTTTATATGTTTTTTTTAATTTTTATATGTGAACAAAAACACACAGAATACAGTTAATTTTTGCTAGCCTGCTTAAATTTAATTAAGCGTACTATGAAAAAACATAGTAAATTTTCAAAAAAATGTTGAAAGTAAGAATGTTGTCAAAAATAATGTCTACAATTTTTTTAATCAACAGTGAGAATTCAGCTTTTTCTTACTAATTGTCACTCATAATGCCAACACTTTTCAGTTCTCACATATAAAACTTTATGTTTTACATAATAAAAACTTCTCATTTTTTGATATGTTGCATTTTTGACTTTGCTCTTTCATATTTTTTAATTTTTAAAATAAAATCTATATCTAAATATAATACTTTCACATAAGTATCTTAACTTTTAATTTTTTATTTAAAACTATAATAAAAGAAAAACTATGCAAGTATTTTTTAACTTTTAAATGCCAATAAAAGCCATCTAAGATTTACTTTTTGTATATTATGCTTTTTAAGTTGTTTTTGTTTCTTAAATACATTGCTTTATTTTAAACCATTTTACTTATTATTTTAGGACAAGAACATCTCTAAGCAGCCCAAAGGAACCAAGTGTCCTTCAAAGCCAACCAAACCCACCAAAAAGAAGTCTGTTTTATCAAAGAAGGCCACCCCAAAATCATCCCCAAAGCCCTCACCAAAGCCCTCCCCTGAGCCCTCTCCTGAGAAGAGCCCTGCTCACTCCACTGGGGGATAGGAATCTGATGGTTCCCTTACAAACCACAGTTTCTACAACTTGGCTTCTGACAAGGAGCCAACCAAGAAGCGGCGCCAGGCCAAAAAAACCCACCTAAGGATTAGTCTCCTGCACATGAAGAGCACCAAGATAAGACCCTTTCTTCTTTGCCCCACCAGATTTCCCCTTCAAGTTCATCTGGGGATGATACAAAGCCCTGCCCCAATTACTTCCCTGGCTTCTGCCATGCTCCTGCTGGCCCATAGGATCCTTTGTTGGCCCACCATATCTGCAATAACAACAGGAAGTTTAAGGTTCCTTCTGCCCTACCAAGATTTTCCCATCACTAGTGTCAAAGGTGGGCCAGCCATGGTGGCCAACAATTACATCTTCTCATGCAATAACGCCAGCCAGGGCTTCAAGAGCCAGTACTATACCTGCAAGGACTGCTCCTTCCCAGTGCAGCTCAATACTGAGCTCTGGGACTTGGTACAGACCATTAAGGGTGAACATACCTGCATTGTGCCCAACACAACCATTGTCCACCTTCTCAAATGGTATCTGGTGCAGGTTATGCCCATCTCAAAGGACTTTTCCCCAACCCAGCTGGCCATACTTACTTGCAAGTACCTCTCTCTCACCAACCTCAAGAGGGTGCTAACCCACACCCAGTTGGTCAAGTTTGTGAGTGATAAGCAACAATCCTCAAACCCCTAGTGCAAGAGTGCCACCACAATTGAAGATATGGTCCTTTCTGATGCCCTCAAGAAAACCAAGGATGGAGAGATGTTCCTGCTCTATGACTATGGGCAGGAAGTGGAGAGGATTATTGCCTATGACACAACCCAAAACCTGGGCCAGCTCAATACTGCTATCACTTGGCTGTGTGATAGCACATGTGCTATCTGCTCATCTCTATTCTAGCAGCTTTGGGTCCTGCATGGGAAATTTGATGCACAGGCTATCCCCCTTGTTTTCTTTCTCCTGCCTAGTGCCAAGACAGAGGTCTATGCCAGAGCATTCAAAATTATCTGGGATGCTTTGAGCTCCCTTCTCACCAACCAGCTTCCCCCTCCCACCCATGCCACAAGGGCCAATCCCTCCTCCACTGAGAAGGATGAGTCCACCCTAGCTGCAGAGCAGCTAGCTCATGCACGCATACTCGGACCAAAGGTAATCATAATAAACTTTGAGCAAGCTCAGTTCAGAGCCTTTGAGGCCACCTTCAATGAAGAAGTCCAGGGCTGCTTCTTCCATTTTAGGCAGGCCCTTGTCTAGAATCTCAAGAGCAAGAAGAAGTTTTTTGACAAGTATCTTACCAATGGTAAGGGGAAGTGCCGCTTTGCCTTGACTCATTTTGCTGCCTTGGCTTTTGTGCAACCAGATTATACTAGGTTTGGCTTTGAGGCCCTTCTGGAGGACGCTTACATTAAGAAGCACTCCATTATCTTCAAAGGTTACTTGGATTACTTTGAGTAGCAATGGGTAGGCAATAAGGTGACTTCCTGGAGAGGAAAAAGCAGGGCCACTGCCCCTTGGAACTGTCAAGGTGCCTGCCTCAAGGGGGGAGATGAAGACCACCTCTAGCCAGGAGGTTTGGCAGAATTACCTGAAGGTGAAGTTTGGGTCAAACCCCAAATACAACAAGTTCTTCCAGAAGCTACAGGAGATACAGGCTTGGACTATTTCCCAGTTTGCAACCTGTCCAACCAGGTGGCTCCCAAGAAGAGGAAGTCCAAGGAGCATGACTACTAGGATGACGTCCATAAGGTGGTCAAGAAGAATTATAAGGTGGCAGAGATCAAGAAGTACCTTGAAGATGTTGCCACTGCTCTTGATAGTGGCTTTAATTAGCCCAATAAACCTTGTTTTGCTTTCCTGTATATTTTATACTTTTAAATTTTAATGTTTACTTTATTTTATGGATAGTGCTAATCTTTTTAGGTATAAACAATAATTTTTAGATACAGTTTTAATGTGGTTTAGTAAGAAATATCTTATATTTTGTTATTTTATCTTTAAAGTATGAGATTTTTTCAGTTATGCTTATCTAAAGTATAATAAATTAAATATAGAATTTTCTTATTTTTGTAGTTATTATGATATATAAAATATCTAGATTTTTGGTTCATTGGAATTTTAATTTTTATGGGAATAAAAAATAACTTTATAATAAAGAGTGTAATTTACATAGTAAATTGAAAAATAGTTGCTTATATCTCCTTATCCTTATTACTTACAGTAATTTTTTATTGAATTTTCAAACTCTCTGGAATCATATTAGTATAATCAAGTAATTAAAAATATATTTTTATATTAAAAATGTTCAGGGTAAAGTGTGCCATTACTTAAAAAAGTGTTGAATCCAGGAGACAACATTATGTGAAACCGAGTTGTCACTTTACTATAGTGTCAACATTAAAAGTGCCAACATGGCCACTGTCAACATGGCGCTGTTGCCAGAAAATTGTACCCAGGCAAATAGAAAAATATTAAATTGTTTTAGGAAATGACCACAATTAACCCAGATACTGCTAAAAACTAAAGAGTATAAGCTTATAAGTGGAATCTAATGGCATACAAAATAATTATTTTAGAGCTACAATAAAAATATGAACATGTTAAAAAAAATTATATAACAAACTAAACAAAACATATATATTTCAGCTAAAAAAATTGTATCTTACAGTAGTTTTCAAACCTGTTGAGATAAGCTTATATTAGTCAGTTTAGAACACATGAACTCAATCTAAAATCAAAATCAAAAATCAATGAATTTATATTAAATTACAATAGATTTGGATCCACTTTGATTTTGTTTTTAGACTGAGTTCATGCGTTATAAACTGAATAATACATGTTTATCTTAACAGGGTTGAGAACTACTGTATGATAATGCTTATAGACTACATCAGCTAAACCAGAGAAAAATATATATTTATATCAAATGCTTAAAATTTAAAATAAAGGTATTTATTTGCTCTTTGGAATCCAAAAACTGTTATTGAAAATAAAAAATTATTTCAAAAGTATTGTAGTTTTAAGATAATGTAAGAATTATTCAATATTCTATCTCTTAAATGTCAAAGGTATACTCCATAATAAAAGGATGGTTTGTTTAATAAAACCTTGCTGATAATTTAATAGAGATTGTTGCATAGCATCTCCTTATACTTCTCCAATGTAATTTGCACAAAAAAAAACTATCATTTTTATAATAAAAAACTATATTTTTGAAAACCACTAAATCATCTTAGAAAAAAAGAATTATGAAAAAATTAGAATTTTTGCTGAAACTAATCAAAAAGTCTTTCTGCTAGAGTAACAGAAATATACCAGTGAGAAGCTGTAAAAAAGAAAACTAACCATAACACAACTGTTCTCTTGGTATCCTGCTCACCACTCATAGCTTTTTGCTCACTAATTCCGATAAGAATTTTACATCCATGTCAAAAAATATTGTAAAGATAAAAATTTATGTCTACTTTTTAATAAAAATGTTTAGTAGCTATATACTAGCAACACATACCAGCAGGATGCTGTGAAAGAGTAAAGCTGAGTGTACGCATCTTTTCTCTTTTGGAAGCCAGTCTGACATATATTTCTTTTACCAAATATAGACTAGAAACACATAAAAGCATGCTGCCATCATTCAACACTTTTTATCAACTATAAACTAGAAACGCATACCAGCAGGCTGCCATCATCAAACGCTTTTTACTAGTTATAAACTAGAAACACATACCAGCAGACTACCGTAAAAGAGTGAAGCTAAGCATAGTACAGCTTTGCTTTGTTGAAAGCCAGCCTGACACATTGTTTCTTTTATCAGCTGTAGAATAAAAATGCATACCATTAGACTGTCATCATTAAACACTTTTTATCAGCTGTAAACTAGAAACATATACCAGCAGGCTGCTGTAAAAGAGTGAAGCTAAGCATAGCACATCTTTGCTCTTTTGGAAGAAAGTCTAACAACTATTCCTTTTACTAACTAGAGTATAAAATAAAGATTTTTGAAAGCTACTGATTTATGTAAAAAAAGAGTTTCAGCTAGGATACTTGGACGCGTAACCAGGCAGGATGCCATAAAAGGGCAAAGTGGGTGTAGCTCAGCTTTGTTCTTTTGGCATCCTGCTTGCTACACCACGCTTGTAGAAAAAATAGAAGAAGAAATCTTATTGCTTGGATTGTTAGAGGATGCATTGATAAGCCATTACTTAGCACTGGAAGTGGTGCACCACCTCCAGTGCCACACTATGTGTGATGACTTATGGTGTTGGTCAAAAAATCTCAATTTTATTTCCTCACATTGCTTTTTTGGGTTAAAAACCCCTTTAGAAATAATGTGGAACTGCTGCTTGTTTGGGGGCTTTAGAAGAAAGTGACCTTTTGATGCATCTGTGGCTAACTGAAGATGCATCAGAAGATAAACCTCTGGCATATGAGTCAAGGATAATAAAAAGTGATCTTCTGCTAGAAAATTTGGTCCCTGTTACTATTTGATGCTTGACTTAATAAAGCCCCAAGGCTAGGATCTTTCTAGACCTCTGTTTGTTTTAATTTCAGACATTAGTTCATCAAGTCACTAGCTTAGGCCCCAATTCCTAAAGTTGCCAATTAAGGTCTCATTCTCAAGACTAGGTCACTTGGTGTAGTACTGTGACTTCTTTTTCCCTTTCTTGCTTTTAAGTCCTATTTTCATTGAATATTTTGCTAAATGTTTATTTGTCTATTAATAGATCTAGCCATGCCTGGACTAGCCCCCCCCAGTATGATGACTCACTATTTTTTCTCTCCTGTTGATGTAAACTATAAAACCTTTTTTAACCTCCCAATAAAGACATTTATTAACAGCAACACTTTACTTGAAAATTCTTAGTATACTTATAGAGCTTAAATATATGTTCTTTTAAGCAAGTAAATAGAAATGCTGTTTTGGATTCCTACTTGCTGCCTTGTTCTGCTTCTCCCAACCAAAAGACTTTTGAGCACAACAGCTTCTTAACCAAGTGGAAACTAGAAAATAAGTACATAATCACTATCATTTCCTAATTAGTATGATGGGTAGATGGATAATTAACCACCAAATGTAATTTTATCACTGTAGCTTGTTTCCTTGTGAAATTAATAGTGGCCTGATTTGGCTATCCTAAGCAACTCATTACTGAAAATTTAAGGGACTGCTGGGAACATCATTGAATAAAACTGCTTTAAGAACTCTTCATACTTGTTATTGACTTCCCCATATTGCCCACAAGCCATGGGTTAGAAAGACTAAAAGGCTCCTGATCCAAATCAAAAAATTCATAGGAGCCCCCCAAAAAGAATAAACTTAGCATTTACTCATAGTCCACCTCATTATATTATCCATAATTACCTGTGGTACTGGGTCATTCCCCAATAATCTAGCGCTGGATACCCTATATAGTCTTTCAGGGATTTGGCAAGGTAAAGTTTCTACTCAGCCCTGCTAAAAGGCTACTTATAATTGCACCCTCTCCAATTCACACTGGCCCACCAAGGCATAAGAAGAAGATCAAGAAATTTCATAGGTGGCTTCTTACATCTAATCCTGATACTTCAGGATGACCCTGTGTATGACATCAAATCTTAACAGGATAAGTTGGATCCCAAGATCAAATTTACCCCCAAAGGTCACTACAGCCCTGTATGACTGCATTTTTTTGCTGGATGATAGCAATAGCATCATCATACATCTAGAGTACTAACAATTTCACCCCTGTGAGATATTATCACCCAGAAACTCTTTCCCATTGCTTTCCCAGATACTCCACAGGCCTTTAAACTCAGATTATAAAAGGGCAGTAAAGAGAGTAAAGTGGAAGGATACCAATTTTTGGTGGGAATGCTGTTTGACGCAGGCAGAGAAACTGCTGGGTCAGAGGGTAATGTCCACCATATGACAGGAGCCAGCTTGATAACATAGGATAAGGATTGACCAAGCAAGGACCAAGGGCCAAAATTAGCACCACAGAATCCACCAAGCCTATGAGAATAATATAGGGTACTCCAAACATCTGGGTAGAAGTGACGTCAGTAGTGGCAGCATTTTCTTGCCGGAAGTCAGGCCCCAGGGCTGTAGAAAGGATTATTGGTACCAGGTATGCAGGAAGATAGTTATACTTATTGAAGAATAGTCTAAGCAGAACTGTGTGCTACTTTCCAACACAGCTGATTGTTTCTGTGACTCTAGATCTTGCCAAGGGGTTAGAAAGGAGTATATTCTCCAGGGTGAACTCATAATAGTCAGGGTTTGAAGGGTACTTGGTGAAATGTACTGGTCTAAAGGGTGCTTCAGGTGGACAGAATAACACAGGAAAGGGGTCCACGTGGTTGTTGGTAGGAATGGCAGGGGCCTGTGAGCCTGTGGGACTGGAGTGGAGATGGTAGAATACTAAAGCTAGATAGGGTGGAATTTGAGTGAATCAAAGGTTCATTTAAACTTTATTATCAGAATAACAATACCCCCATTCTCAACATAGTAGGGGTTTTATACAATAAAATTTGTGTCTCCAAAATTTGCGGGCTTTAGGTCTGCAGTTGTTATCCAACAGGGTATTGGAAATTGAAAGAGGCTTAACAGGAGGCAAATTCTGGGTTGATTGGTGTTGAAGAACAGAAGTGGTGATGCTATATTTTTTTACCTTTATTCCTTGTATCACGCGGCCCAGCCAGATACATCATTGATTTAGTGCTGGGGACTGGTATTGACTGAAGCTTATTGGAAGGCTTGATTTCAGGTTTAGTCTCAAATCTCTTTAGGCAAGCAGCTACTTCTGCATAGGTCTGGGCCTTCTGTGACGTACAATTAGCTGTGGCCAAGGCTCTATTAGGGAAAGCTTCTTGACTTAGAGGGCAGGTCATTGAACAGCATTTTGACTTGAGCCTGAAAAAATGCTGGTGGGCAGCTCCTTAGCCCTCTTGGCTAGTGGGTTGTATTTCTTGGGGACCAGGGTTAAATTCTTGGATTTGACTGGTGCACAATATTAGAATCAAAATGACATTCATGACATAAAGGGTAGTGTTAGAAAAATAGTAAAACTTGGTTATTAGCATATCTCACAACATACAGGGAGTGCTCTTCAAGCCACTCTTTGTGGTTCAATGGTTTTCCCACACAGTATAAGAATCACTCCTCTTCTCAATAAAGATCTGCTCATTATAAATATCTTTTCTGACACATATTAGACATTTTTCTTCCCCAACTTATAACTACTGAGACTTAAATTGTATTTTTAACTTCTACATGGTTCTATAGTTTCAGGTAAGATTTTATAAGTCTTTTTAAGTTAGAAAGTTTTAAAAATAGGGAATATTAAGTTATGAGCGGATAATGAAAACCATATTATGTATTATCTGCTTTTCGTATTGCCTTTTAAAGAGTCACCAAGCTTTATTAATGTCTCTATAAAATGTAAAGTAGCCTTTAAAACTATGAGATAATAACGTTCAGCCTTTAACAAATTAACTCGGTAAAAATAAAAATTAAAAAAGTTAATTTTTATCAATTAACAATACATTTGGTACTATTATGGTTTCATTTTCCACCGAGGTTATTTTATTTCAAGAGGAAGTTTTTCATTATAATCAAAGATTTTTAACCCACTTTAATTACCTGTTTAGTTCTATGAAAAATGTATTGTGATGGTCAGTTTGATTTAAAATTTAAGAAATTTAACGAAAGGTTTTTTATATCAATGTTTTAAAAATAACTTTGAGCAAGAAGAAAAAGAAATGAACCATACATCTCAGTACAATGGCTCAAACATTCCTCAAACATTATTTTTATACCCATGAAAGAAAATTTCGGCTTTAAGTATAGGGCCTGAAGTTGAAAATCTTTCAGGATCTTATATTTAATAAAATATTGTAAGATATTTGCTAAATCTTTGACATTTAAAAGCTTCTTGGAATATTGTTAGATAGTTTATCATGCAAAATCATACAATGATACCAGAAAAAATCATAATGGGCTAGTGATTTATTGGGAAAGTCCATGTAGTTGGGAGGCTTAATAGAGTGTGCATTTTGAAAGGAGCCATTTATCTTTTAAGAACAAAATCTTTTTCTGATACAAGCTAAGAATAGTTATAGTGATCCTAAGATAAGATACTGATCTTTATAGCTTTGGGACTGTTATTACTCCCAAATGTAACTCTTCAGAGAACTTTTTATTAGTTACTCTTAAGATATTATAGTTAACATTAAAAAGTTGCAATTTCAATCATATAAACTAATAAACTTTCTTGAAAAATTATATTTCCCAAAAATCAATTGAAGCTTTGGAACTATCACCTTTTATACATTTTGAATAACTTTAAGATGGAAACTTGTAATTAAACTACAAATGATTCAATCTGGCGCTTAAGCATAAAAAACCGTGTCACATGGTTTTATCAAGAGTTTTCAAATGAAATGAAGATAGAGTGACAATTAAAGGCTTCTAAATAAATCTTTCCCTGTACAGTATAATATATAGAGACGCTTGGTAATTTAGTGATGTTGAGATGTTTTCTAGAAATTAACCCCGTTTTCTAAACCAAAGTATGCTATTTTAATTTTAAAAAATACAATATTGTCAACTTTGCTTTTGATAGGTAAATTATTACCAGAAAATCTAGCTTTGTGATTGCCATTTATTTGCTATTGATTAGCTCTGTGACTGCTAACCGGGATAGGTTTTATTAAGAAGTAAAGGGACATAGGTAGTTTTTAAAAGCCTTTCAAAAAAGTAATTATACTTTATACATGTATTGACAAAAATACAAAGATAATAAACAAAGTTAATTTGATTTTTAAAATAGTACAAGTATATATTTCAATAAATAAAACATCTTATCAATTGCTTTTGTGTACTAGGGCTTTTAAATATAACAAAGATAATGAGATATGCTGAACATTTGATGACTGAGTCAAAAATAGAGCATCCAAAAGGACTTATTACCTTTCCTTCATTAGCTGATTCCTTAAGAATGACTGGTTTTAGATATTTCAACATTAATACAATGCAGTTGTTAAGTCGAATAAATTAAGAATAGCCAGGGCGCTTTGAGAGCCACTTTTTTATAATTGTATAGTAATTTTTTATTATATATTGTAAAAGCCACAAGCCTTTTTCATTGAGCCCTGGTTATTTAACCTTGCTGAATTCGAGTGAGATTTGTGTTACATACGAATAGTTTGAGCTGAAAAGTTGATAATTGAAAGAGGTATGATGCTTGTAGCATAAGCCTAAATTAGCAGCAACTTTTATTTTAGCTTACTGTTTTAAACCTATGTCAAATAAGCCTAAATAACTCTATTGGAAATGATTGCATCTATAAGGACAGAGCTATAAATGGATCACGAGACGATGTTCTTTGATATTTCAACATCAAATTTCTTTTTATGTGATTGGCAGTAAAAATATTTTGTAGCAATCCTCCTTTAAGAGACACATCTTATTCTACTCGGTATCGAGGATGAAGTTGAACCTGAAACCAGGAAAGCAAAATATTAAGCCCATATATGATATATTAAGCTTGAAATAGCTTTGGTATCTTGGAAATCATACTACTCTAATAATAATGAGCTATACCAAAATCAATCATTCAAAATAATATTTGTAGCCTCAAAACCCCATCCAGAATTCCCAAAAGTAAAAGTAATTGTAAAAATAGGAGAAACAAAAAGTAGCGACATAAACTAAAGGCTCATTCCATAATAACAAGATATAAAATTTAAATTATCAGCTCTTGCATTGCTTTCCTAGGCTCCCTGATTTTAATCTCTACAATTTTAAAAGCAGGATGATATTTAGAGTTTATATTCGATGTGACAATTGGGTGTCTAATCTAGAAGCCATTTATATTATCAATGCTTTAAAAAGTTCAAAATAGCTCTAAAAATAGAAATTGTGTTCTTTGAATATAAGCAAACTTTTTAGCCCCTAAGATTGAGTGTAGGAAAGGATATTATACCATCGGCTTAATACTTAATATAATTGATTGCTATTTTATTTATAAAAACTCTCAAGGCTATATTTTTGGTTAAAACCAAATTTCTCATAAAAATATGTAATTTAATGAACGGAGACAAAAAGTCCCTTTAAAAGATCAACAAACTAATGTTCCTTTACAGAAATAGAAATTTGACCTATATTACAATAAGCCAGTAAAATACTTAAATATAGGAGCTTCATTTGGAAAACATCATAAATAAGGCTTTAAACTATATATGTTTGCTAAAGCTATACAAAGATAAGAAAAAGGTGTAATTCACACAAAAATATTGGTACACATATTTGCTTTATATGTTTTCACAAAAATTCATGACCTGATTAAAATGTAAATTTAAAAAAATCCAACTTAAAAAATAAAGCAACAATATCATCCTTAAAACATAAAATGACTATTTATTTATATTATTAGATTTTTCCCATTACAGCCCAATTATTTTTGAATTTTATTTCCAGTGGTTTAATGTAAGAATCCTTTTGGTTTTTTGGAGTTAAAACATCTATTTAAAAACAGTATATACTTAGCTATGGAAAGCCATCAGTCAAATTATAAAGATTATTCTAATTCTGTTTCCAGCTCAATTTACTTTAAAACCAGGGTAGTAACACCTTTTTGTTTTTGAAAATTAAGCTCTATTTTTTAAAAATTGAGATTAACAAAAAAATACTAGAAATGATGTTTATTTTTACCAATTGACACACTCAATTGGCATGTAAGCTGCAAATTCAAGCAGTTGTTACTTTACAACTTTAATTATAACGTGAAAAAATAATGCTTGACTATTCAAAAATATTTTTCAAAATATTCCACCTCAGAAAATATTAATAACATCCTAAAATTTTATCTATAATTCAGTCAATATAAAATCAACTACTCTTTAACTTTAAAAATTCACATATTTAACAGCATAAATCTAAAAAATATCAAGTCAAACTAATTAAATAATCAATACAAAATAATAAACTTATAAATGCTAGTTTTTGAGTACTTCCATCCAAGTAATAATAATAAATAATGTAATTTTTGATATCAGAAAACTTAATGTGGCTCAATCTTGTATCTTTTTTTCTGCCCATGTTGTACTGGAATTATTAAAATATGAGTTGATTATAATGGATGAAATCAACAAATAAGATATCTATGTTTTTACTTCTTATTACTCAAAATGCAACATTACTATATATGATATATTTTTAATACAGTAGTTTCCAAAGCTATGGTACCAAGAAAAATAGCTCATCTGCAAACAAAATTAACCCAGATGCTAAAAAATCAACACATCTCAGAATAAAATAGTATTTAACCCAACTATGTGCTAATCAATATAAACTCATTGAGTTTTAATTTGGCTGCATCTGTGTTGAATTCATTTACAGATGAGTTATTTTTTCTTAGTGAAATTGCTTTGAAAACTACTGCATCATAAACTAGCTTTTAAAGAAACTAGTGTCAGCATTGAGTAGGAAGCCAAAATAATCAAATATTTTTTATTTTATCATGCTTTTCCAATTAATACAAATTCTTTTGAATATCAAAGCCTTAAAAATTAGTATGCTGTAGCTATGGATAAACCCCAAACTTTGATTTCTAAAGAGTAAACCCTATCATATCTTTAATATTTATTCTCATATAATTAAAAAATTATTAGTTGCTTTAATAAAATCTAGGGGATTTGATTTTTCATAGAAAAGTAAAAAAAGTACTAATTTTATTACTATAATATATATTATTTCTTAATACACTAATATACTTCAAACCCTTAGTACTAATGAAGCTATCTATTTTAATCCACTTCTTGGATGTTTTTTCACTATAAATAATCAAAAAAGAGATTCTAAGCTTTAAACATAGCTTTGTATAATCTAATTTTGATACTATCTAGTTAAGATTTAAAAAATATGGATTTATATTGATTTTTTATAGCAACATATTTATTATTAGAGAAGATAGTTTTTGAAAGTATATAATAAAATAAGATGTTTAGTTTTTTATTATGTATCAAAAAATGATCAATCACCTCTTATAATACAACTTATCATCTTGGTTTATGCTAAATATTTAAAAAAGTACAGAATAGATAAAAATCCCTCAATTCTTTAAAAAATTTCACCAGTAAAAAATAGAAAACCATTTTAATTTTACAAGCTTAAATGAACATTATTTTTTTAAGTCACTGGCTTTGTTTTTGTTGAATTTCCTGCCCCTGAAAATCTTATTATTAGATCTAGATCTTTTTAAAAACAGATCAGCTATGTTATTACAGTCTTGACTTTAGAGCATTATATTTCAACCTTTTGCTTTCCTATGTAAAGCAGTTTAAATTAAGAAAACAGGAAAGGGATATCAATCTTAGACTAAAGCCTAATTAAACCCTAGACAGAACTATGATGTGCAAACTTCATAGCTTCTTCTCAATTATTTGATCAAAATATACTATTTACAGGTAAGCTAAATCAAAACATCTGTACTGCTTTTTTATTTCTGTATTTAGATAAAAATTTATGCTTTTTTCCTAAGCATTTAAATTGAAATGATCAATTTCTGTCTTGATTTAACATTTGCCAACAATTGCTTTATTATCATACTGTAAATTCAGAACCTAATGGTAGAAATCTGGGATTGTCAAATCCTTGGCCCAAATTTTGAGTCACAATTTGTGGGCAACTCAGCTGAGTGAGAACCAAAATGTTTAATAAAATTTACCATCTAACTTGACTTTTTTGGTTTATTTAAATTTGCAACGTTTGAGTTCCTAATGCAGGTAAATTGACTAACTAGAGAAAAACCATAAGGAAATTCTGGATACATGGCAACTGTGGTAAGTTCAACTGCTGGTGATTGACTCTCTGGTACTAGACACTTTGTCAAGTACCAGGAAGTTGAGTGCTGCATATGCAAATCTATTAGTATTTTTGGCTTAACTGATTTTAAGCTAATTTTTACTAGTAATTTAGGGGTTTAAAGCCAAAAACAAGATTAAATTTACTCAAATTTGGCTCTGTTTAATAAATTGGTTAGCTAAAAAACAGATTTAAGGGAAATTTTAAGTAAATTTAATAATAGAAATGAAAAAACTTGTGTTTGACACTCTAAAAAAAGTGGTCAGTTCAACACTTTTTTAAGCCAAATCCATATTTTATTAATAAAACACATATGCGCTTATATAAATTTTATTATTTACTATTATATTTTTATTATTAGTGTCCATAGTTGTTGATTAAGCTCCCAAGCACCACTATACTGGATTTAGTGGTATAGACATTAATTAAATACCCCACTTGTTTTAAATTATGTCATTTCCAGGGGTTTGGGATGAAGTGGTGCCACATAAATTAAGCCCAATTTATTAAGAGATTTTATATATAATTTATAAAAACGGAAACTTGACTCCCCCTCTGTTTGACTCTATCCACTTGCAACGCAATTGGCTTTGGATTTAACTAATCAAAGGCTTGGAATTAAGGCTAAATTAATAAGTGACACACTATGAGCGCCACTTGACACTCATCCACTTGACACTTTAACTTTGGGATTAGTACAGAGAGCTTCTTAACGTTTTAACCAACACTATGGTAAATAATTCACTCCCAGTTCCTCACAGAATACCTTAATCACTAATAAACACCTTTCTACCCATTTACTTTTCTAAATTACGTTGTATTTTTTATTTATGAGCATATGAAACTGCCCTGCTTTTAGGTTAACTTTCAAACCCGTTTTAAATTTAAGCAAGTTTTATATGTAAAAAACATAGTGAATTTGATTTTCTGTTCAACTCTGGCATACTTGACAGTGAGAATTCAGTTTTTTCCAGCTGCTTGACAGTGCTAAACTTGACACTTTACTATGTTTTGAATTTTCAACTCCCAATAAAATAAATTCCATATAATATATATTGCAATTATAATTTTCTACTCTTCCTGCTACTCCCCATATAACTTTTATATACTTTTTTTGATTTTTAATTATATGTTTACATTTATTTAGCACTAAGATGTTATGCTGAACCTAACACCTTTGACGCTTCATTATGAATTCATTTATTTTCTATGTTTTATCCTTTATATCTATACTTTTGAATTATATTTTGCTTCTATTTACTTTGTTATGTTTTTTTCTTGATAAATAAAACTTTATTTGCATACTTTTTATTTAACTTTTTATTTGCTTTACCTCTTTGTGTTTCATATCTTTCATACTGTTTTATTTACAAAACCAACCTTTTCATTAGAAAAAATCATCTAAATCCAACAAGCCTACCAAGCGCCAAGCCTCAAAGGGCTTAAAAGAAACTGCCTCCACTCCCAAGCGTGCCAATAAGCCTGCAAAGGCAAAGTCTCCAACTCTATCTCCCCCCACTCCATCTCCTCCTACTACATCTCATCCCCTTCCTCCCCCTCTCCTTCATCTTCAACTTCCCCCCAAGTCCTTAAATAAAAGAGATGACTCCCTCACTGATCACTCTTTTTACAATTCAGAGGCTGACTCCAAGCCCACTAAGGAGCACCTTACCAAGAAGGCAAAGGCTGCCAAGGAGCCCACCTCTTATTCTGGTAAGAAAAAGGAGGCTTCCAAGCAGGCCTCAAAGAACCCTTCCCCTCCTGATGAATCTTCCATCCTCCCTCATATGACCCCCAAGATGAGCCTGAGAAATATTCCAAGTGTTGAGCAACTTGGGTTATTGCTGGTATGTTCAAAGCTACAGATAGATGTTAGCCTTGCCAAAGTACTCTACCTAATCCTATGCAAGAGCACTACAGACTGCAATAGAATAGAACTTTGAAGATAATTATGTTTATTGAAACTGGAGTATAATATAGCCAGCAGCTGCAATCTATCCAGGTAGAAATAAGAACTTGTCCCTCATCCTTTCAGGTTTCTGTATCAATATATACTGCAACAACCCTTGTTCTTATCCTTTCAGACAGTTCTCAGTGGCTAACTTTGCAATAGGTTCATCTTTGCTGGCTGCTCCTATCCTGATTGGCTGTCCTTGGCACGTGTGCTACTACTGGCCTTAGCAAGGTGTACATGGCACTTTAGCTACAGCCTACACTCTTCTTGAGATAGCCTACTGTCAGTTATTGGTTGGCTGTATCCTTACACATTTATTATTGCGCTAGGAAACTACACTGTATTTGGTTGACACTTAGAAATGATCCCTGCTCAGTCCTCCTACATTGGAAGGTAGAATTCTGGTATTCCATTTGTAGGGCTTAATCAGTGATCCTTTTCTGCCTGACAAGCCTTATGCTTTTTAATGCAACAGGTTGAATTGGGGACTATATTCTGTATAATAGCAGACTCAATCCAGTATCAGCCTGTGAATTATCTGCCGTGAAATGCTGACCCAAATCAATAAGAAACCCAATTATATACTGTGTAATGCTGACCCAAATTGGTTTTTTTGACATATGTGCATCACCTGTTTGATACATTCATATACACCCATCAAGCTGGGTGGGGCTGAGTTGATACAACGTCCAGCAGGATGGTATGAGCAATATACAGTTGATGATTTAGTGATTACACGGTGTGTAATCAATGATAACCACTATGTTGGCTAACGTTTATACAGTGTATAATAGCCATATCAATTATAATAAAGCAAGTAATATACAGTGTATAATCAATACACATTAGAATGATGAACTGTGATAATACAGCGTATAATTACTACACTTAATATTATGATAACCTAGTGATAATATGGCGTGTAACTGATAAATATCTGCATGAAATGATTAGCCTGATCATTTGTGGTCAATCAGCCTAATCTCACACCAAGAAGTTCAAAGCCTCTGTTCATATGGCTTGGGGTCTACTGGCCATCCACAATATCTACAATGTGGACAGAGAGTTCAGAGTCCCCAAGCGCTTCCCCTGTTACTTCCCAATCATGTCTGTAAAGGGTGGCCCTGGTTACGTTGCAGATAATTACATTTTCAATTGTAATAGTCAAAAACAGCAAACCATAAGCAAGCGCTTTGTATGTGAGGATAAGACTTGCAGGGCCCGTCTGAACACCAAGGGCTGGGAGAGAGTTACTGCTGAGAAGGAGGAGCACACCTGTGAGCCCCCCAATTACCTGATAACAAGGATGCTGAAGTGGTTCTTGTCCAGATGATCCCCATCTCTGCCAACCTCCACACTTCAGATCTGGCCATCAAGGCCCTTCAACACCTGCAGCCCAACAATCTCAAGTTGGTGCCAACTCAAGAGCAGTTGGTCAAATTTATCAGCAACAAGATATCACTATCAAACTCCTCCCCCCAAGGCTTCAGATTTCCTCTCAGAGCTTACGCTCACTCACAAGCTCAAGCAGCTTCCAAGTGGGGAGCGCTTCCTCCTACATGACATTGGGCCCAGCAGCAAAGACCACATAATCTGCTATACAACTCAGCAGAACCTGCTAGAGTTAAAAAGGGCTTCAACCTGGCTAGTTGATGGTATCTTTGCCACTTGCCCCCAGATGTTCAAACAGCTCTGGATGATCCATGCCCAGATTGACATCTGGGTGATTTCACTTGCTTCCTTCCTTCTCCCCAGGGCCACCAAGGCCATTTACACATGTGTGTTCTCAATCCTTTGCCAAGAACTTTCCCTCCTTCTCCCCAATGACAACAATGCCAATAAGACCCCCCCCCCACACAAATACACACCTGTGCCAACCCTCCTGCCACTGACAAGGACCAGGCCACCCTGGACTTGGAGGAAAAGGTAAGGCTGAGAGCTCTGGGGCCTCATATTTGCATCATGGACTTTGAGCCTTCTCAGTTCACTGCATTTGAGAAGCTTTTCAGCAGAGAGGTGCAGGGGTGCCACTTCTACTTCCGCCAAGCAGTTGCTTGCTATGTTCAGGTCCATGCCAAGCTTAGTAGGTTGAGCCGGAGGGACACTTCAGACACCTGCATATTTGTGCTGGCACAATTCAGTGCCTTGGATTTTTTAAAACTAGATCACACTGTGCAGGGGTTTGAGGTTCTCTCAAAGGATTCTTACATATCAAAGCATCCAGAGTTCAAGCCTTTCCTTGTTTACTTTGAGCCCCAGTGGATTGGGAAGGTTATCATGCAGAGGCAAGGCAAGGCCTGCGCCAAGGCCAGTTGGAACGTTTACCGGGTGGCGGTGGATGGTGAGCTCAAGACCACTTTGGCGCTAGAGAATTATCACAAGCATCTTAAGGCCAACTTTGGGCTCCATCCAAAGTTCAATAAGTTCCTCTCTCTCCTGCAGCATGAGCAAGAGAAACCCATCTCAAAGCTGCGTGACTTGGCCAATCATGTACCCCATCAAACCTACAACCTGGTCCACCCTCTTCACCAAGGCCATCCAGGGTGCGGCTAAGCACAAATACAAGGCCTCTGAGCTTAAACAGCAGCTTGAGCTTATTGCCACTGCCCTCCTGGAAGGGGCTAAAATGAAAAGGTGAAGAAGGATGAAGAGTAAACTTGCTTGCTTGCTTTTATGGTTTTAACTTTTAACTTTTTAGCTTTAATTTTTACTTTTTAGTTTGATCATTCAGGTTTTAGTTTTAATTTTAAAGTTCTTGATTTAATTAGATAGCAGTGAGCTTTTTATGTATATATGGTAAGTTTGAGATGAATATTTATAGCTGAAAGTGAGTGAAATATCTTAATTTTTGTTAATTTACAAGTAAAACATAAGATTTTCACATTTATACTTATATGAACTATATCAAAAAAAATTAATATTTCTTTATATTTTGCATGACTTCTATTATTGTGTTTATTGTTATTCTTGGTAATTGGAATTTTATTTTTTATAGTAATCAAAAATATTTATATAATAAAGAGTGTAAATTACATAGTAAAATTAGAAATATTTGCTTATTTCTCCTTAATTTTATTAATCAAAATAAAATTTTGATTTCAGTTTTTTGCTCTCCAGAGTCACTTTAGTATACCATAGCTGTAAGGCTTAATTTTTTATATTAAAAGTTTTCAGTAAATCAAGATCTGTTAATTAAAAAAGTGTTGATTTTCAGTTGTCAATCAGGGAAAAGGCTGAATTCTCACTTTACTATAGTGTCAAGCACCAGGGAGTCAAACTTACCACAGTTGCCAATACATGAATCAGAAATGCAGGACTCTGATGTACAATTTGGTATTTTCTTTAATTTGGTTGATTTGAAGGTAACATGAAATAATTAAAAATAAAAAAGTTGTAGGATTTCAAAATCCAAGAACCAAGTTGCAAATCACAATTGAAGGGAATTTGAAATAAATTTGATTTATGGGTGTCTCAAACAGGAAGTCAATGGGATCTAGAGTGAATTCACAGCAATTCTTTTGGGAATGACAGGCATTCTCAAAAATCACCCAATTTTATTTTAAGATGGCTAAAATTTATATCATAATATTCACTAAACTAGACATACTTAATAATAAAATGGACTAAAATATACTCTCCTCTTTTTGAGTTTAATTTTTTTAATAAAGTTTATTATGTCTTCTTTCAATAACAACCAAGTCAATGAGCTGTTCCCTGGCCTTGAAAAAATTAGGCAGGACTATGCTGGGTCTTCCAATAGTGAAGCCTCCATTTATGGCAACTCCCAACCTGTGGGCCCCTCTCCAAGCATTACCCAGGTGTTTTTTCTCCTTCTTCATCCAGCATGGCCATGTTTACCCATCACACACAGACAGCTTCTTACCCAAATCCTGTATTAATGCTAGCATCAGTAATTAGCCAATTAAGTCAATGTTGCAACCAAGTTTCCAGACTTGCCTGCTAATGTATCTTACAATACACAAGGGCTCTTGATGAGCTGTCCCTTGACATGTCTAACAACATGAACCAATCTGATGGCAATGACAAATGGTGGGCACTTCCTCCTAATTAGGAGCACTACCAATTTGACCTGTTGATCCCTGCACAAGTTATTCCTTGGCTTCAAACCTTAAATGGAACATGCCACTATGCTACCCCATTGTGGCCTGGTGGCTTTCCCCATATAGTATATTAATCACAGTATTCTACAATAAACAACATCTTATTATTCCTGTCCTTTCTATTAGAATTTTGTCTTCCCCAAACCAAATACTGAATGCTCATTGGTTCAGTTGCAACAGTGGTAGCAACGGTAGGTTCATAACCTACCTAAAAGAAAAATTCCTCCAAGAAAGGACAGAGTACAGGCTGTATGGCTACTCCCCATCAAGAAACCTTCCTGCCAATCTCCAAGGGGGACATCCTCAAAAGGTATGTCATCTATAAAGATCAACTGGTACTTATGATATATATAATCAACTCCAGCTTGGACAGCATAGTGCAAGTGTCACCCTGCCCCAATTAAACCAATCTCAATGCATGCTCAATCTCCAGCTTGAATCTTTTGTGGGAGGTGTCAAAGGGGCTGAAATTTTCAGTTGGCTTCACTTGACCAAAAACCGCCTTTGTATCTGGCAGGTGCCTGAGCCATGTGGGTTGCCACTGCTTTGGGGCGCCTTACGGGCCTGCTGCAGTCTGGTTCATCAACTGGGCCAGCCAAGAAATAGAGATTACCTGGACATCATTCAGAGACGCCATGAAGTCCTGCTACAGTGAAAAGTTTCACCCATTGTGGTGAGGACTCCCCTCCTGACCTCTTAACAGGCTGGGTCTGTTCCTGAATACCTTGCCGCCTGGCAGCAAGCTCTCACTTCCACCCCAAAAGCCGTGAATGATGGGAACTTCATGCTCCTTACCTTGATAGTTAATGGGCTCAACCCCCATATCTGCAAGTGGGTTCCCGTAGATTGCTGCACCTCCATCAATAACTTCTACAAAGCCACTGTGGATGCCAATATCCAGGCTTCAATGGGCTTCTGCAGATCCAATGATGCACTACCCCAATCTTGTCCTGCACCAGGAAGTTCCCACAATCAATTAGGCTGCCGCCAGCCCCACTAACAGGAAAATGGGGGTAAGCGTCCCTGCAAGGGGGAACTCCAGTTAGCACAAATTGAGGACCAGGGAAAAGCCTGGGGGTTGTAGTTACAAGAGATTCTACAACCCCACTTGACCCTCACTCCCAATTCCTCCTTGCAAAGAACCCCTGTTGTTACAATGTGCACAAAGTTGAATCCCTTGACGTATTCCAGGTCCACAGCACCAACCCTGTTCTTTAAACAAGCTATTCTTCAAATAAAGTAACTCACTTGACCTATCCCTTCTGTTTCTGTGGGAACACTCACAAACTATTGGTAGATACTGGGGCTGATCACACTATGGTTGACCAGATGTTTGCCGAATCTCAACAATTAGACCAAGTGCCAAGGAGGTTCAAGGCAGTACAAGTGGCTGACTCCCTTAGAGTGGCAATTACCCATGAGACGGTACCCTTCTCTGTGAGAATGGAGAAAGTCCAGGTTAAGCTCTCTGGACCAATTGTGACAGGGCTCAGCCACAATGTCATTGCAGGCCTTGACTGGCTTTGCCATAACCAACCCTACATCAACTGGAATACGTCTGTAATTACCCTCAATAGAAATGGGGTGGATTTTCATATATATCCTGTCAAAATGAGCAAGTTGCTTCATAATACTGTGTTTTTCATAATAACAGAAATGGGCTTATATGATTTCAAGGGGGTAAACTAGACTTCAACCAATGCTCAGTTGAAGTCATCCGCGCTGAACCACCTGCAGCCCTCCCCTTGACCACTCCACCTCCACCAGCACTTGTTACGCTCCTCAAGGAATATAAGAATGTTTTCAGTGAAACACTGGACTAACTTCCTCCTCCCCAAGAGATCCAGCATGCTTTACAACTGCAAGGGTTTCTTCCCAAAGTATGTCACCTCTATCATCTAACACCAAAAGAAGATTAGACCCTCTGCCAGCATCTTGTAGACATACCCAATAAGGGCTTCATCCGCTCCTTGCTCTTGCCATACAGGGCGCTGTCTTCTTTGTAGCCAAGAAGAACGGGTCCCTTTGCTTGGTCACAGACTACCACGCCTTAAATGAGGTGACTCTTAATAATAAATACCCCCTGCTATTGATTGACAACCTGTTTGACACGCTTTTGGGTGCAAAGATCTTTAGCAAGATTGATCTCACCACAGGATACAACCAGGTCCACATTGTACCAGGAGATGAGGCAAATACTGCCTTACACACACTATGGGTTGTTTGAGTGCCAAGTCATGAGCTTTGGGATGACCAACACTCCTTCTACCTTTACCATGTTGATGAACAAAGCATTTGAGGAATTGATTGGGAAATTTGCTGTTGTGTACCTTGACAACATTATTTTTTCAGTCAAGATCAAAGCATGCACCTCCAACACCTCTGTGCTGTCCTTGACACCCTTCAGAAAAATCAGTTGAAGGCTAAGCCTTCCAAATGCAAATTTCTCAATTTGGAGCTGTTATTCCTTGGTCACACCATCTCTGCCCAAGGGATAAAGCCCAACCCTACTAAAAATCAAGGCAATCACAAGCATGTCACCCCCACTAATGTAGGCCAGGTGTGTACATTCTTAGGCATGGTTGCCTACATGCGCAAGTTTATTCCTAATTGTGGGGAGCTAATTGCACCCCTTACTGAGCTTCTGAACACTAAACAGCGCTTCCATTGAACCCCTGTCAGAGATCAAGCCTTTGAGACATTGAAGCAATGACTTACAGCTGCGCCTATACTGCAATTTCCCAATCAAAACTACCAGTACAAACTCAAGACTGATGCCTCTGACAGAGCCATAGGGGGCGTGTTACAGGTGGAAACTGACAAGGGGTTCTTCTTCTCTGTAGCATAAAAATCCAGGAAGATCACAAACTCAGAACAATGTTACCCCATACATGATAAATAATTAGCAGCAATTGTGCACTGCGTTGAGAAATGGTGCTTTTACCTGGAAGGGGCCACCTTTTCACCCCATGTCCTGACAGACCACAAGTCACTCCATTAATTCAACACACAGTCCCACTCAACATACCGCCAAGCATGCTGGGTCAAGTGTCTATCCCCCTACCAGTTGCGCATCAAATACAAGCCTGGGAAGGAACTTGTCACAGCAGACGCCCTGTCAAGGCTCTATGTAGAATCCATCACTGGGGAAAATGGCTTTGACCCAAATTGGCCAATGCTTTACCTCCTTCCAGAAGCAACCCGTTACAAAGGCCTTAACTCGGTAACCATCTCCAAGATAAGGGGCAATGAAAGTCAGTTCACCACCAATGCTGGCAAAGTCTGCTGCCAGGTGGAGACAAGTGAAAAGACGCCCTACATTCCCACACAATGGGCGACACCATACTACATTATCACTGCACCTGGGGTCATAGGAGAGGATGTAACCTCTTTGAAATCATGAAACGTAAGGTTTGGTGGCCGTGTATGCGCCAAGACATTTTGGATCTCCTTAAAACATGTGTGCTGTGTGAAAAGAACCCATCTAAACCTGCACCCCCGAGTCCATCCTGCCCATTTTAGGCCATGGAACAGCAACTGCCAGAATTAACTCATTCTGCTTGTCAACTTACTGAATACCAACAATTTGTTGACATTCAGTAAGTCAACATTATTTTAGTATTTATCTGCCGGAATAGGGAATTTCCAAAACTAAGCTAATTTTTCATAGTGAATTATTAAGTCAGGATTGCAAAATTAAAATGGAACAGGCATAATTTCAACACCATTTAAAAAAGACTTATTTTTAAGCAAAAACCTAATATAATTTACTAAAAAAAAGGTAAGTTTTTTTTACTTTTACATTAAGGTCAACTCCAGTAAGTAATATCTGGATGTCAACCCCAAATAAGAATCCATAAATTTCTTAATAAAATACACAATATTCTAAAAATAACTACTTTTTATATTTTATACTACTGTTTTTATTAAATATATATTAATATAAGCATTGAACAAAGACATATGCCAACTTTCATAGTGTTTTTTGCACTATTAATATATTTACTGTTATTTTAAACTCATTGGATTAATATATAGCTTATTTCCAAAAGTCCACTTAAGCCAAAACACATAGATTAAAACTAGAATTTATATATGTATTTATAATGTTGACTTTGTATCAAATTGATGTGTCATCTAAATTTCAACAAAGGGGTTTGGCTAAGCAAACAAAGTGACATTATTTAAGCAAGATTTAATAGGAGAGCCACTATAAAAGAATGCTGACTGCCTCCATGTTGACACCTTCACTGGTTTATTAGTAAAACACTGCCGCTTAACAAAAAGCACACATACAGTGGCATGATAATTCAGGCAAAGTACCCAGGGCTGTATTTTAGACTTCCCTCTACAAACCCTATTTTTTAGTTTTCATAAGCTACATATGCAAATCTTTAAAAAAATTAAATATAAAAATAATCAATTTTGGCCTTAAAAACCAACTCTGGAAAATATTAACTAAGCCTTATAAGTGATTTGCATAGTGTTTTTCTAGTTTAATACTGACTGTCAGTATGCTGACAGTCAAAATTAAAGCGTATTTTTATGCTGACAAACAAAATTAAATATTTTTGACTATTGTGGCTACCAGAATGTTAACTTTTTATTTAGACATGGTTTTTTTCTATTTTTTACTACAGTAGTTTTAAAATCTATGGCAACAACCAAAAAAACTTCATATTTAAGCAAAATCCAACTATCAGGTTAAAATATACACTCTGTTAACAGGGATTTTTGGTGTTAATGAGAAAAATGGGTCAACACAGCAAAGAAGTGCTCACACACAAAGCAAAACTATTCAAAATACAATCCAAAATGCATTGATTCACAAACAAAATGATGTGAGTTGGCTTTTGGTGTACATATGGGTCATTATTTTAGGGATTAGGTCATTTTCTAATACACATGCTGCCCAAGTTGCAGCATAACACAGTTCAATTTTGAAAAAATCAAATTACAAATGTTTCTATTTAAAACAGTAATAACTCAACAAAAATTTAATATTTTTCCACACTGTAAACTATAAAAATGAAGCTAAGAATCTTATCTTTCTATTGGTGTTAAAATACTAATATGTATACTATATTGAATATTGAATCAAAAGCAATTTAAAAGAGCATATACCATATTTTATTATATTATTTTGATAATGAAATAAAATAGATTGCTTTAAGCTAAAAAAAAGGTAAAATTTTCATTAATCAATATATATTTTTTATTCAACAAAATTAAAGATAAGATCAAGAGCATTATTTTTAAATTTTATTTTATTTAAAAAAGCTCAATTATTTAGGATTTTATGGTAGTTTGAAGTTAGGATGTTAATTTATTTGCTGTTTAGATGAATTTTGAGGTTCAAGTGAGCTGCAAACCTCAAATTAAGCATCTTTTAAATATAATTCTTTAATATTTTATCATTTTAAAAATATGCAGAAGAGTTGTAATTAAGTTAATACATCATTTTAATTGATTCACAGTGATTAAAAAGATGACATGATGTAACAATTATGCTTACCTGCTCCACATATATCACTTGTGCATGAAAACTGGGTATTTTATTGATTTTAGGAATATAAATTTAAGTTGAAATTTTAATAAAAGCTATCACATCATTTCTTGCAGAATGGTGTCATAAGGCTTGGTATATAAGAGATAAAGCACCACCTAAGGTTTACTTCAAACTACCTTTAAAAAAAGATATCATCCCTCCAACCAGTACTCTTTTGAAAGGCATTTCTACAAAGCATCTCTTTATTATTAATCATAAATCCAATATTATGGAATCTGTTAACTTCACCTCTCCCATGCAGCCAATTTCCTCATTGGGAGCATCAACAAAAAAAGAAAGAATTCCTATGCTAAAGAAAGCATTCCTCTTTTTTCTGGAGGCAATCTTAATTCCTTCATCAATCACTTCCTCACTCAAACTGAGTTTGTAAAAACAGAGTTCATTCCTTTGATTCAAAATCAGAAACTAAATGGGATAATTGATGGCTTAAAGGATCTTCTGAAATCTTCTCCCCAAAAGTATCTCCCAGCCTAGAGATCTCTGGTTACTTACAGTTACTCTTTAAAAGAGCTTACTGATATGGGATTTAATATAACCAAAAGTGAGTTTGAATACTCAAGAAAAATAAATAAAAATAAAAGCGTAAGCTTAAATAAAAAAGCCAAAAATAATAACAAATATTCATTAAAAAAAGAAATAATCAAAAAAATAATAAAAACCTACTGGAAAATTCTTTTGAAACAAGCCAGTTTATAAAAAAGCACCAGAAAAAATTTAAAGACATTGAAAAAGAGATGAATGAATATTCAACTGAAATAAAGTATTTTCTATTAAAAACAAAAAAAGAAATATATGAAAATATGAAAATAAAAATGAAATTTCAATATCATTTTTGACTTATTATAAATTAATACCAAAAAATATAATCAAGAGTAAAAAACAAACTGACATGTGTAATATTTGTAACTTAAAATCATTCTTGGAAAAAAGAAAAGAAGAATGTGAAAGTAAAAACTTATTATTGCCAGAATCTATAAACAGTGACTTAAAAGCTATTAATCAGCACCAAGACTTTTATGCTCATCAAAATAGGGAATATAAGAAAGATATCAATGAATTAAATAATGAATCATGTATTATAGTTATAGATTTTAAGGAGAATTTAAAAGTTGGTGGTGGTCCAATTGAAACCAATAACTGTTTTTATTCCAAAAGACCTATTTCTTTATTGGGGTCTGCATTGGTATTTAAAGAAAACAATAAAGTTAAATATGAATACCATGATTTTTTATCTCAGATATTATCATATGATTCTTTATTTTCAGGTGAATGTCTAATAAGTCTTCTTAGATCAGATAAGTTTTAAAAAATAAAGAATATCAAAGTATGGACTGATAATGGAAATCATTTTAGATCCTATGAATTCTTATATTATCAATTTAAAGAGGAACCACAATACCTTAAAAGGTCTATTAAATACAATAGATTTGTAGAATGCCATGGAAAAAGCATTGTTGATGGTCACTTTGGTGTAATATCAAAAACATTAAAAGAGAAAGAAAATCAGCATTATATTAAAAATATAAATGATATTAAAATCTTTCAAAGCAAGAAGAAAAAAGAAAAGAATTATATAAATCAGCGCTATCAGGCTCAAATATTTCTCAAAAGCCATTCTTTTATATTTATGAGAGAAAAGTTAGGCCTATAAGGAAAGAGCTTTAAGTTAGAAATCTGCACATTAATCTTTCATATTTGATGAAAGATGGGAAGTTGTATACTTCACCTTTAACATTTGAAAGTTTCTCAGAATATTCTGAGATAACTTATCATTTGAAATCACATGATGATACCAGAGAAAAAAAAATATCAGAAGATTCTAGTGGTGCATTAGGGAAAGTTCATGAAGTAGGGCCTCTTACTAGAGGGTGTATTTTAAATAGAGTTATCAGCCTTTCAAAAACAGCAACCTTTTTTTCTGAAACAAACTAAGAATATTTATGATAAGCCAAAGATAGGGTAATAGCATTTATAGCTTTGGGGCTGCTATTACTCTCCCATGCAACTCATCATAAATATTTTTAGCTTGTAGTTTGCAGTAGCACTTAAGATATTTCCAGCAATATTATAAGGTGCAATTTTCAATTCTAAAATTGATAAGTTATTTTTTAAAAAAAAATCTAAGCCCAAGATCAAATAAAGATTTGACATTGATTGTGTTTTAATCTTTCTGAATAATTTGAATATGAATAATGTAATTAAGTTATAAAATAATCAGTCCAGCGCTTAGGCATAACAAGAAAAATAATGAGCCATATGTTTACTATGTGAATTGGTGACAAAATACACCCAAGCGTAGTGAGTCAAACTCAACCCAAAAATGAAACACAATAGCAACTCACAATGTAAACAAAAATCACTCAAATGTAGTGTGCAATGAACTGTACTCAAGAATGATACCAAGGTATCTAAAATAGGGCACACAATCTGAAGCATAAATTTTAAAATAATTGTGTTGGGTGCTTAATCTGGCAGTAAAATCTGGGAAAATGGGTTGAAATTTTTTTGGTTGTTCTAAAATGGGTGCTGTAAAACCAAAAACAACTAAATAAGAAATAAAAAATCTATAAAAGAGATATTGGGTGGGAAAAATATTAATTAAATATCCATATTCAGATAAAAGCAAAAATTAAAGTTAGGGAGTAACTTAATTGAAATTTATTTAATATTTTATTAAATTCTCAAAATAAAAGGAACACAACAACAGAGTACCAACACACCTGTTGTGCGCCACAGTTGCAGTTGCCCCCGTGGGTAAAAAAACATAGTTAGTGCAACCCAAGTGCCTACTCAGGAAGGAGAGTTCAATAGTGACACTGCACTGACACAGCCGGTTTGAGGAGCACAAGCTTCTAGGGTGCAGAGCATCAACCCTTGGGTCCCCAAGCTGACCCAGAAGCCCACCAAGGTTACTACAACAAAAACAGTTAGAAATAAGGAGGTAGAAATCACTTTGTATGTGTTCAATGTTGTGTAACGGCAAGAGTTGGTCCCGTCAGCAATGCTGGAGAAGTTGAAGCCTGTACTTGATACTAGCTACAAGCCCTACGTCAGTGATGGCAACCAGGAAAAGGACAAGGAGCCTGATATTCACAGATCTGACACGGGACAGTTAGTGCTCAAAAAGGCTGCAGCCTTCTACAACCAGGTACCTATGCCTTGCAAGCCAGTCCCTGAGCATGATCCCAATTCACCTACTCCTGCTAAGCCCGCCCACAAGCGCATCCCAGATATCAAGCAGATCATCCTTCTCTGTCTCATGCAGGAATCTGATGACTACAAGGCAGCCACAGCTCTTGTTGGGGTGGATCCCAGGTACGCCTCAAAGACCTTCAATAAGTTCATCAATACTGGCCATGTCCTTGCTGTGGATAAATCCCTGCGTGTGTCAACCATGCTCACCAAGGAGCACAATTGGGCAATCTGCCAGTGGATAACCCAAGATTGCCATCTTGAACTGGCAAATATACAGGCCATGGTAAAATCTACATTTGGGATTGAGGCCTTGGTTTCCTTTTATTATCATTTGGTTAAGAGAATGCGCTTTTTCTGGAAAAAGCTCAGGTATCCCCCTACAATTATAATAGCCCAGCCAACATTGACGTCCGGAAAAAATATGCAGAGGCGTACACTGCCCTCAAAGCCAAGGGGACAGTCAAATTCTATTACATTGACAAATCAGCATTTGCCTTGTCTATGCAGAATGAATATGGGTATGTCCCAAAAGGCTCAAATGATGGGGTAGCTTGGCGTGCAGCAGTTTGCGCCACAGCCTACTCAATGGTGGCTCTCCTCAATCCAAAGGGGCTCAAGCTATATCAAATGATATTGGGTTCTCACAATAGCTGTACCTTTCTGTCATTCCTCCAATTGGTCCAGGAGCACCTGAGGCGTACAGGCCTGGGCTTCACTAACATTATTGTGCTGGACAGCATTGGTCTCCATAAGGTGGCAGATATTCTTGAGGAATTTCCATCAATTGACACTAGCATTAGAGTGGGCCCCCAGCAATTGGCCATGGCAAATTTGCGCCTTCTCTTCCTCCCTGCCTATTTGCCCTTCCTAAATCCCATCAAGGAAGACTTTGGGTGGCTCAAGCAAGTTGTCAAGCAAGGGACCCCAACTGGGACTAAGGACCTTTTTAATTTGCTGCAGGCCAGGATCCACACCCTCCCAGCTGAGTACTGTGGCCAAATTCTATGGCCTTGCTGATTTGTTCATCCCTGCCTGCCTTGCCAAACAGCCAATCAATTAAAGGCTTATTTTGTCCAAATTTTTTATATTCTCTAATTTACTATTTAAGATTTATTAATTGACATTTTATATTTAGAGGCTTCTGGCCACAATCACATTTAGCAGGAATATCAATGAAGGGTTGTAATTTATTTATTTTATATTAATTTTTTTCTATTATGGCATCTGAGATTATCCCAAACACTTGATACTAGATTACGCAAATATATTTATATCACTTTTGTCAAATAAATATAAAAATCAAATTAAAAAATAGTTAAATGTAAAGTGTACACAATAGAAGTAAATTTTATTAAAGTAAATATATTTATGCCTATATGATGACCGTATCCAGGATTTATTTTGCAAAACTTGTTTGCTAAAATAATAATTATAAAATTAATTTTTTTAAAAAGCAAAATTTAAAAGTGTAGCTTATATTGAGGAAGAAGATTTTTATTGAGTGCTCCTGTAGTTGGTTTGGCGGTATGTACCCACCCTGCAATGGAGGTGGCGCACAGTTTCCACTGCCACACTGTGTATGGTAGATACACCCTGCTGAAAGTGTTCTTGGCGGCTAGTAAAAGGGAGGATAGTGTGGTGGGAATGGAGCAGCAGCTTTTCTGGTGGGGCTTCAAACCTGTAGATGCCAGCCAGGACCAGGGCGTCCTGGATAACATGGTCAACTGAGCTGTAACCCAGTGGGACCTTCTTCCCATCCAGGGAGAGCCTGGTTTTGTCAACTCCTAGGAGGACCCTATTAAGGTCCTCTATGGACGTGCTTATCCCAAAGTAAAAGAGATACCCCAGGTAAACCACCAGATGAAGCCTTTGCTCAGCAAAGGCTTCAGTAAACTTGCACAATTTATTAAACACAGCACTGATTTTTTCTTGTGCTTTTTCTTGACAAAACATGAGCTCTATTGCTGGAGGTACCCCTGTCTTATTGGCACGCCAGGCCAGCCCAAGGTCCACCAGGAGGATCTTGGTCTTCTTTACAACTGTTTTGTCTGCAACAGCCAATTTACCTACCGCGTGTAAAAGTTCTCTAACAGGTAAGACAGGGTGTGCTCCACCAGGAAGCAGAAGCAAGCAGCCGTGTGTGCCCAGCCCATCTCTGGTATATTCTTGAATGGGAGCGTTGCCAGGACGTCCCAAATAAGCTCAATGAAGTTTACACAGTAAACTTCACTGAGGACCACTGGGTCCAGGCAGACCAGTTGGACATCCTTGTAGGCAGTAACTGCCCACTTAGATGCCCCCTCAGCATGTGTAAGCTCAGTCAATGCCTCCTGCAACATAGGAAAGGACTTGTGGATGTGGTCCTCCAGCTCCCGCAAGAAAGGGGGAGACAGAAACAACTGCCTTGCTACATGATTGGCATAATTAGCGTAGAAGGTGGGGGGACAAAGGGGACCATGACCTGGCGGAGTTCACCGTCTGCATTTCTAAAAAAAAGATAAGTTTTTAGAAACATTTTATTAATTTATTTTTAGGTTACCTTTGCGGGTTTCCTCCTTGCCTGCAGCTTTGGCAGGCTTTGCCATTCTTGGTACAAGCAATTGCGCCAGCAATTTGGTGTCCTTGGTTCTTGTGCGCTTTGCAGGTTTGAGATGGGTATACATCTCAGGGTCATCAACCCAGACAGAAAGCGCAGAGAGGGCAAAGGACTTGAATTTGAGGCCTTCCACCATGGATTTTCTGGACATTTAAAAGGCGTTCAATGGTTGTTTTGGATGTGTCTGGCATCTTGTCCATGAGTGCCTTGGTAGACACCTTTTCAATTTTGTCTCCTGTAAGGACAGCAACCTTCACTTTTGCCTTGACCTTTTGGTCAATATCTTTAATTTTAGCAATTGCTGAGTTGAGGTCTTTGAGTAATTTTTTAAAATCTCTCTAATTGTATTTTTACTAACCTTTCCATATGTTTTTATATCTTCTATCCCAATAAAATCTGTGATATTCTAATACTATTGCCTCTTTGTTTATTTCTGTTTGTTTTCTCATTTACTACATTATCCCATTTTTTACCCATTATGTATATGTTTTACGCTCAACTCAATATTTGTTGTTTGCTTTGTGTTGGCATTGTTTCCTTAATTGCCATATTACTTTTGGCACTTTGCATTACCCCTTGTGAAAATATTAACAACAATTTGGTGATTAGCTAAATTTGAACTAGAAAATTATAGGTTAATTGTGTTTAGATAAAGCTGTTACTGATCTGAATTCAAAACCTTAATGATAAACTTTAAGCCAATCAGGAGCCAAGTGATAAAGTGATTGTTGTGATATAAAGGGTCATTCAATAATTCTTTGATGCATGTGCGCTAATTAATATGATTGTCTGGTTGTTTTGCCATTGTGCGCCATTGCCGCTGTGGCAAGTTGTTGATGGACTAGTGCTCAATCAGCTGCTTAGTTAGCACTAGTCAACCAACAACTTGCCACAGCAGCAATGGTGCATAATGGCAAAACAAACCAGCCAATCATATTAATTAGTGCACATGCACCAAAGAATTATTGAATGACCCTTTATGTCACAACAATCACTTTATCACTTGGCTCCTGATTGGCTTAAAGTTTATCATTAAGGTTTTGAATTCAGATCAGTAATGACTTTATCTAAATGCAATTAATTTATAATTTTCTAATTCAAATTTAGCTGATCACCAGATTGTTGTTAATATTTTCACAAGGGGCTGTGCAAAGTGCTAAAAATAACTCTGTGCTCTGGATCTAGATACATGGCATAGTAAATATATGGTTTTATAGAAATAAGCTGAACATAAAGAATAAAAGCAACTATAAACAAAGAGAACATGAACAATTGAAATTCAAAATAAAGATAATATAAATAGAAAATGTTTGGCAACAGGGGGTTTATTGGGGCAGGGAAGAGTGATGCCTAGTAGCAGAATAGCGCAGGAAGGAAGACGTAGAGGTGGTGCTGGCCTGGGGGGTCTGGGATTGAATGGGTGGGGCTGGAAGGTGGGGGTAGTGGTGGCAGGGGTAGGGATAGGAGGATTGCATATGATGGCTGCCATATAACGCTTGTTATATTCCTTGTCTGTCATTGGCTGGATGGGTTGATAGGTGGCTGTGGCACAGGGTGGGAGGCGCGTATCCTTACAGGATTGGTTGCCCATATTCACATGGAAGACAATCTGGGAAAACAAGTCAGCCATCCATCTGTTGACAGAAGAGAGAATTGTGGTCAAGGACCTGAAGATAGAGGTCCTTGAAAGCCTGAGGGCAGCGCTTCTGGACTATGTCTTCAATATTGAAGAAGACAACATCACCCAAAAGGATGTCTGCATGGCCGGCAGGGTAGACTGAGGCCTGGTGCCTGCATTCCCAAATGGCCTTGAGGACAGTGGAGCTACCCTTTATCTGGTGGCTCAAGAAAACCTGGTGCTTGGAATTTGTGCCATCCCAGGAGTCAAGTAATCCAATGAGGATATGGCTGTACTTGTATCCATCAGTGAAATCTGGGTTTTTTCAATAGTAGACAAAACCCTTGGCTGAAACAGCCAGAAACGCACCAATGAATGTCCCCTTCTTGACCTTCTTACTCCCTTTTTGGGTGACAGCTCTTCCTTTGGCACCAAAATTGTAAAAAAAACTATTTTGATAGCTTACAATAAGAGACAAACATGATGTCATCCTAAAAACTTGTCAAGCATTGAACCAGGGTGAATTTGATGGTAGGATCATATGGGGAATCCTCAGCACCATCCCATTGGTTGCCAGCAACATTAGTCAGCACATTGACTGACGCCACCTTCTCATACATCCAGAGCTGTACCATGCACTCAGACACCCAAATGCCATGATGTGCGAGTTGCTTCTCAACCTGGGTCAAGGGAAGCTTGGGGTCCCGCTGGAGAAGGTCAAGCATGATTGGGTAGGCTTCTGTGATTTGGGACTTGGGGGCCTTCTTTGGCTTCTTGGCTGTCCCAATCAGATTCCCCTTATTCATCAGGTTGTTGAATTCCCGCATGATAGTAGCCTGGGTAAATTGCAATTGGCTAGCAATCTGTTCCCAGGACAGACCCTGTAGGTTCAGTGCCACAATTTCCTGAAGAATTTGGGCAGTAATTATTATGTGTTTGGGGCACTGGACAGCAGAAGCTGAAGTCTGATTGGCTGTAGGGGGGCAGGTTGGGTGGTGGCAAAATGTTTTTCCTAATCAAGGTTGCCATCCTGATTGTTTGGTTGGTTGGTTGGCAGGCAGCTTGTGCAGGGGTGGGTACAGGAGCAGGGGCAGGGGCAGAGCTAGACACTACATGACTACTGAACAAGTCAAAGGCATAAGAGTTGGGGGTCAGGTACAGGTTGGCTTCCTTGTTACCTGCCTCACAAGCTTGGGTATAAACAGGTGCCTCCACGCCCTGAGCCTCACCTTCAAGGAAGCTCTCTTGGCTGCTGGTTTGGCTGCTGGCGCTGTTGAAAATGTTGTTGCTGTTGAAAACCATCTTAAAATAAAGTCTAGGATAAAATCACTAAAAGTAGAAGTTTTAAAATTTTATGATTTATTTTTATTGTAATCTCAAGTCCATATTTAGAAAGTTCTCAAAACCATTTCATACAAATCTGGAGCCATGAAAATGAATAAAATGCCTCTGTTCCTAAATTGATTAGCTGTTGACTTTGGCTGTTAAACTGTTATTTTTCTATTTTAGGCTGCTCATACTACACATCTTGTGTGAGTTCATTTTGTTTTGTGCTTGTGGAACTTTGCTTCAAATTTGCTCAAATTTTGTTTCATTTTAGTCCTTCTGGTGGTGCCTCATATGAATCCTGATTGAATTATAATATACTTCTGTAATAGCATCCATACATCTCACTTGTTGTGTCAGTTCATTTTGATTGTGGTTTAAACTATGACACTTGATGTTTTATATATCAATTGTATAATGGGCTAGTGAATTTTTTTGTTTGACAGTTCATTTATTAACCAAAAATATTTAAATTAATTGAATCCTGATTCTTGCGCGCCTTGGATTTTGTTTATATATGGAACCATTTTGTTTAAATCTGAGGCATTTTTGGTTGTTGCCATAGCTTTTAAAACTAATGTAATAAACTAGCTCTAAAACTACTTTACATACTTCTATAAACTATTTACTTAATAATAAAATTCAAAATAAGTTATTTTTTATTTAATTTTATTCATGTTTCAACTGATTATTCTTACTTTATGAACTCTACTCTAATTATTGTAGGACAAAGCTTCCAAAAAGCCACAAAAGAGCCCCAAGTCAACTAAGAAAGTACCAAAAGCCTCTGGAAAGACCCAAAGTCCCTACCCCAACAAAAAATTAGCCAAAGAGCCCTCAAATAAACAGAAGACAAAGGAGAAGACCCAGACCCCAAAAGCAAAGAGCCCTCCCCTGACCCCTCCTCTTCTCCAAGCTGGTACCAATCAGAAGGAGATGAGGTTTCACTAAACAAGCAAGGAAGAAAGAAGACACCCAAGAGTCCAAAACCCCAGCCAAGCCCAGATTAATCAAGCTCAAAGAGATCAAGCCCCAAGGAATCAAGCTCATCCCAGTCCAAGAAGCGCAAGAATCCAACTCCAGATAATTCCCCTCCACCACCCAAGGAATCTGCACATCCATCCTCCTCATCAAGTATCAATAAAAAAGATCCTGATGATTACCTGTCTGACTGTCATCAAGCACCAATTGGCCCATAAGATCCCCTAAAGGTTCACAATATATGTAACGTCAAAGGAGAGTTTAAGCTCCCAAAGAAGTTCCCTCAGGTTTCCCCTCTAATTTCTGTCAAAGGAGGTGCAAGTTTAGTCTGTGATGATATGTTTTTAATTGCAACAATCAGAAGAGGGCAGGAAGAAGAGAGCAAAAAAAGCATTATGTGTGTGAAGATAGAAGCTGTGCTACCAGGATCAACACAGAAGGATGGGATAAAGTCACTAGTGAAAAAGGAGAGCACACATGCATTGCTCTAAACAATCTTATTGAAAAGCTTCAAAAGTTGTACCTCTACCAAATGGTTCCAGTCTCCAAAGACGTCAAGGCTTCTGATCTGGCAGTTAAGGCCACTACACACCTAAGTAATGAGAACCTGAAGCTCATCCCTGACCCCAACCAGTTAGTAAAGTGCATATGTGACAAACGCCATGATCTATTCCCCCATAAGAAATCTGCCATGGTCCAAGGAGAGTTAGTCTTGACAGAGGAGCTGAAGATGTTCAATGATGATGAGGTATTCCTTTTACATGATGATGGGCCTACAGAAAAGGCAAGAATTATATGCTATGCTATACAACAGAACCTGGAGCAGTTAAGAGATTCAGGGACCTGGTTATATGACGGTACCTTTGCAGTATGCCCCTGCCTTTTTTACCAACTATGGGTTGTACATTTCCTTATTGAAGGCAAGGTGCTCCCATTTTCCTACTTTCTGCTTCCTGGGGCAACAGAAGAGATCTACACAAGGGCCTTTAAAATCCTTCAGGAGGGCATCAAAGCCCTACCCAGTTTTAAAAAGAGTCACCCTGGCCATAACACTAGAGCCAATCCAGATGATGATGAAAAGGATGAAGCCACCCTTGCTGCAGAACAAGAAGCATATGATAAAGCACTTGGCCCCTCAACTATAATCAGGGACTATAGAACTGCCCAGTACAACGCTTTTTTAAATACCTTTGATTGAGAGGTCCAGGAGTGTTTTTTCATTATTGACAAGCTGTCAACAGGCAACTAAAGGGTCTACCTGAGCTCAGCAAGCCCCACTGTCTAGATACATCAGGAAAGTTCAAGTTCTTAATTCATCAGTTTGTAGCACTAGTCTTTGTAAAGCCAGAGCATACTGGACAAACCTTTGACCTCTTATGCCAGGATCCATATGCCAAGAAACATGAGGATGCCTTCTATCCTTTCATTTAATATTATTAACAAAAGTGGATTGGACGTAAGGTCACTAAGCGCCAGAGCAAGCCCAGAGCCAAAGCCAACTGGAACTGCTACCAGGCATTTCTTAAAGATGGGATGAAAACTACTTCATCTTTAGAGGGCTGGCATAAGCATATCAAGTCCTCCTTTGGAATCAAGCCCATATACAACGCCTTCTATGAGCACCTCAAAGTCTAACAGGGGAAGACTGTTGCATCCATCAGAGATATTGAGAACCGCCCATCAAGAAGAAGAGAGCCAACAAAGAGAAACAATATCAAGAGAAGATCAAGGAAGTTTTCAAGGCCAAATATAAGCTTTCAGAGATTGGGGAATACATCAAGAAGATTGCCACAGTTCTTAATGGCAACCAGGTGATCACAGTCTAGCTTTTAATTAAATTTATTGAGTATTGCCTAATTTTTTATATAATTCTTACATGTTTAGTATAATATTTTTAAATAAATAGTTATTCTAAATAACCTATTAATAATTTATGATACTGTTTTTATAAAATCATTGATTTTTTATTGATAGTTTGATGCCTTAGACTGTATTACATGGCCTATATTGGTATTTTATTAGTAAGTTATATGTTTTTTGTAGTTTTTAATATAAAAAACTTTATGTTACTGTTTCTGATTGTTATTAATTTTTATAATATGTAAAATTATATGTATTACCTTTTTGCATATTGGATTTTTTTATTTTTATAAGTGGGAAAAAATATTTTATAGTAAAGATAGCTAAATTCATAGTAAATTATATTTGAAGTGGGTTTTCCTTTTATTTTTAGAAAGTTTTGCATTATTTTTTATTTTATTTTTGAATTCTACATGATCATATTATCCTTTAAAGTATCTTGAAGCTTAATTTTTATTAAGTAAAATGTTCAGGAAACCAGTTTCTGCTTTTTAAAAAAGTGTCAACATTTAGCAGTCTGCATGAGTAAAAACTTAATTCTGACTTTCCGATGCTGTTGACATTAAAGTATTTTTAATTCTGATTGTTAACATATAGTTAGTCAACTTGCAGAAAGAGTTAATTCTGGAAGTTGCCCATGGAACCCTTTGAGCAGCAGACCCTTGATATTGTTGGGCCCCTCCCCAAAGACAGACTGGGGAAGATGTACATCATAACAGCCATTGATTACTTCACCCAAAGGCCAGTAGCATGGGAAATGTCTAATCACACTGCCACCATCATCACCTGCTTCATTGGCAAGGAAATTGTGGCTTGCTTTGGGCAACCCAAATGTCTCATCACAGATGGTGGCCACAAGCTTGTTGAGCATGTCATGAAGGGCTACTGCACCAAAAATGCCCTCTAACAGATAGTCACCACCCCCTATCATCTGCAAGCCAATGGACACGTAGAGCAATTAAATGGCTCCCTGGTTCAACTGATTGCCAAGATCTCCCAGGAGCATCCCAATACTGTGTGGACTGAACACTTGCCCACCACTCTACTTATCTTATAAGCAATAATCAACAGAGGCACCAAGTTCAGCCTCAGCGCTTTGGCTTTTGGAACGCCTGACAGTCTGACAGGAGTTGAACAGGGGAAGCTATGGTCCATAGTTCCTGGGAAGCCCCCCCTTGTTGACTACTCCTTCCCTGATCCAGTGATGTTTCAAATCCTGATACATTAAACACAAGCAAATTGAGTAGGGGATAAAACACCTCAAGGCCAGATAACCCGTAGCTGATTCCTTCTATGCCCTCAACCCCAATTCAGCCAAATTAGAACCTAATCACTTGGGGCCCTTCAAGGTAGCCGCAGTCTATGACAACCATACCTACCAACTTGGAGATGCTCAAGGAAACACCAAGAAGCTTTGCCACACTTGCTTGCACCCCTGCTGTGCCATCCCCACACACAGGCTGTTTGTGTGAACCTTCCCAGATCTTTTGCAGGATCCAATCCTGGTGTCTGACAACAAGCAGGGGGCAAGGGGGGTGTTGCAACTAAGTTTCCTGGCTTGCCTGCCAATTTATCTTACAATACACAGGGGGCGCTTGATGAGCTGTCCCTTGACATGTCTAACAACATGAACCAATCTGATGACAATGTCAAACTGCGGGCACTTTCTCCTAATTAGGAGCACTACCAATTTGACCTGCTGATCCCCGTACAAGTTATTCCTTGGCTTTGAACCCTACATGGAACATGCCACCATGTCACCCCCTTGTGACCCTGTGGCTTTCCCCATATAGTATATTAATAATAATATTCTACAATAAACAACACCTTATTCTTATTATTCCTGTCTTTTCTACTAGACTGTTATCTTCCCCAATCAAATACTGAACTCTAATTGATTCAGTTGCAACAGTGAGCTGGTGATTGATCCCAGCTAGTTAACTGATTAATGTTTTAACTGCATTACAATGTGGCTTAAAGAGGGTTACATTATCCTCCTGTATACTTATTTCTGTGGGTATAGTCTTATTGGTGTATTCTAACTTTTCCCAACTTTGATTGAAGGAGCAGTTGCTTGCATGGACAGGTTTCAAATCCATTGGTTGTGTATGAAGCTGCACCTTTGCAGAACCTGTTTTTGCATTTGAAATCATTTTTGAGCTTTTGCTTTTACTACTAAATGATTGATTTTTCAATATAGATGTTTTAAGGCCAGCCAAGGGTTCCAAGTTTGAATCCCAAAATAGAGTACAATCAGGGAGAGGCCTGGTACCAATTCTTGACTTGAAAGAAATTTGTTAAAATTAATAGTATTAACAAGCTGATCTTCCATCAATATAAGTGTATATGACCATAATTGACTGTTCTGTGGTAAAGAAATTATCTTGATCTCATAAAGATGATCTAGTAGCCAAGAGTTCTGGATAAAATACGCCATTTTGAAAACGCTATCTTGATTTACGCCATCTCAATTTACGCTATCTCAATTTCTATAGTAAAAACGCCATTTTAATTTATGGCATTTTGACTAAGAAAAACTGTTTTTAAATTTTTAAATTTTTTGAACTCCAAAAAAACCCAAATAATTCTGAAAAAATAAGATTCAAAATTATTTCTAGGCTTAAAAAAGCCTCAGGATTCCAAATCTGCAATAAAAAATAGGGTTAATTTGTAGCAACATAGTTGCATAAAGCCCAAGAGTTAAAATGTACCCAAAAACAAATATTTTCATCTGTTATAACTATGATTTATACTTTAAAATAAGAAAATAATTGTATTAAATACTAAATAAGAGTCAAAAATAATAAAATTAAAAGAAAGAAGAGAGAATATAAAGAAAAGTTTATTAGTAAAGGGCTCAAACATTGGTTGACAGTGCTACTGAGATGGTCTGAAGATGTTCAAGCTTGCTATCCTTGGGATAGTAGGCAAGGACCACCTTGCTAATTTCTGTATACTTTTTCACCGCTTTTGTCTGCTTGAGGAGCTGCTCTTGGACTTCATGCCAGTCTTGAAGAGCCGGGCAGAGATGGCCTGCTGGGCTTTGAGATGCACCATTATCTTGTTGAATTTTGGCTTATGAACCCTGATCCTTGTAGCAAACTGGCTATACCACCCTTCAAGGGAAGAGGTTGTCTTGATCAGGCCATCTTTTACCTTCTTAAAGCAGTTCCATTGGATTGAGTCACCTCCTGTTTCTGATGTAGTGTGCTCCTTGGAAAACTCCAACCCATTGAGTTTCAAAATACTCAATGAAAGGAGCAAAGGCTGCCTGTTTGGCAAGGATATAAGGATGGTGGAGGAGGGCGTCATAAAAAGCATTAGTTTCCTCCTTTCTCACAAGGGCAAGGGCATCAATTGAAGCCGTCCTTGGCCTCTTTAGTGCCTTCAGAGTTGACCAGCTCATGAAGATCAGAGCACTTTTGGAGGAGGCAGCAGAGTGCCTGCCAGAAGTGGAAGTAGCACCCCTGAGGGGAGCTCTTAAAGACTCAGATGAAAGCATTTGCCTGAGCCTGTTCAAAATCCACTACCAGATATTCATGGTAGGGAAGACTTTTGGGCTGCTTTTTGGTTGGGGTGGCTTCCTCTGATTGGGAGATGGCTTTCTTCTTGCGCCCACTGGTCTCCTTGGGCTCCTCTTCAATGGTAGGGAGGATTTCATCCAGCTTGGCCTTTAGAAGTATAAGTGCACAGACATAAGTTTCCTGCTTCTTATTTGGGAGGAAAAAGAAGACCAGGGGAAGAACTAGATTTCCAACCTGCCCATGGATGTTCCAAAGCTGGCTAAATAGCTTTTGGAAGGTGGAGAAAGTTCCATCTGAAAACCAGGTCTTACATTTTAATAGGCTGTGCAGATCCTGGCTTGTGGTAAAGCAAATGATGCGCTCAGGCACATGTTGTTTGTTGTCATGGAGAAGGAATCTCTCTTCATGATGAGATAGTTTCTGCTCCTCAGTTAGGATCAACTGGTCAATTGATGAAGCACTGACGCCTTCAGTGCTCAGAGCATATCTCTGAACAGTGAGATATCTCTGTAATTTTGAGGTGCCACCAACAGTGGAGAGTTGGGTATCATTTAAATTAAGGAGGGCATCATTGACAACCTCAGTGGCAGTTTGATCCTTGGTGGTTGGGATCACCTGGCAAAGAAACCAGCGGATCATTTGGTAAAGGGGTTCAAAAGGCTTGGCGCAGTCATGGGCAGTAGTCATGACCTTGAACCTAGTAAACCCATAAATGGTGAGTCTAGCAGGGCACCCAATGTTATCACATTTGTAGTGATGTTGGTGGATGGGTTTCTTCTTGTCATTACAGCTTAAGCTGTAGCCCTTGTAGACAAAGCCGGCACCCCCTTTCTTAGTCATGATGGGGTAGCTGGCTGAATATGTGACAGGCACAGCAAAGGTGCCATTTCAATTGCATATATTGTGGATGGTGTTAATATCCCAGAGCTCAATTTGATCATCTGCAGGAGCACCAGTCTCAGGCTCCTCTTCCTCTTCAGGCTCTGAGGTGGGATCAGAGTGGCGGTTAAAGTTGGATAACTTTTCCTGAGGATCTGAAAGTGAGTAGACAAAAGGAGAATGGGAAGGGGTTGGGCTTGTTTTCCTCAGGCTCTAGTGAGGGCATGGGTATCTTAGGAGGAGCTTTACCCTTAGCAGGATGCTTTTTAGGGGTATTTTTGGCCTTCTTGGCCTTGGGAGGAGTGACCTTGGACTTGGAGAACTTAGTGGCCTTGGGCGCAGCTTTGGTGGTAGGCTTGGGAGGCATCTAAAAGTGAATTAGTATCAAATATGAGCAATTTGGGGGTTGTTTTTAAAGAGAAAAATGATAATTTTTTTAATATAAAAGAAGTAATTTTTTACATAGAATTTTAGAAAAAGTCTTAAAATATATAATATCAAAATTTCAATGTTTTTTGTCTTTTAAAAATAAAATTTTCATTAGTAAAGCAAGTATGAAAAGCCTTGAGTTTTGACTGAAAACTTGCAGTCAAAATGGCGTTTTCAAAGTGACGTAATTGAGGTGCCGTAGCTCAAAAACATAATGTTTTTGACCATTTTTATATTAAATTAACAAATTTCCAGTGGAGATACCTCAACCAGGCCAAAGAGTAAAACTTGGATTTCTCAAAAACTAGCTTATACAACTGTAGTTAAAAAGTACCCAATTGTTTAGAGGAGGCCAAAAAATATACATTTTCAAAGTTTCAGGCAATTTCTTACTTTTTATAAATATGGTATTTGATGTGAATATGTACTTTTGAAAAGTGGAAAGCAAGAATTGCAGTGGGGGAATTGATATATTGTAGCCTGGCGTCATATGTAATTTCCCCTTATTTTCCCCTATTCATATTGCGCATCAAATCTATTGGGTGATATGAAACTTGGTGGAATTTGAAGTGACGTAAATCAAAATAGCGTAATCACCTCCTTCCATATTGAAATCACTATTAAAATATTTTATTAAGAGAACCCTTATCAATGTATCCATATATAATAAATTTATAAATTACATATAACAAAACTTGTTTTTTTTACCCAGCAATGATAATTGCTAGAAGGACTATCATAGTGGCGTCTTTTTATGTTGTTCTTATTATAAGTGTCTTAGATTAATACTATAGGAACATCTTCTGGCACTATACATCAGGCTTTATTTTTGTTTGGGTATAAGCTTATTTTAGTTTAAGATAAATGGCGTAATTTGAAATGACGTAAAGTCAAGATGGCGTAAACACGCCCCACACTAAGTGATTTCATATGTAAATAAAGTTAGCAAAATAAGAGTTAATTAATCTGACTTGAAGTGACAGAATTGAGATGGCGTAAATTTGAGATGCAACTTTAGAGGTATATGTAAATTTTAACTATTTTATAGTTTATTTTAATTTTTTGTGATTCAAAATCACTACTGCAAAAGGCACCATCTTGAATTAAATTTGAGATGGCTCAAATCAAAGTGCTGTTTTTGAGATGGTGTGTTGTACCAAGTTCTGTACTTTCCCTACATCCTTAATTAAAAGATTCAGGTTGAAGGATTTTCAATCCTTACACCAGAATTGATTGGAAAGAGAGAATACATATTGCAATCCTTGGCTACACACTGTTTGATTTTACCAATATTCACAGAATGCAGGAGCTTAGGCTGCCGCTTGGCCTTTGGGATTTTGGAAATTTGGCCAGTGTCACCATGTGTGGTGTTGAGTTGGTTAAAATATCTGGTTGTGAACCCAAATTGGGATGCAATATCCTGAACTGCCATCCCTTCATTTAAGCAGTTGAGGAGAGCTTCACTCTCACTATCCAACAGCTGACACCTGCTCATAGAGCAACAGTGTCAATGTCAACAGTGGCCATGTTGACACTATAGTGAAGTGAGAACCTGGTTTTCAATAATGATTTTTTCTGGATGTTGAAACTTTTTTTAATTAACAGCACACTTTACCCTAAACGTTTTTAATATAAAAGATAATGAAAACTAGTATGTTAAACTAATTTAACCCCTTAGAGTTCAAAAATTCAATAAAAAATACCATAATCAATAAGAATAAGGAGATACAAGCAATTAATTTTTTGATTAAATATGTAAAAAACACTCTTCACTATAAAAGTGTTTTTATTTCCATAAAAATTAAAAACCAATGAACCATAAATAAAGATATTTATAATACTGTAACAAATAAAAAATAAAAGAAAGTTATATATTCAATAGTTCATAATTTTTATAAGCATAACTGAAAATATCTCATACTTTAAAGATAAATTAACAAAATAAAAGATATTTCTTATAAAGCCACATTGAAACTGTACCTAAAACTTACCATTTACACCTAAAAAAAGTACTATCCAAAAAAATAAAGAAACATAAAAATTCAAAAGTGAAAAGTATCCAGGAAAATCAAAGCAAGGTTTATTGGGCTAATTAAAGCCACCAGCAAGGGCAGTTGCCACATCTTCAAGGTATTTTTTATCTCTGACACCTTGTATTTTTTCTTCACCACCTTTTAGACTTCCTCCTGATAGTCCTGCTCCTTGCTCTTTCTCTTTCTCTTCTTGGGGGCCACCTGGTTGGTCAGGTCACAGGACTTAGAGACACTCCAGGCCTGCTCCCCTTGCAGCTTCTGGAAGAACTTGTTAAAACTGGGGTTTTCCCAAAACTTTGCCTTCAGGTGTTTATGCCACACCTCCAGGCTTGATGTTTTCTTCATCTCCCCATTTAGACAGGCACTTTGGCAGTTTCAAGGGGCAGTGGCCCAGCTCTTTCCTCTCCTGGTAGTCACCTTCTTGCCTACTCATTGCTGCTTGAAGTACTCAAAGTAACCCTTGAAAATAGTGGAGTGCTTCTTGACATAAGCATCCTTCAGGATGGCCTCAAAGCCAAGCCCAGTATTCTCAGGCTACACAAAAGCCAAGGCAGCAAACTGGGTGATAGAAAAGTGATACTTTCCTTTACCATCATTAAGGTACTTTTCAAAGAGCTCCTTCCCGCTCTTGAGATGTTTGATGAGGGTCTGCCTGAAATGGAAGAAGCAGCCCTGGACTTCTCTATTAAAGGTGGACTCAAAGGCTCTGAGCTGAGCAAGCTCAAAGTCTTTAATTATACCTTTGGCCCAAGTGAGTGCGCATAAGCTAGCTGCTCTGCGGCTAGGGTGGACTCATCCTTCTCAACAGAGGAGGAATTGGCCCTTGTGGCATGAGTGGGAGGGGGAGCTGGTTGGCAGGAAGGGAGCTCAAAGCATCCTGGACAATTTTGAATTCTCTGGCATAGACCTCTGTCTTGGCACCAGGCAGGAGAAAGAAAACAAGGGGGATAACATGGGCGTTAAACTGCCCATGCAGGACCCAAAGCTTCTTGAATAGAGAGAGGCAGATAGCAAATGTGCTATCACACAGCCAAGTGATAGCAGTGTAGAGATGCTTCAGGTTTTGTGCTGCAACATAGGCTATAATCATATCCTCTACTTCCTGCACATTGTCATGGAGCAAGAACTTCTCTCCATCCTCTGTCTTTTTGAGAGCATCTGAAAGGACCAGGTCTTTAATGGTGGTGGCGCTCATGGCCAGGGGATTTGAGGCTTGACGCTTATTGCTCACAAACTTAACCAACTGATTGTGGGTTGGCACCCTCTTCATATTGGTAGGGGAGAGGTACTTGCATGCAAGCACAGCCAGCTGAGTTGGAGAAAGGTATTTTTAGGCTGGCATGATCTGCACCAGATGCCACTTCAGGAGGCAATAGATGGTGATATTAGGCATTACACAAGTGTGCTTGCCTTTGATAGTTTGTACCTTGTTCTAATGCTTAGTGTTGAGTATAACTAGACAGGAGTGGTCCTCATAGTAAATAGTGGCAGCTCTTGAAGCCCCAGTTGGCGTTGTTGCAGGAGTAAATGTAACTGTTGGCCACCATGGCCAGTCCACCCTTCACACTCATTATGGGGAATTACTTGGGAAAGGAGGAAGGAACCTTAAACTTGCCATAAATATTGCAAATGTTGTGGGTAACAAGAAGGTCCCAAGGGCCAACAGGAGCATGGCAGAAGCCAGGGAAGTAGTCAGGGCGCAGCTTGGAGTCATCCCCAGACAAACTAGAGCAGAGAGAGCTTGGTGGTTGGGGAGAAGAAGGAGGCTTGCCATGGTGCTCCTCATGTGTGGGAGACTTATCTTTGGGTTGGGTCTTTTGGGCCTGGTGGTGCTTCTTGGTAGGCTCCTCATCTGAATCCAAGTTATAAAAAATGTGGTCCATAAAAGAACCATCAGATTCTCTTCCTCAGTGGAGTGAGCTGGGCTCTGCTCAGGGGAGGGCTTTGGGGAGGGCTTTGGAGAGGGCTTAGGGGAAGTTTTTTTTGAGGATAAAGACTTCTGCTTGGGGGTCTTGGGAGCCTTGGTGGGACGCTTGAAGCCATTAGGCTGTTTGGAACTTTTTTTCCTATAAATAGTAAGTAAAAGGGCTTAAAATAAATCATGTATTTAAAAAAACAAAATCAAAACATCTTAAAAAAATAATAAATAAAAATTAAACCTTATATAGCTTTTATTGAAATTTAAAATATAAAAAATGTTGTATAAGTTTTTCTTTTATTAGAGTTTTAAATAAAAAGTTAAAAGTAAGAGAAATATGCAAATGTATTAATTTAAGAGAAGTATTTTATTTTAAAAACCAAAAAATTATGAAATAAAAAAGTTAAAAAATACAACATATTAAAACTTCAGATGTTTTTATTATGTAAAACATAAAGTTTTATATATGCAAAGTGAAAAGTGTTAACATTATGAATGACACTTAGTAAAATGGATGCTTTATTCACACTGTCAATTAGGAAAAATGTAGACATTATCAGAGACAATATTATCACTATCACATTTTTTCAAAAATTTACTGTTTTTTCATAGTAAACTTAATTAAATTTAAGCAAACCAGCAAATATCAACTGTGTTCTGTGTGTTTCTGTTTATATAATAAAATTAAAAAAAAACATATAAAAATAAGTAAAAAATAATCAAATTTAAGTATTTCTTTATTTAATTTTATGTTATGGGGTTGGGAATATGATATCTTACCCTTGTGTGTATTGGAAGTTGTTAAGAAAGCTGTCTTGGGTAATGAAAAAGGTAAAAAGTTAACTTCACCACTTACAACATCCTCAATTGGTGGTGACATAGTAATTTAGGCTTAATTGTGCCACTCTAATTTTCTTAAATTCACCCCAGTGGATGATCACAAGCAAATAGACAACATTTTTGATTGTTAACATTATTATTGATAATGAATTCTATAGTAAATTACATAGTAAATACAGCTTAAATTATGGGATTGCTGTTAGCCACCAATCCATTTATTATATTAAAGACATAACAAGTACCACAAATAAATTTATTAAGATGAACATTTCAACAATCTGCTATATGTGCTATACCTATTTCAATATATTAATTTAATAAAAAAATTAAGTGCACAATTAAATTTTTATTGTAGATGTTTCAGTTTTGCTATTAAAAATAAGTTAGGCTTAAAAAGTGTTGACATTGACACTTTCACATTGTGAAAATGAATTGATAAATAAATAAATTTTTATTAGTAAGTGTAAAGGGAAAATTGGGTTAAATAAAATTTTTAATTAAGCTTAATTTTAAATTGTGTCAAAATAGCCATAATTTTGTTGTTTTTTCTGGGTCTGCACCCCTGAACGCTTTAATAAACAGGAATTAAGCTAGCTCAACTAGCAAAAAAACATAGTAGTTATAAGATTTTGAGTCAACAGTGGCCACTGTCAACATGGGCGCTGTTGCTTCTCTTAGTGGCTATCACAGCATCCAAGCTATTGGGATCAACACACAGGATGGAAACCTTCATGTAGAGGATAGGATAAGTTTTGCTTGCAGTGGAGCCATCATTTGTAGAATACACCACAGGCGCAGATGGCTCTTAAGTGGTGGCCAAGGGCTCATAGTAAGTATTAAAAACTCCGGGGCAGGAACTGGTAACTCTGGGATCAAGAGTGCAAGGCCGGATGTTATAACTGGGTACACAGTGAAGGTGTAAATAACCTCAGTGTTCCCAGTGACCTTGGTATGGGAGACTTTGGTGGCAGGCCTGTGAGAGTGGCTTCTGTCTAGGAGTCAAGATGCTGCTCTTGGTTTGTGATTTGGGAGGTAGTTGGCTGGCGCTGATACCTTGGGAGGCCTGTGTATTGGTCTCAACATGCTCAATTTGTTTTCTAGGTCAATTCTTGGACCCTCTGGGGCGCCCTTCTGGATAGGCAGCCCTGCAGGCTGTTGCAGGAGCTGGTTAAGAATGGAATAGTATGTCCATAAAAATAAAATAAAAATATATATTGGATTAAATATATTTTTATTTGGATTTTTAGTTTAGTTTAGGTTTGGGTAGTTGTTTTCTCTTAATTTAGCCTTGAATAGTAACAGAGCTTCTATATCCATGATTTGAAGCATATACTATTTTACTAGAGCTGATTTTAGACAATTTTAATTTATTTTCATTTCTAAACATGGTTATCAAAGTTGAATTTTTCATTTGATTTTTATTATAGTGGAGCTTCTCAATTTGGGTCAGTGCTTTCTAATGTACTTAATGTGTATTCAAAGTTTATTTCAGTTCCTGCAATTATTATTTGAGCTACTAGTGGCTTTCATTTGAGATTTAAAATTTGATTCTTGGATTTAAAAATCCTGCAATTTCAAAAATCATAGTAAACTTAATTAAAATGGTTACAACACACCATCTTGAAAATACCATCTCAAAAGACACTATCTCAAAATTATAGTAAATATACCAACTCAAAATATGGCATTGCAACTATGAAAAACGCTTTTTAAAAATTTAGTTTTTTGAACAATAAAAAAATAAAAAAAACAATAATTTTTTTTCAAAAAGTCATTTCTAGGCTTAAAAAAGCCTCAGGATTTCAAATATACAATAATAAGATAGGGAGACAATTAGAAGCAACAAGGTTGTGTAAAGCCCAAAAGTCAAAATATACTCAAAAACAGCTACTTTCATCTAATATATAATTATCTAGTATTTAAAAGTTGCAAATAAATGTCCCAACCACTAAAGAAAAGTAAAATAAAATAAAATTAGTGAAAAATAGAGAGAAGATAAAGAAGAATTTATCAAGAAAGGGCTCAAACATTGGTTGAAAGAGCAACAGAGATGGCTTGGAGATGCTCAAGCTTTCTATCCTTGGGATAGTATGCAAGAACCTATTTGCTTATTGCAGTCTATTTTTTCACTATGTTGGTCTGCTTGGGGGTTTGTCCTTATTTTTTATCACAGTCTTTAAGAGGCAGGCAGAGATGGCCTGCTGGGCTTGGAGGTGGATAATAATCTTGTTTAATTTAGGCTTTTTAACCCAGACTCTTGTGGAAAATTGGCTATGCACCCTTAAAGGGAAGAGATGGTCTTTATGAGGCTGTCTCTGACCTGCTAGAAGCAGTTCCACTGGATTGAGTCACCGCTTTTTTAGATAAGGTGTGCTCCTTGGAAGATACCAACCCACTGAGATTTGAAATACTCAATAAAGGGTGCAAAAGCTGCCTGGTTGGCAATAATGTAAGGGTGGTGGAGGAGGGCATTTTAGAAGGCATCTGTCTCCTTCTTTCTAACTAATCAAGGGCATCAAAGCATTTGAAGACAACTTGGCCTCTTTGGTCCCTTCTTCATTGATGATATCAAAACAGCAGGCTTGACTTGCTAGCAAGGTTCCAAGTAAGTGTATTTGTGACCTGCAATCCAATTATCCAGTCACCTGAATCCAGGTTAGGAAGTTGACTCAAATTTCCAAAAACAACAACATGAAAAAAAGCTGAGCCCCCATGGTTGATACCTTGTTTTGGCAATTGACTCATTACAAGGATCAAGCCACCCCCTTTACCATCCCACTGTGTGATCAACCTTTCATGTTCCTGTTATCCACAATTCACAATGACTATATAATACCTATCTCTGAATAAAGAATATTATCTAGTTTCCAAATATTTTCCCCTTATAACTCTACTAAAACAGCACAGTTACAACAATGAGCTCATGAAGATATGAGCAATTATTAAAGGCAGCAGCAGAGTGTCTAGAAGAAGTCAAAATAACATCACTGAGAGGAGCTCTTAAAGACTTAGATGAAGGCATTTGCCTGAGCCTGTTCAAAGTCAACTACCAGATATCTATGGTAGGGCAAGCTTTCTGGCTGCTTCTTGATTGGGGTGGCTTTCTCTTACTGGGAGAGGGTTTTCTTCTGGTGCCCTCTTGTCTCTTTGGGCCCCTCTTCAATGGTGGGGATGATCTCATCTATTTTAATTTTTATGATGATAAGAGCACAGACATATTATTCTGCTTCTTATTTGGGAGGAAGTAAAAGACCAGGGGAAGAAATATATTGCCAACCTGCCTGTGAATTTTTCAAAGCTGGCTAAAGATCTTTGGAAAGGTGGAGAAAGTGCCATCTTCAAGCCAGGTCTTGCATTTGAGAAGGTTGTGTAAATCCTGGGATGTTGTAAAAAAGATGATACACTCTTTTGTGTTTGGGCTGTCATCATGTAGGAGGAATTTCTCATTGTGGAAAGATAACTTATGCTCCTCTGTTAAGATAAATTGGCCAATTGATGTTGCACTTACATCTTCAGTACTTAGAGCATACTTCTAATCAGTGAGGTATCTCTGTAGTGTTAAAACAGCAGACTTGACCCGCCAGCAAGGTTCCAGACAAGCGGGTTTGTGACCTGCAATCCAATTACCTGGCCACTCAAAGCCAGACTAGGAAGTCAAGTCAAATTACCAAATACAACAACATGAACAGATGGTGATCCCTTATAGTGGATACCTTGTTTTGGCTCTTGACTCATTACCAGGATCAAGCCACCCCCTTCACCATCCAGCTGTGTGATCAACACAATCATGTTCCTGTTATTCATTGATTCACAATAGACTATATAATCACTATCTCTAAATAAAGATTATTATCTAGCTTCTAAATATTTTCCCCTTGTAACTCTGCTAAAACAGCACAGTTATGGCATTGGTAGCACAGGTAGGTTATCCATCCTACCTTATTTTGAAAAATTCTGCCTGTTGCCCAGACACGCTGCGGCCAACAAATCCTTTATAGAATTTATGTCTGGCCTCCTGTTGGACTGGACCCCGTACACCTCTGGTGCCAAGATACCCAATGGCTTTGTCCTGTACCAGAACACGGTGATTCCACTACCCGCCTTCAACACCATGTCTGCATGAGGGCTCTTTCAGGCTCCCTCCTCAATTCTGTAACCAACCAACAAAAACACCATGCCCACCTACATAGCCCAAAGACTGCAAAGCGCTGCCTTGGAACCTTTTGCTGGGGCCAACAACAACAACGCTGCTGCATGAATCCAGTCTGCCCAGAGAAAGCTGGCCCAGATGAAAGGCCCACAGCAATTTGGGATTGTGAAAATCTCCATCTGACTGACCCATGATGCTGGCACCTGGTGTGACAAGTGGCACAAGAAACACACCAACAAGAACTGGGATACCTTCAAGCAAAACTTCTTGGCAAGATTTGTGCTTAAGGATATGGCGCTCATGATCATACTCCAAGTAAAGAACCTAACCCAGACAGGCACTGTGAAAGAACTCACCTGCGCCTATAAGGAACTCCAACTTTGTGCACCATCTGAAATGGCCTTTGACACCCCAGCCACACACCTCATGTACGATGACGCCCTCAAATCTCATGTGATGAGACATATGAACCTGGACCAAGTGATCAACCTGCAAAGCCTGTACTGCAAAGCAGAGAAAGCAGAACAAACCTTCAACGCCCTCCATAAGGCACAAATGGGAAAACAGGAGAGACCCAAGGATTCCCAAACAGGCGGGTGCTCCACTCACCCACCCCCTGGAAATAACGGGAATAACACCAACCATAAACCCACAAACTCAAGCAGACATGGGAATGGGAATAATGGCCAGTCAAATTGTACCTATTTCTGTATCACTGCCACGCAAGGCAATCAAGATGAGGGAAAAGCCTGGGGAGAGCGTTAAGCAAGCCAAGCTCTCCCCACACAACTCCCAACTCGCCCAATGATGAGTACCAACCCAAGGACGTGAACCAATGTCCAATGATCCAAGTACCCTCAGAGGACTTGGTACTGTACACCATTGCCAGACATCCCAATAAACTGATGTCCTATCCTTTCTGTTTTTGTAGTTACACAGGCTCAGCACTCCTGGATTTGGGCGCAGATCAAACCCTAGTCAACAGCAGCTTTGTAGATAAGTTCAAGCTAACCACTAATCCTTTGTGTATTAAAAACGTGGTCCTGGATGATGAACACCACATTGCCGTGACAAGGGAAACCGCCCCCTCTCCCTGTCATGCTTGAGAACCTCCACTCCACCATCCAAGGGCCCGTCATCAACTTCCCAAGGTTTGACATTGTACTGGGGTTAGACTGGTTACAAAAGAACAACCCTCACGTAGACTGGGTGACCTCAGTCTTGACCATCAAGCATGAAGGTGTCAACCATCAGATCTACCCTGACTCAGTGGACCAACTCCTACACAACCATGTATTTGTGCGCATTACAGAGACCCTGGACAAAAAGGAAAATCTGAAGGCAATTGACTGGGACTCATGCCAGTACAAGATCATATACTTCAAAGATCCCCAGGATACCTCCATGCCTCAGGACTGCAAAATTGTGACCCGCCATCCAGAAATCTTCAAAGAAAGCTCTACCTGGGTTGCCCCTAGAGAAGCACATTCAACACTCCATCTAACTCAAAGGGGCTGTCCCTAAAGCATGCCCTATCTACAGGCTAACCCCAAAAAAAGACAACGCCCTACATGCCTATCTCAAGGAGGCATTGGAGAAAGGACTTATCTTCCCCTCACAGTCTCCTTTTGGGGCCGCCATGTTCTTTGTGGCCAAGAAGGATGGTACTTTACGTCTGGTCACAGACTATCAAGCCCTAAAAAAAGTTACCATCAAGAATTTTTATCTACTACCAATGATTGACAATCTCTTTGACGCCATGGGAGGAGCCACAGTCTTCTCCAAAATTGATCTGACTGAAGATGTCAGGGATCCAGTCTTGGGCAGCCGGCCCATCATTTTCAGGGGTAACTTGGGCCAGGTTTTTTGTGGGCAATGCCCACCACAAGAGGGGAGCTAACTTTAAAAGGTATGAGGCAGACTTCCCCACCCAAGACCACAGGCCAGCAGCCGGGATTATAGTGTCAATCACCCCTGTGAGGGTGATGTACACAATCCCAAACAGCTTGCCAGTATGGTTGGTTGGGAGGTTGGGTGCAGAAGCAGGCATGGGTTTTGGTGTCACAGGTGGCTCCATGGACAGGTTGTAAGCAGGGAGATAATTGAATTTTCCTCTAAACTACTTGGGTGTTGAAAATATCCATAGGCCTTGTCGGTTGTATCTAATAGCGGATTGTATGCGGGCCAGGGGATCGAGTTTGAGTATCTTTTCCAGGGTTTATACCTTGTATTCAGACTTCAGAGGGTAGTCGGTAAAATGGACGGGTCCAAAGGGTACACCAGGAGGACAGAAAACAGCGGGCAGATGGGCAGGCGGGCCAGGAGATCTTGAACTGAATTGGTAGACAGCAAATACAAAATAAGGTAATAGCTGTATGAGCCAAATTAACATAACCTTTATTCAAAAATGGCAATAAGTTTGGAGCACGGGGTCCTTGGGTCTATATAGTACCCCCTCCAAACTTAACATTTTCCATGGGGGGTCCATCAAGGCATTGGGAAGGCCAGGGCAGGGGAACTGGGTGCTTGGGTCCAAAGGCAGTAAAATGGCACCTGGCCCAGGAGTTCTTCTATTGGTCAAGAATCTTGATTTGGCTGCTTGATTGTCTTGCTCTGGTGTCAAGGTCATGGGACCAGGCCGCGGGCCTGTGCCTGTGCCTCTTTCCTGGGTTTGCTCTTGATTGGTTGCTGGTGTAGACTTCAAGTTCATGAAGCTAATAGTTGCCAGATTGGTACCTCCATTAGGCGCAGTGATTAATCCTCCATTTGGTGCAATGATTTCTTTGGTTTGTCTCTTTTTACTGCATGGGTCAATACGCTTGGTATCAGCTTGTGGGGGCTTGATCCCAGAAAAACGCAGGCGGGCAGTCCTGCGGTCCACAGGCCCGGCGGCCCAAAGGAATCCAGGTTCAGGGTTTGATCCCTGCTCCAGGGCCGGGTTTCTAGGGAGGAAGAATTGTCAATCCTGACAGCAGGCTACAACTAGATTTGTATTAAGGATGAAGACATCCCTAAAACCGCCTTCTGCATTAAATACGGCTCATACAAATGTGTGGTGCTCAACTTTGGCATGACAAACGCCCCGTCCACCTTTGTGACCTTCATGAACAAAGTATTTGCGCCACACATAGGCAAGCATGCCCTAGTCTACCTGGACGACATCATTGTCTACAGCCCCTTGGTGGAACAGCACCACAAAGACCTTGAGGCAGTCTTTGCTACCCTGGCACAACATAAACTGTTGGCAAAGCCCTTCAAGTGCCAGTTCTTCCGGGAGCAATTACCCTTCTTGGGACACATAGTCTCAAAGGACGGCATAAAACCCAACAGTCAAAAGATACAGGCCATATGTAAGATGCTGCCACCCAAGGACAAGTCAGAACTATGCACCTTCCTGGGGATGGTGGCCTATGTATACTGCTTTATACCTGACTGTGGCGTTTTGAATGCCCCCTTATCTGCCATAACTGGCGCCAAATCCAAGTTTGTGTGGACCCCTCCCAACGTGACCTCTGTTTTAGACGCCTCAAGGAGAAGCTCATGACAGCTCCCATCTTGCAATACCCCAAATGTGACAGGGTATACCAAATGGAAACTGATGCCTCAGATGCATCCATTGGGGGAGTCCTACAAATCAAGAATAGTGATGGTGATTTCCTGCCTGTAGCCTATGAATTACAAAAGTTGACAGATGGCAATTGTTGATACCCTATCTACAACAAGGAACTGTTGGCCATTGTGCACTGTCTAGTCAAATGGCGTTGTTATCTGGAATAGCAGGAAGAGTTCACAGCATTAACTGACCACAAGTTGCTCATATATTTCAAAGCCCAAGAAAATCTATCTTGCCGCCAAGCCTGCTGGATGGGACTCTTGGAGAGATTCAATATGCTTATACAGTACAACCCTGGACCTAAGCTTGCCATGGCAGACACCCTCTTACACCTATATGTCTGTGCCACAAGAGGGGGAAATGGGCTCAACCCAGACTGGCCTCTCTTGGTACTAAAAACAAAGGACAATGGCTTCCCCTTGGTACAGCCGACATAACAAAGGAAAGAGTTATCAAAAACAAACCCCTATTTGCTGACATATATAGGACCCTGCACAGAAAAATGTCCAACAGTACAACCATTCCCTCTTTCCCCACGCACCAGAAAGTAGACACCATCCTACGCTATCACAGAGACCTTGGACACACCAAGAGTTGGAACCTATATTAGTTCCTTAAGCACAAGGCCTGGTGGCCAACCTTATATTGTGACGTTCAGGAAGTCCTAGGCCAATGTGAGGTATGCAAAAGGTTTGCCAAGAGCAAAACCCCTCCAAAGTCAGTACTACCCATTTGCACACAACTACCCTTCAAGGTGTGGGCCCTTGACGTTGTTGGCCCCATGCCAGGGAAACACAATGATAAGAAATACATCATCACCGCCATAGACTTTGCTACAAGATGGCCAGTAGCCCAAGAAGTAAGGGCGCACACTGGCAATAATGTACAACAATTTATTGGAAAAGAGATAATCAGCAAGTTTGGAAAGCCAGAACTCCTGATAACCAATGGAGGGAAAGAATTGACCTCCAAAAACACCAATGTATACCTTGCTAAAAATGGGGTCAAACACACCGTAACAACACCATACCACCCACAGGCTAATGGACGTGTAGAGTGGCTAAATGGCAGCCTTGTGCAAGCCTTAGTCAAGCTCACCTCTGGGAGACCTGAAGACTGGTATAAGCAGCTAGTGACTGCACTACTTGTGTGCCAACCCCAAGTGAACAGATCTACCGGAAAAAGCCCTTTTGAGTTGGTATACGGCACACAGCCAAATATCATCCAAGCATTAACAGGACCCAAACTGGAAACCCCAAGTGAAGTCCCCCTGCGCTCAGACCCTCAGGTTATAGTTGCCAACAGCAAATAAACAGAAAAGGAAAATGAACGTCTGCAAAAAACTTTTGTCCCCAGCCAAGATAGACATGAAGTTGGGGACAAGGTTTGGGTCATGAACGTTGATAAAAGCAAACTACAACCCAAGAAAGTAGGCCCAGCAATCATTCTAAAGGCAAACAACAATAACAATTACCTTGTGCAAGGACTTGGGAAGCGCAAACAAGACAAGATCCTACACCATGATTGCCTAAGACCCTGCAAAGCAAGACAAAAACAACGCAAAATTTCCCTGCCCGCCACAGAACAACAATTAGTCCAGTATGGCGCCTGGGCTCCTGACAACCTCCCTGACAACTTACCCCCAAAGGAGGCCAACCTTCAGTCAGGGGGGATGTCAAAACAGCAGGCTTAACCCGCCAGCAAGGTTCCAAACAAGCAGGTTTGTGACCTGCAATCTGATTACCTGGCCACTTGAAGCCAGACTAGGAAGTCAAGTCAAATTACCAAATACAACAACATGAACAGATGGTGATCCCTTATGGTGGATACCTTGTTTTGGCGCTTGACTCATTACCAGGATTAAGCCATCCCCTTCACCATCCAGCTTTGTGATTAACACAATCATGTTCCTGTTATCCTTGATTCACATTGACTATATAATCACTATCTCTCAATAAAGATTATTACCTAGCTTCTAAATATTTTCCCCTTGTAACTCTGCTAAAACAGCACAGTTACAACACTGCTAACTCCTTGTGATGTATGGGGTAGCGCTGCTCTGAGTTGGTAAGCTTCCTGGATTTATATGCCATGGGGAAGAAGACACCCTTGTCAGTTTCCACCACGTAACACGCCCCCTATGGCTCTGTCAGAGGCATCAGTCTAGAGTTTGTACTGGTGGTTCCAATTAGGGAATTGCAGTACGGGCACAGCTGTAAGTCTTTGCTTCAATGTCTCAAAGGCTTGATCTCTGGCAGGGGTCCAATTAAAGCGCTGTTTAGTGTTCAGGAGCTCAGTGAGGGGTGCAATTAGTTCCCTGCAATTGGGAATAAACTTGCGCATGTAGGCAACTATGCCTAAGAATGTATGCACTTGGCCCACATTGGTGGGGGGTGACATGCTTGTGATTGCCTTGATTTTGGCAGGTTGGGCTTTATCCCTTGGGCAGAGATGGTGTGCCCAAGGAACAGAAGCTCTTACCTGAGAAATTCACATTTTAAAGGCTTGGCCTTCAGCTGGTTTTTATAAAGGGTGTTAAGGACAGCACATAGGTGTTGGAGGTGTGTGGTTTGATCTTGACTAAAGACAATAATGCTGTCAATGTACACAACAGCGCACTTTCCAATCAGATCCTCAAATGCTTTGTTCATCAATATTGCAAAGGTGGAGGGAGCGTTGGTCATTCTAAAGTTCATGACAGGACACTCAAACAACCTGTAGCGTGTGAAGAAGGCAGTTTTTGCCTCATCTCCTGGTGCAATGCAGACCTGGTTGTACCCTGCAGTGAAGTCAATCTTACTGAAAACTTTTGCACCTACAAGTGTATCAAACAAGTCATTAATTAGCGGTAAGGGATATTTTTTTGACTGTCACCTTGTTTAGAGTGCATTAGTTGGTCACCAAGTGCAGGGAGCTGTCCTTTTTGGCTAAAAAGAAAACTGCAGCCCCATACGTCAAGAGTGAGGGGTGGATGAATCCCTTATTGAGTGCGTCCACAAGGTGTTGAAAGACAGTCTTGTCTTCCTTGGGCGTCAAGCAATAGAGGGTTTGTGCTTTAGGCAGCAACCCTTGCAGTTAGATAGCATTCTGTATTTCTCTAGGAGGAGGCAGTTAGTCTAATGTTTCACTGAAGATGTCCTTGTACTCCTTGGGGAGTGCTGCAAGTGCTGGTAGTAGTGTGGTGGTCAAGGGTAGGAGCTGCAGTGGGTTCAGCACAGATGACTTCGACTGAGCATTGATTAAAGTCCAGCTTTCCCCCTTGAAGTTGTATGTGCCTGTCTCTGTTAGTCTAAAAAACAGGGTGTTGTAGAGTAACTTGCTCATTTCCACTGGGTAAATCTGGAACCCCACCCCATTTCTGTTGAGGGTGATTACAGAGGTATCCCAGTCAATTTATGGGATAGTTGTGTTGAAGCCAGTTGAGGCCAGCAATTATGTTGTGGCTGAGTCCTGCCATGATTGGCCTAGAGAGCTTGACCTGGATGTTCCCCATTCTCACAGAGAAGGGTACTGTCTCATGGGTGATTACCACTCTTCAGGAGTCAGCTATGCATACTGCTTTGAACTGGCTAGGCACTCAATCCAGTTGTTGAGCGTCTACAAAGCCCTGGCCAACCATGGTGTGATTGGCCCCAGTTTCTACCAAATGTGTGTGGGTGTTCCCACAGAAACAGAAGGGGTGGGCCAAGCAGGTGATTTTATTGAAAGAATGACTTGCTTGGAAGACAGGGTTGTCACTGTGGACTTGGAATACATCTAAGGTTTTGATATCATGTAGTCTATAGTCACAGGGATTCTTGGCAAGGAGAGAGTGGTTGGGTGGGGTTGCAGAACCTCTCATATTTACAACCCCTAGGCTTTTCCTGAGTCCATTAATTTGCAACAACTAGAGCTTTCTCTTGCAGTGATGCTTTGTTCTATTCTCCTGTTGACGTGGTTGGCAGTGACCCACTTGGTTGGGGGCACTTCCAGGTGTGGGACAAGTCTGATCAGGCATGTCATTGGACCTTTGGAAGCCCATTCAAGGCCAGGTTATTGACCTAAATAATGGATTTGTAACAGTCGTTGATGGAGGTACAACGGCCCACAGGGACCCACTTGAAGATGTGAGGTTTGAGTTGATTAATAATGAGAGTGAGTATCATGGCGTTCTCATTGGTCACAGCTTCTGGGGTGGTGGCAAGGGCTTGTTGCCACGTGGAAAGGTACTCAGGAACAGAACCTGCTTGCTTAATGGCTATAAGTGGAGTCCCCACAACAATGGGGAAGAAGGTTTTACTGTAGCAAGACTTGGCGGGGTCCCAGAAGGACACCCAGGTGACCTCTTGCTCCTGGCCTGCCTGATTGGTGAACCATACAGTGGCAGAACCTGTAAGGCGTCCAGATGCAGTGGCAACCCACATGAGTTCAGGTACTTGACATATGCAAAGACAGGTTTTATTAAAGTGGAGCAAACTTACAATGTCAACCCCTTTTCCCCCACCTGCAAATGATTCCAGGTGAAGGTTTAGCATGCTTTGCAAAAGGTCTAATTAGGGACAGGGTGACACTCACGTTGTGCTGCCCTAGCTGGAGTCAATTGTACATGCTGGTAAGCAACAGCTGGTCCTGATAGATCATGTACCCCTCAGGGATGTCCCCCTTGGGGATTGGAAGGAAAATTTCTTAGTGGTGAGTAACCATACGTCCCGTACTCTGTCCTTTCTTAGGGGGAATTTTTATTCTAGGTAGGTTGACAACTTACTGCTGCTACCAATGTTGCAACCAAATCTATTAGAGTTCAGTATTTGATTGAGAGAAGACAACAGTCCAATAGAAAGGACAGAAATGAATAGATAAGATATTGTATATTGCAGAATACTGTGATTAATATACTATATGGAGAAAGCCACAAAGCCACAGAGGGTGGCATGGTGGCAGGTTCCATGTAAGGTTTGATCCCAGGGAATAACTTGTGCAGGGATCAATGTGAAAAATTGACAACACTCCTAATTGGGAGATAGTGCCCATGGTTTGACCCCACCATCAGATTGATCCATGCCATTAGATATGTTTTGGGGCAACTTGTTGAGCACCCCCTGTGTATTGTAAGATATGTTGGCAGGCAAGGAGGGAAACTTGGTTGTAACAGAAGTATAATAAATAAGATAAAGGGGGAAATTAAGAAGAGAATGATACTTTATTGGATATGAATATAGGATAATATATAGTATCATGAGAAGCCACATACTGTCCATGTACGTCATGATAGTCATGGGGCTTATCTGAGTAGTGTTCTTTTTAAGTCATGAGGCTTTTTCAAGTTGTGTTCTGCTTAGGATCTGGAATGTTTGATCTCCACAATAGATGACCAAATGATAGTAGTGCCACTGACTTAATGGTCAATTGGTGAACCATTTGGTGAGTCACTCAGAGAAATAATTCCCCAAGAGAGAGCAGTCAAAGATGTTACAACATTAATAAAACACTTATCACTGTATCCATGTATAGAAAAGTTATAAATTACATATAGCAAAAGTGATTTTTTACCCATCAATGATAATCCCTAGTAGGACTACCTTAGTGGTGTTGTTTTAGGTTGTTCCTATTATAAGTGTCTTGGATTAAACTATAGAAATATCTTCTGATAGTATAAATTATACTTTTTTTAGTGCAGGCATAGGCTTATTTTAGTTTGTGATAAATGGCATAAATTTAGATGGTGTCAACACGCCCCGCACTAAGGGATTTCATATGTAAATAAAGGTAATATTAATTTGACTTGTAATGATATAATAGAAATGCTATATTTTTGAGATGCTGTACTTTGTATTTATAATTGAATTTTAACTATTTCAATATTTTTATTTTTTAATTCAAAATCACTAACACAAAAACAACATCTCAAATTAAATTTCTGGTGGTGTTTTTTGATATGCTGTTTTTAAGATGGCATGTCCTACCTGATATTGAGCAAATTTAGACATTTCTGATTATCAAAATTATTTTTAACTAAAATTTTATATTAACTTATATAGTAAAATGGGCTTAAATTATGGGATTAGTGTTAGCCATAAATCCATTTATGATATTAAAGTCATATCAAGTGCCACAGATAAAGTTATACAATGAAAAATTCAATAGACTGCTATTTGTGCTAAAACTATTTCTATGTATTAATGTAATAAAAAATATTTTTAACTGCAATAATAATATTTATACTGAAAGAAATTTAGCTTCATTATTAAAAATAGGTTAGGCTTAAAAAGTTTCAACATTGACACTTTTACACTATGTATTTGACTTGGCAAGAAAATTAAAATTTTGTTAGTAAAAACAAGAGAAAAAATTGGGTTCAATCAAGATTTTTATTAAGATTAACATTAAATTGTGTCAAAATTACCGCAATTTTATTGTGTTTTCTGGGGTTTTGCCCCTGAGAGCTTTAAAAAATAGGTATCAAGTTAGTGCAACAAGCATATTCATTAGTATAAATCATTTTTCTGGCCAACAGTGCCCATGTCAACAAAGTGTCAACATGGCCACTTTTAACATGAGTGCTGCTGTAGATGTTAGTATGTAAGAGAGAGCCTGGCTGAAAGATGTGTGGCTGGTATAGGCCTGGTTATTAGGTGTGCAGACTGCAGCTGTCTGGCTGATGGCTGGTAGAGGGGATTGTAAATCCAACTTTAGATTGGGGCAGCAGTTTTCCTAATACAGGAAAACTGCTGCTTGTAGTGAGCCTGGTTCAGATGGTATGTGGGTTGGTTTCTGGCCCAGGCAAGGCCATAATTGGTGCCCCTGTCTTGGTGTAAGAAATATTACTGACACTGACTCATAACTACACCCTCCTTCTGCTTTATGGAAAACAGCCACTCTGTTCTCTGATCCACAAGGGCATCCTTGCCCATAACATAATTTGTTGGTTCTGTTATCCTGGTTCTGGGATGCTTTTATATTGATATCAATAAAAATTCAAAACAAAATATTTACTATATAATTTATTAAACTCTATTAGTTCATATATAGTAGCTCCAAATTCTGTCATCCCTGCCATATATTTTACATTAGGGTTTAAGATTTCAATTTTATTCTTTTTTGGTCATAATTTTTTTAGCTATGCATATTGATATATTTATTTTTAATAATTTTAACCCAAAAAAGCACTCGAAATATCAAACTTCACATTTATACTCCTGGTTGTATACCTTAATTAGGATGTACTGTTAACAGTGTGACTACCTCACTGATATATCTTGTTACTTAGTATTTTTATTTTTTGTTTCGGTTCCTATAAAGATTTGAAAAATAGATTGAGATTTTCATCCCAGTACATAGGTTAATTTTGCCTTCCCCGAACTTGATATACATAATAACTTGGAGTGTGAATGAAGTCATTAATTGTATTATCAGTTGAGTTGTTTCAATTCAAAATAAATTGTTTGTAGTATGTATATGTATATTATAATGTTTGTCTGGATATTTTTTTCTTTTAAAACTCAATAATCCATGAAATGAGCTTTTATTTTTAATAAATATCTGTATTTTTCTGGAACAACTGATTTGATTTAAGGCTAGTAAATTTTTGTTTATCTCAGTAGGTTATAAGCCTACAGTAGTAAGTATCCAAAAACATAAATCTAATTCAAACAAAATCATCATTTAGTAAACTAATTTTTGACATAATTTATAGTAAAAAAAAAAGAATAATTGAATAATATTAATAGTTTATAGAAAATCATGTGGATAAGAGAGACTATTTTTTTGTGGGTAGCTTATATAAATTTAAAGGGGTGTTTAGCATCACATATTTATTACTTATCATTTATAAATACAGAATTCTTTTTCAAAAGAAAATACGTCGGACAGGTGGCCGAGTCGGTCTAAGGCGCCACGTTAAGGCCGTGGTCTCTTCGGAGGCATGAGTTCGAATCTCATCCTGTTCATTTTTTTAAATATTTTGCTTGTATTATAGGCAGCTAAAAATGTACATTTTTATAGATCTCATGATTGCTGATTATACCAATTGAAAAGATAATTTTTGTTTAGGTCAGATTGAATATTTAAATCAAAAAAGTACAACATTGACTTTCAAATATTTTATATTTTCGATATGTTGTAAATTAATCACACAAAAATTTTATTATAAAAATGCTCAGCTTTTTTAAATCAAAATTAATAGTAGATCTTCATTTTAGTCAGCTGTTCAACTTCTCTTTGTAAAAGATTTTGGCATATATTTGTACATTAAATTAATTATTTTCAATGTATTTACTTGGCTCTAAAAAATCTTCTCGTCTGTCACATAGCTGTCAAAGTTGTGGTATTATTCAGAAAGAGTTGATCAACTCATATTTCAAGACTCGTAGTTTCTAATATTTTGTCTCAGTAATCACTGGTTAAATATCTATTATTTTCTGGGTGGTGAGCACTATATCCTATTTACCTAAAATTCTCACTGTCGCATTGAAGAAAGCAATCTATTAGATTCTCATTTTATATCCCTATATATAACCAATATTGACTATACATTTAACTCATTTATGATACAGTAGTTTTAAAAGCTATGGTGACAAACAAAATGAACTCAGAATTAAGCAAAATTGAAAATTAAAAAATTTAGATTGATTTACAATAGATTTGGGTTCATTTCAATTTTGCTTAAATATGAATTCATTTTGTTTGTTGCCATAGCTTTTAAAACTACTGTATTACATAAAAAGCAATCAATACTCTATACATTATTAATATCAGTCCTGTACAGGAATATATTAACTTTTAAAATAGAGAAATAATAATAGTATTTATTATGAATTTAAGTCAAGTTTATTGTATAGAAATAAAATTACTATATTGTCAAGTATATACTTCTTGGAAGTATATGAAATGAGATAAAGGAGAAAATTAAGAAGAGAGTGATATTTTAGAGAATATAGAAGAATAGTATTATATATTACCATGACAAGCCACATATGGATTATTATTTATTAGGGTAAGCCAAGACACCAGCTTGAGCATTTTAAAGCCTTTGGTATTTTTAATGTCAAAACACTAGGGTCAACCTCCAGCCAGGGCAACACAAGAAACCACACATTACTTGACTTGACTTCCCTGGCACTTGAAGCCAAATGTAGAAGTCAACTTGAATTACCAAACAAGGGGACATGAACCAGTAAAAATCTCAATCTGGTGGCAACTTGATTTGATGCTTCACTCATTAGAAGGATCAAGCTACCCCCTTGCCAAATCCAAATGGTTGATTAACACAATTGTGTTCCTTTTTAAACAATTCCCTGTAACTATATAACCCCATATTCTAATACAGGCCTTATCTAGTTTTCAAAAAAATTCCCAGTGTAACTCTGCTAATGCAGCACAGTTATAACATTAATTAATATAATCATATTTTCTGAACATTAATATAATGTGCAGTTTATTGAAGACTTTTTTAAAAATGCAAAATATACACATAATGAAACTAAGTATTACTTTTATTAATTGTATTTTTCTTAAAACTTTTTTATATATCTTATTAAGCTAAGAATAAAATATATGAGTTGTATGGGAGAGTAATAGCAGCCCCAAAGTTATGATTGCTATTACCCTATCTTTGGATAATATAATTATTTTCCTAGCTATTTTCAGAAAAAATTTGTTGTTTTTAAAAGACTATTTACCATATGTGAAAGATAAGTTTTTACAATGTGTCTAACTTTATGAACATGTCCTACTAACCCTTTAGTATTATAAGCTCTCTTTGTTTCTCTGTCATCTGTACAGAACTTTGCACAATTAGTTGTTTTTAAGTACTCCTTAACATTCTAAAATATCAAAGGTGAAAGATACAGATCACCATCTTTCATTAAATATGAAAGGTTAACATAAAAAGCTTTGAATTTAAGCCAGTTTTTTTAGGTCTAGATTTTCTATCATAAATGTAAAAAAGGTTTTTTTGGGAACATCTGAATTATTTACATTTGACTCATATAAGCTCTTTCTTCCTTCATTACTCTCTCTCAAAAATCATTTTGAGATTGTTGTAACTGTGCTGTTTTAGAAGAGTCTCAAGGGGGGAAATATTTAGAAACTAGATAACATCCTTTATTGAGAGATAGCTATTATATAGCTATTGTGAATTGTGGATAAAATGAACATGATTGTGTTGATCACATGGCTGGATAGTGAAGGGGAAGGCTTGATCCTGGTAATGATTCAAGCGCCAAATTGAGGTATCCACTGTAAGGGATCATCATCTGTTCATGTTGTTGGATTTGAAATTTGAGTCAACTTCTTTGTTTGGCTATGGGTCACCAGAAAGTCAGGTTGCGGGTCACAAACCTGTTTAGTCAGAACCTTGTTGGCAGGTTGAGCCTTCTGTCTTGACACCAAAAAATATTAGCAATTTATTTTCAAAATCAGTTCAGCTTTAGAAAGTTTAATTAAATAAAAACTAAAATCATCCAGTACCAAACCCAAAGATATCTAATAGAAAAGCTCATAAACCCCTCTCTAGCATTTAACAAAAAACTTACAATATTACCCTGAAATCCTCAATCAAAATCTTCTTCAAACTCCAATCTTTGAGGCTAAGAAGAAACCCTATAACTTTTAATAGTGAACCCAAGACAACAAAAAATAGAATAAGTAAAAGCAAAACAATAAAACAAGACTTAGAAGCTCTTAAAAATAATTAAATAAATCAAAGTTTTTTAACCCCCATTTATTTACAATTTTTTTTTATTCAAGATGCCTCACAAGAGACAGTTCAAATCAGTCAGCAAGGCCAAGAAAATAAGTACCCGAAAAAGCCAGAAAATCTTCTGATTGGTAATTAAGTAAAACCACTAGCAGCTCCTCAGATAGGTCCTTCTACAGCAGTGCAAGGGATGAAACTCCCATCAAAAGCCATAAGTCAAAGAAGGATAAGAAGAAGAAGAAAGATATTACAAAGAAACCTACCCAAGATACTCAATATGAAACACCCAATAATGATGAAAAAGAAGCTTCAGATGAAGGGGATACTCAGAATAAGGAAAAGTGCCCCCTCAAGACCACTTAAAGCCCATACTAATCTCAACTTCAACTCTGATAAAGAAAATATCAACCAAAAAGGGGGGCCAAGAAAGATTTTTCTGGCTTTGAGCCAGAGAGAATCAAGAGCTTCTGGGGCAAGGATGTAAATTTAATCATCCCTGATAAGCTTCTCCCACTATTTTTCATGCTGGCTGCCCAGGAGAGGCAAACTGTTGTAATTGAGGGATACTACTTTTACAGCAATAAAATATTCAGATCAGGTGCCCTTAAGCAATCCAGGTATGAGCATAAAGGATGTCCAGCAACAGTTGTGACCAGCAGGGTTGAATAACTTAAAATTCCACCTGAAGAGCATGAGTGTCCTCCTCCTAAAAATCTTTTCAAGTGCCTAATGGGGCGGTATCTTATAACCAACATCCCCTGAAGTCAAAGCTGTTTTTCCCTGACATAGCTACATGTGCCCCAGAAAACCTCAATGATCACCAGCAACTAATGATCTGCACCTATCATCAAATCATTGGATATATAACCAAGAAAAGAAAAGAAAATTCCATCCAAGTCATCAATCTGTAAACTGCAAAGGATTTAGTCATTGATGATCAAAAGAAGTTTTCCAACAATAAGTCCTTATTTTTGCTTCACCAAGATCCCAATGAGGTTAAAGAGAGGATGATAATATACAGTAGTTTTAAAAGCTATGGTGACAACTAAAAATACCTCAGATTTAAACAAAATGATTTCAGATTTTAATGAAATTCAAGTTTCACAAGATTCAGGATTCAAATTATTTAAAAAAATTTGGTTAATAGATGAAATGTCAAACAAAAACAGAGATTTCACTAGCCCATTATAAAAAATTATAGCAAATAAAAAGTGGCATTGTTTAAATCACAAACAAAATGAACTGACACAACAAGTGAGATGGATAGATGCTATTACAGAGTATATTATAATCCAATCAGGATTCAACTGAGGCACCAACAGAAGGACTAAAATGAAACAAATTTTGAGTAATCTAGAAGCAAGATTCCACAAACACAAAACAAAATAAAGTCATACAAGATGTTTAGTATGAGCAGCCTAAAATAGAAAAATAAAAGTTTTACAGCCAATCAACAGCTATCAAATTTAGGAACATATGCATTTCATTCATTTTCATGGCCTCCTGATTTGTGTAAAATGGTTTTGAGAACCTTCTAAATATAGAATGGTGATTAAAATAAAAATAAATCATAAAATTTTAAACTTCTACTTTTAGTGATTTTATCCTAGGTTTTATTTCAAGATGGTTTTCAACAGCAATATTTTCAATGGCGCCAGAAGCCAAGCCAGCAGCCAAGAGAGCTTCAATGGAGGCAAGGCTCAGGGTGTGGAGGCACCTGTTTATACCCAAGCCTTTGAGGCAGGTAACAAAAAAGCCAACCTATACCTGACCCCCAACTCATATGGCTTTGGCTTGTTCAACAGTCACCTAATGTCTAGTTCTGCCCCCGCTCCTGTACCCACCCCTGCACAAGCTGCCCACCAACCAACCAATCAATCAAACAGAATGGCAACCCTGATTTGGAACAGCTTCCCGCCACCAGCTAACCTGCCCCCTACAGCCAATAAGACTTCAGCTTCCCCAGCCCAGCGCCCCAAATGCAGAATCATTACTGCTCAAATTCTTGAAGAAATTGTGGCACTGAACCTGAGTGGCCTGACCTGGGACCAGATTGCCACCAAATTGCAATTTACCCAAGCCATCATTATGCAGGAATTTAATAACTTAATGAATAAGTGGAACCTGGTTGGGACAGCCAAGAAGCCAAATAAGGCCCACAAGTCCTAAATAAAGGAGGCATACCCAATAATGCTCAATCTCTTACAGCAGGACCCCAAGCTTTCCCTGACCCAGGTCCAGAAGCAACTTGATCACCACAGCATTTGGGTGTCTGAGCGCATGGTGCAGCTCTGGATGTATGAAAATGAGGCATCAGTCTGTGTGTTGACCAATGTTGCTGGCAACCAATGGGATGGTAGCAAGAATTCCCCATACAATACCACCATCAAGTCTAACCTGGTCCAATGCTTGACAAGTTTGTCCAATGATGTCATTTTTATCTTATAATACAGGCTATTAATAGCTTTTGATAATTTTGGCAAGCAAAGAAAAGCCGCCATCATAAAAAGGAAGGAAGAAGGTCAAGAGAGGGACTTTTATTGGTGTGCTTATGGCTGTTTTGGCCAAGGGTTTTGTCTATTATTTGACAAACCCAGATTTCACTAATGGCTACAAGTACAGCCACATCCTCAGTGGATTACTTGACTCCTGGGATGGCTCAAATTCCAAGCACCAGGTTTTCTTGAGCCACCAGATGGAGGGTAGCTTCACTGCCCTTGAGGCCATCCAAGGACGCGGGGACCAGGTCTCAGTCTACCCTGCTGGTCATGCAGATATCTATATGGTCAATGTAGTGTTCTTCAATATTGGAGACACAGTCTGGCAGCGCCGCCCACAGGTGTTCAATGATCTCTATCTTGGTGCCCTAGACTATGAGTCTCTCTTTGGTTGCCAAATGGTGGCTGACTTGTTTGTGCAGATAGTTTTCCATGTGAATATGGGCAAACAATCACAAAAGGATAAGCACTTCCCCCTGTGCCACAGCCACTTATCAGCCAATCAAGGCAATGACTAATGAGGAATACAACCAGCAATATATGGCGGTCATCATGTGCAATCCTCCTTCCTCTTCCCCTGCCATCACCACCCCCACCTTCCAGCCCCACCTGCCCGTTCCCAGACCTCACAGGCCAGCACTGCCTCAATGCCTTCCTTCCTGTGTCATTCTGCCTAGTAGGCATCACTCTTCCCTGTCCCCCAATAAACCCCCTGTTGCCAAACATTTTTGTTTTATATTATCTTTATTTTGAATTTCAATTGTTCATTTTCTCTCTGTTTATAGTTGGGTTTATTCTTTATGTTCAGCTTATTTTTATAAAATTGTATATTGAATATGCCATGTATCTAGATCCAGAACACAGTTATTTTTAGCACCTAAACACAGCCCCTTGTGAATATATTAACAATAATTTGGTGATCAGCTAAATTTAAATTAGAAAATTATAGGTTAATTGTGTTTAGATAAAGTTGTTGCTGATCTGAATTCAAAACCTTAATGATAAAATTTAAGCCAATCAGGAACTGAGTGATAAAGTGATTGTTATGACATAAAGAGTCACTCAATAATTCTTTGATGTATGTGCGCTAATTAATCTGATTGGCTTAAAGTTTATCATCAAGGTTTTGAATTCAGATCAGCAACAACTTTATCCAAACACAATTAATCTATAATTTTTTAATTTAAATTTAGCTAATCCCCAAATTGTTGCTGATATTTACACAATGGGCTGTGTAAAGTTCAAAAAATAATATGACAATTAAGAGAACAGTGCCAACACAAAGCAAACAACACATTTTGAGATAAGCATAAAACATATACACAATGGGTAAAGAGATGAGATATTGTAGTAAATGGGAAAACAAACCGGGATAAACAAAGAGGCAATTATATCATAATAACACAGATTTTATTGGGGTGAAAGCTATAAAAACATATGGAAAGGTTAGTAAAAAATCAATGAGAGAATTTGAGAAGCTTCTGAAAGATCTGGAACATGCAATTGCAAAGATCAAAGACATTGACTGAAAGGTCAAACAAAAAATAAAGTCTGCTGTCCTTGAAGGTAAGAAAATTGACAAGGTGACAGTAAAGGCGCTTATGGCCAAGATGCCTAACACACCCAAGAAGACAATTGAGCGTCTTCTCAACATTCAAAAAATTGTGGTTAAGGGCTTGCAATTCAAATCTTATGCCCTTTCTGTGCCGTCTGTCTGGACCAATGAACCTGAGATGTATGAACATCTCAAACCAACCAAGAGGGCCTGCAAGGATGACGCTGAGATGCCTGTGCAGCTGGTTGCACCAAAGATGGCCAAGCTAGCCAAGGCTGCAGGAAAAGAGGAAACCCAAGAAGGTAATCTAAAAAATAAAATTAATAAAAATCTGGAAATACTCACCTGCTTTTTAGAGAACATAGACAGCAAAATATGCCAGGTCCTGATCCCCTTTGTCTCTGCCACGTTCTACGCCAATTAGGCCAATCACATGGCCAAGCAGCTGTTTCTGTCCCTCTGTTTTGTAGAAGCTTGAGGATTGAATCAATGGCACCTTCCTAATGTCCAGGGAGGCATTGTCTATGCTTTTGCATGGCAAGGGGGCATCCAAGTGGGCAGTTACTGCCTACAAGGATGCCTAATTGGTCCACTTGGACCAGGTGGCTTTCAGTAGAGTTTACTGTGAAAACTCTATTGAGCTTGTTTGGGCCATCCTGGCAACGCTCCTATTCAAAAATATACTGGAGATGGGCCGGGCACAAACAGCTGCTTGCTTCTTCTTCCTGGTGGAGCACACTCTGTCTTACCTGTTAGAAAAGTTTGGGCGCGTGGTGGGTAAATTGGCTGTTGCAGACTGCAACAGCCATAAAGAAGACCAAGATCCTCCTGGAGGACTTTGGGCTGGCCTGGAGTGCCAAAGAGATGGGGTCCTGGCAGTCATGGAGCTGACCTTCTTGAAGAAAAAGCATGAAAAGAAGATTAGTGCTGTGTATAATAAATTGTGTAAGTTTACTGAAGCCTTTTCTGGGCAAAGGCTTCATCTGGTGGTTTACCTGGGGTATCTCTTTTACTTTGGGATGAGCGTGTCTGTATGGAGGACCTTGACAGGGTCCTCCTAGGGATTGACAAGGCCAGGCTCTCCCTGGATGGGAAGAAAGTCCCCCGGGTTACAACTTGGTGGACCATGTGATCCAGGACGCCCTGGTCCTGGCTGGGATCTTTGGGTTTTCAGCCCCGCCAAAAAAGCTGCTGCTTCACTCCCACCTGACTGTACTGCCTTTCACCAGCAGGCAGGAGTATTTTATTAAGGGTGTATCCACTGTCCACGTTGTGGCAGTGGAGGTTGTGCATCACCTCCATTGTGGGGTGGGTACGTAAAGATGAACCCATTATAGGCGCCCCAATAAATCTCTTTTCTCTATATCAATAAACACCTTTAAACTTCAGATTAATTTTTAAAATATTTAGAATTTCTCTAATTCTTATTTTAGCAAACAATATTTGCAAAAAATATCCCAGAGAATGTCTTTATAAAAGCATAATAATATGTGTCAATAAAATTTACTTCCAATTTGTACGATTTACATTTATTTTTTTGTTTGTTTTTATATTTATTTGACAAGAGTGATATTGATGTGTTTGTATAATCCAGTATCAAGCGTTTGGGATACCCTTGGATGCAATAATAAAAATGATTTAATATGAATAAATAAATTACTAACCTTCATTGATGGTCCTACTGAATGTGATTGTGGGCTTGAAAACATCTAAATATAAAATAATAATTAATATATCTTGAATAGTAAATTAGAGAATATAAAAAAATTGGACACACTAAGCCTTTAATTGATTGACTGTTTGGCAAGGCACACAGGGAGAAATGAACCAGTGTGGCCATAGAATTTGGCCACAGTCTCAGCTGGGAGGGTGTGGATCCTGGCCTGGAGCAAATCAAACAGGTACTCAGTCCCAGTTGGGGCCCCTTGCTTGACAACTTGCTTGAGCCACCCAAAGACCTACTTGATGGGATTTAGGAAGGGAAAATAGGCAGGGAGGAATAGGAGGCGCAAATTTGAGCTGGCCAATTGCTGGGAGCCCACTTCAATACAAGTATTGATCATTAGAAATCCCTCAAGAATACCAGCCACCTTGTGGAGACCAACATTGTCCAACACAATTACATTGGTGAAGCTTGGGCTTGTGCGCCTCAGGTGCTCCTGGATCAATCAGAGAAATGATAAAAATGGTCTGGCTACTGTGAGATCCCAATATCATTTGGTAAAGCTCAATCCCTTTTGGGCCAAGGAGAGCCACCATGGAATATGCTGTGGCGCAGACAGCAGCACACCAAGCCACCCCGCCATTTGGGCCTTTGTGGACATGACCATACATATTCTGCATAGACAAGGCAAATGCTGAGTTGTCAATGTGATGGAATTTGACCATCTCCTTGGCTTTGAGGGCAGTGTATGCCTCAGTGTATTTTTTCTGAGTCTTGATATTGGTTTAGCTATTCTGATTGTATTAAGATACCCCAAGATTTTTCCAGGAAAAGTGCATTCTCTTTACCAGATGGTAATAAAAGAAAACTGAAGCCTCAACCCCAAAATTAGACTTGATTATTGCCTGCATATTTGCCAGTTCAAGATGAAAATCTTGGGTTGTCTACTGGCAGATTGCCCATTTGGGCTCCTTGGTGAGCATGGTGGACACACACAGGGATTTTTCCGCAGTAAGGACTTGGCCAATATTGATGAATTTGTTGAAGGTCTTGGAGGTGTACTTGAAATCCACCCTAACAAGAGCTGTGGCTGCCTTGTAGTCTCCAGATTCACACATGAGTCTGAGCAGGATGATGCACTTTATGTCTGGAATTTGCTTCTGGGCGGGCTTTGTGGGTTCAGAAGAGCCAGGATCCTGATTGATGACTGGCTTGCAAGGCATAAACACCTTTTTGTAGAAGGCTGCAACCTTCTTTAGAACCAGCTGTCCTTCCTCAGTTCTATAAAACTAAGGCTCCTTGTCCTCTTTATGGTTTCCATCACTGATGTAAGGCTTGCAGCTAGTGTCAAGTACAGGCTTAACCTTCTTCAGCATGGCTGACGGGACCAACTCTTGGCAGTACACAGTGTCAAACATATACAAAGTAAGCTCTACCTCCTTGTTTCTAACTGTTTTTGTTGTAGTCACCTTGGTGGGCCTCTGGGTCAGCTTGGGGACCCAAGGGTTGATGCTCTGCATCCTAGCAGCTTGTGCTTCTTGAACCAGCTGTGTCAGTGCAGCGTCACTATTGAACTCTCCTCTCCCATCTCCTTCCTGAGTAGGCACTTGCGTTGCACTAACTTTGTTCTTTGACCTGTAGGGGCAAACACAACTGCAGCACACAATGGGTCCATTGTTACTCTGCTGTGTTCCTTCCATTTATTAAATTTAATAAAATACTAAATAAATTTCAATAAATCAACTCCCTGGTTTTAATTTTTGCTTTTTATCTGAATATGGATATTTATTAGAGTTTTCTCCACCCAATATCCCAATTATAGATTTCTTATTTCTTAATTAGTTGTTTTTGGTTTTACAGTGCGCATTTTAGAATACCCAAAAAATTTCCACCCATTTTCCCAGATTTTACGCCAAATTTAAACACCCATCACAATGTTTTTAAAATTAATCTTTCAGATTGCGTGCCCTATTTTAGATAAATTGGTATCATTCTTAGTTACAATCCATTGCACACACTGATTGAGTGGTTTTGTTTACATATTGAGTTGCTATTGTGTTTTGTTTTTGGATTGAGTTTTGACTCACCACGTGTGGGTGTATTTTGTCAACAATTTAAATAGTAAACATATGTACACCAAAGGTCAACTCACACCATTTTGTTTGTGAATCAATGTATTTTGGATTGTATTTTGAATAGTATTGCTTGGAGCGTGAGAAATTTGTTACTGTGTTGATCCATTTTGTCCATTAACGCCAAAAATCTTTTGTTAATAGAGTGTATATATTAACCTGATAGTTGAAATTTGCTTAAATCTGAAATCATTTTGTTTAAATCTGAGGTATTTTTGGTTGTCACCATAGCTTTTAAAACTACTGTATAAATCCAAGAGTTATCTGAAAGTGCTTAAGAATCAGGAGGCTTAGCTAACAGATGCAAACTTTGCCAGCTGGCCCAAGATCTTTAATCGGCTCTAAATAATTCATGTGTAAGTAGAGGAGAGAGTGGTGCCTCTCATCCACTGCCTCATGATTGGAATCAAGCAGGAGAACTATGTGCATTCTCTGAAGATCATCAAGAAGGAGATACAGAAGATAGTACGTGAGGAGCAAAAAGGCTCACTTCACTAGGAAGGCCACCCAAGGATCACATTGGCCCAATAAGGCTCAAGAACCTAAAACTAGTCCTGCTTGACTTTGAGGCCACACATTCTATAGCATTAAGGAAAGTCTTTGGCTGTGCAATCCAAGAATACTACTTCCATTTTTTCCAAACCTGCCCTAGAAAGATGAAGATCTTTAAAGAGCTTTACAAGAAGTACATCTCAGATAATACAGGGATCACCAAGCAGATGGTTGGAAGGCACTGTGCTCTGTGATTTATGAAGAATTATGGCATATTAAAAGCAGTGATTGCTTCTGGACACAGATGAATGAAATGTGGCTAATAAGGAGCTGATGGTGGGATTCATTGACTACTTCAAGGACCAGTGTACTAGGAAGTTTGTGAAGAAGAGATATGGGTTAGTGAATAACAAGATCAGCTAGAAATATGTGGATTATGTCCTTACTGAGGGTATCAAGACCCTCTCTTCCCTGAAAGGATGGTATAAACAATTTATCAAGTTTGTGGGAGTTAGCAAGACATCCTTTGACAAGCTGATTGTGGGCCTGAAGAAGTCCAAAGATAGGTCTGATAAGATTATTAGGGATATTTACAATGGGAACAGTTGGATTAATTGTGGACAGTTGACTTCAATTTGGAACTTAGGCCAAAGTCTACTAGCAGTGTTCTAAATAAACTAATTTTTTATATTGCATTTCATAGTCAGAATTGATAATCAATGAGAAAACAAAGCTAATTCTGACAGAAACTAAGAATAGGCTTAATTATTATTACAAAATAAGAAGGAAATCACTATTAAAAATACCAAATTATACTTTAAATTTAAGCACAACTTCAACAATGGATCTCCACAATGTCAACATAAAATAACAGTTTATAATATTTCTTAATAAAAATACATGTAATCTGGAATATCTTCACTCATAATGAGTTATTTATATTTATATTTGGCCCTTTGTTTTATAGTTCTTTTAAATATAGTGGGTAAAAAATCCAAGCTTTGTTGTATATTATATTAGTGGTTTACTATAGCTTTGAAACCACTGGACGTGTTCTGGTTAACCCTTAAACATTGGATTAATCCAGATTGTATAGGTTAAAAATAGGATTTATATAGTGTCATTTTAAGTTCACACAAAGGAAACCCAACATAAAAGCAAAAGTAGGTCAATGGGAATAAGTTAAGCAAACACAATGGCATAATTTAAGCAAGGTTTAATAGCAGCTCCACTATAAAAGAAGGCCAACTCTGGCAAAGTTGTCACCTTCACTAATCTATTAAGCAAGAGACACAGCTTAACAATTTCAACTTACAGAATGGTAAGCTTAGAACCCCAAAACTTCACATAATAATAAAACTACTTATTACAACATGTAGTACTTAGTTTTTAAAATTTATATGAATATAACTTTATTATAGCCCAAACACCAAATAGCATAATTTCAGTCTAGATTTCAAAACTGATCTTAATTTAATTAAAATTTATATGTTTTTTAAATATTGATTTACCCTAATAATGCTGACTACCTTCAAGTTGACTGTCAGAATTAAAACAATATTTTAGGACAACTGTCTAGAATCAAAATTTTAATACATGTCAACACTTAAAATGCCAACACTAAACATTTAGATGTAATGTAAATTCAGAACCTAAATGTAAAAATGCGGGATTGTCAAATCCTTGGTCCAAATTTTGAATCACTTTTGGAGGATGGCCTTTTTTTAATTAAATTTAATTTTTTGTGTTTTTATTTGGATTTTTAAAATTGCGGGAACTCATAGACACTTTGCAAAGCTCAAGTCAAACAGCATATTTCCAACAGACAGAATGAATTAACTGGAATCAGATTTGAAGTGTTCAACTCCATCAACCATTTCCATTAAGTTTACTATGTTTTTTGAAATTGCGGGATTGTCAAATCCAAGAACCAAATTTCAAATTGATTTTGAATGCCACTAGTGAACTAAAATAATAATTGCAGGAACTGGAATCCAAATAGAATGTACAGTAAGAAACTAGGGCAAATCAACCCAAATAAAGAAGCTCTACTCTGGATAAAATCAAATGAAAAATTCAATCTCATTAACCATAATTAGACATGAAAAGTTAAGTGAAACTGCAAAATTGTCTAAACTGAGAAATGATGACAATATTCTTCACTATAAATCACTAATATAGCGACCATAAAACCATATAATGATTTATGAGCTACCCTCCTGATGACACAGAAACTTTTTAAAAGTTTTTTGGCCCCCAGCATAGCCAGGGGCCATAAAACTTCTTTTCAAGGAAGAAAGGAGGGGAAAAGATAAACCATTGGTTTACTAACTATGTATTCATGTATTGCTACTAAGGATACTTTATTATTAGCATTTTTTAAAATCAACTGTAATCAAGCATCTAAATTTTAGCTGTCCTAAAATGGAATAGGGTGCTTTTTGAGAATGCCTATGATTCATAAAAGAATCAGCACAAATCCACTCTAGATCATTTAGCATCCTTTTTGAGACACCCATAAATTATATTTATTTGAAATTCACCTCATTTTTTATTTGAAACTTGGTTCTTGGATTTGACAGTCCTGCAATTTCAGATTTGTTAAGTTTTACATGATGTCTATGATTTGTTTGAAATTCAGGAAATCTCAAATTGTACATTAGAATCCCGCATTTCTGATTCATGTATCCCACATTTGTTTGCTGAGTTTTGTCTTTTGTTGGTTGAGTTATCTGCTCAAGAGATTCAAAATTTTCCAATTTAAATAAATCAAAAAAAGTTGATTTAAATGTTTGATTTTATTAAATATTTTATTTTTCACTCAGCTGAGTTGCCTGCAAAAGTGATTTGAAATTTGGACCAAGGATTTGAAAATCCTGCATTTTTACGTTTAGGTTCTGAATTTACAGGAGTTTTGTCCAAATTTTTCTTAATAAAAAGCCTCAATAATGCATATATTCATAACATTGAAGGTTTTTTTGCATTGTCTATATAATAATTATCCTTGACTTGATATATTTTGAGCTTTAACTTTTTTTTATACTTTACTCACAGTTCTTTATCTAACCCCTTTTTCTTTATAGGATAAATAAAAAACCCATCCTAATAAGAAAAAGCCCAAATAAAAAAAACTGCCAAGGAGACTGTTATGACTAAGGCTTCTTCTTATACAAAAAAGTGCTTAAGAAACAGCTTAAAAAAGATGAACATAAAAAGAAAACCCCTACACCTTCAGCTTCTGAGAAGGACTCTGATGATGGTTTCACCTCCCATAGCTGGTATGAGTCTGAGGAAGATAAAAATCCCATCAATAAGAAGAAAAGAAAGGCAATCTTCAAGTCCTCTCCTGAGCCCTCCCCCAAACCCTCTCCCGGTGAAGAGGAAAATGATGTGTAATATGAGTACTTTCCTGGTTTTTGACACGCCCCTCCTGGGCCATGGGATGCACTAAAAGCCCACAATATTTGCAATGTTAAGGGCTCCTTATGGATCCCAAAGAGACTCCCAAAATTATTTCCATTAATTTCAGTCAAAGGTGGCTCAAGCATGGTCAGTGATGGCTATGTGTTTAACTGTAATAATCAGAAGCAAGAAAGCAAGAGAAAACATTTCACATGTGAAGACAGAAGCTGCCCAGCACGCCTAAACACCCAAGATTGAGAAAAAATTACCTTGTAAAAGGGGGAACATACCTGTATGCCTCCCACCACTTTGATTGAGAAGCTGCTCAAATGGTACCTATTCCAAATGATCCCAGTATAAAAAGACATTAAAGCAACTCACCTGGCAGTAAAGGCCACCAAGCAATTGATCAAAGAGAATATTAAATTTGTCACTGACTGTGAACAACTTGTTAAGTATATCTGTGATAGACATCAAGAGCTAAACCCAATTGGAAAAAGTACAACCCAAATAAAAGACCTGGTCCTTACTTTTGAGTTGCAGATGACCCAAGACAACAAACAGTTCCTTCTTCACAATGATAGACCTGGTGCAAAAGAAAGGATCATATGCTATGCCACCTATAAGAATCTAGAGCAACTGCGTGCCACTGAGACTTAGCTCTGTGATGGGACATTTGCAACATGTCCTAAGTTATTCTATCAGCTGTGGGTAGTGCATGCTCAGCTTGATGATAAAGTCCTCCCCTTTGCATATTTTCTTCTTCCTGGAGCCTCAGAGGAGATTTACCTAAGTGCATTCAAGATTCTACAGGAGGGCCTTAAAGCTATTCCCACTGAGACTGGAAAGAATCCTGGTCCGTCAACAAGGGCTTATCCTGATGATGCTGATAAAGATGAAGTCACCTTAGCTGCTGAAGAAAAGGAACACAATAGAGCCCTTGGCCCCAAAATAATTATCATGAATTATGAGACAGCCCAATACAATGCCTTTGTAAAAACCTTTAATGGCAAGGTATAAAGGTGTTTCTTTCATTGCCAACAAGCTATCAATAGACGCTTTAAGGGAAAGATCCTCCTCAGCTCTCTCACACAACAAGATACAACTGGTAAATGCAAGTTTATGATCCATAAGTTTGTTGTTCTTGCATTTATTAAGCCTGAGCATGCTGGACAAGGATTTGAGTTTCTCTGTAAGGACCCTTATGCCTTGAGCCATTTTTTAATATACCTTCTCCCTTATGCCTTGAGCCATGAAACTGATTTCCAACCCTTCTTTGACTACTATGAGCCACAATGGGTGGGGCGCAAGGTGTTCAGCTGCAGGGGCAAGCAAACAGCAAAGGCAAGCTGGAATTGATATCAATCTGTTTTAAAGAGTGAAATAAAGACAAAATTGGGCCTGGAAAACTGGCATAAAAATTTTAAGTCCTCCTTTGGTGTGAATCCCAGATACAACACTTTTTTTGAGCACCTTAAGGCTGAACAGGGGAAAACTATCTCCTCCCTTTGGGATATGGAAGTAAGGGCTCTAAAGAAGAGAAAAACGTGCAAGGCTAGCATTTATAAAGAGCAGATCAAGTCAGCTGTCAAGAATAAGTACAAGCTATCTGAGCTTGGGGAGAAGAAAAGCAATATTGCCACTGTACTCTCTTGCAACAAACCTCCAAATTAATTTATAATAAACATTCTTGGCTCTTTCTGATATTTTATTATATAATTTTATTCTAAAAAACCAATAATATTATTTAACAAGATAATTTAATTTAAAACAGTAGAAACAACTAATAGTTTTTATAAAAGATTTTTATGCCAGAGCCTGGATTATCTAGCTCAAATAGTTGTTTTAGTACTAAAGTATATTTAATTTTGGGTTGCTATTATATCAACTATTCTTAAAAGAAGTTTTTACCTTTAGTTTTTATTTAATATATTTTATTTTTATCAAGCTTTTTTTGAATATAATTTATAAACTTTTTATATGGTAAATATAATTATTTTATAGTTAAAACAGTTAATTTCATAAAAAACTATTTTTGAATTGGATTTTAAGTATATTTTTAGATAGCTTTGCATTATTTTTATTTTATTTTTGGATTTTAAATGATCATATTACCCTTAAAAGTATTTTGGAGCTTAGTTTTTATTAAGTAAAATGTTCAGGAAACAGGTTTTTGCTTGTTAAAAAAGTGTTGACTTCCAGTAGGCTACATGTTAGGAAACATTACTAGACTTTTCTAATGTGTTGACCTGGGTATAAAATTAATTTTGACAATTGACATGTAGACAGTCAACATGAAGACAGTTTGAATGCCAACTGTTCCCTTGACAATGGAGCTTCCCCATCCAATAAAAGCCAGTATGAACTCAATAAGGTCACAGTTTACAATCTGGTAAATAAGGGCTACAAGAGGGATGGGATGCTGAAATACCTGAAGAGGGTTGCAAATTCCATGAACTTTGGGGTTAGATAATTGCTGCTAGTTTTATAATAAAATTGAGATCTAATTATATCTAATTTTTAAAAATAATCAGTTGTTTGTTATTTATTTGGTAATTATTTTTACAGTTTAAGATTTTTTTAGTGATTTTATATTAAAGTTTAATGGGTTTAGCTGTTTTTTATTTGATATACAAATTTAAGCTTATCCTAATATGTATTTAATTTTTATTATCTATCAAAGTTGGCTATTGATTGGGTATGACTTTTTGACAGTGTTGTGTATATACTTCTGGGAAGTATATTAAACAAGATAAATGGGAAATTAAGAAGATAATTATAATTTATTGGATATGAATATATAATAATATATAGTATCATGAGAATCCACATACTATCCATGTACATCACAATAGTCATGGGGCTTATCTGAGTAGTGTTCCTTTTAAGTCACAAGGCTTGTTCAAGTTGTGTTCCACTTAGGGTACTAGAATGTTTGATCCCAATAATAGATGGCCAAATAATAGTAGTGCCACTGAATTAATGATCAATAAGTGAACCATTTGGTGAGTCACTTGGGGCATTAATTCCCCAAGAGGGAGTAATCAAAGATTTTGCAACATCTTCCCCTGGGGTGCTGGAAGATGAAATATTGGGAATTTTCTTGAGAGTGTTGGGATGTGGGCTTGATATTGATCCAGTTTGATGTTGGGAGCAGGGAGTTGGGAGTTGCACTGTGCTGTTTTTGCTTTTCATAGGCAAAGGAAGTCAATATGAATGTGTTTGAGTTCTGTTTGAGTGCCAATACATTTGATTAAGCAGGTATTGTTGGGCTTAATTTCTATGACAATGCCTGGTCCTCTTAACCCTGGATCCAATTTGTGTTGATTGTGGGTGATAACCCAAATCTCATCTCCAACTTGGAATCTTTCTTGTTATAGCAGGATTGCTTCTATCTCAACCCTTTTCTTTTCCATATCTTCCTGGTCTTTTCTGGTACATTGTACGTTGGGGTCACTGTTATCCAGTACCTTCTTAGGTAGAGGTAAGTGTGGACCTGCAGCAGTGCTAACAAAGGCAGGCTTGTGCCTGTAGACAAGTTTAGATGGGCTTTTGCATGTATTACGGTTGACTTGGGTTCTACACACCATGAGTGCTGTTGGCAACATGTCAACCCAGGATTTTGGATTGTTGGCAGATAACTTACTGAGGGTTTCTACTAGTAAGCTGTTTAGTCAATTTACTCTTCCATTAGCTTGTGGGTGGTAGGGACTAGATATAGTGTGTTTTATTCTGTTCTTGGCAGGTTAGATATTGGTGTCAATGGCTTTAAGTTTGGTCCCTCTGTCTGTGATCAGGAGGTCAGTTTTCCCAAAATTAGCTATGATTTCTTTGTCAATAAATCTTCTCACATCATTGCCTTTGTGTTCTTTTGTAGCTTGGGCTACAGGCCACCTGGTTGCATAGTTAATAGCTGTTATAATATACCTTTTCCCTTTATTTTCACCGGGCATTGGTCCTAAAATATCCAATGACCATACCTTGAAGGGTTTTGTGATGGATACAGGTACCACTGACTTGGGTGGCGCTTTGGTTTGGGCATACTTTTCACAGACTTCACATTGCTCCAGTACTTCTTTGATGTCATCTAGCCTATTGGGCCACCAGTAGCGTGTTTTAAGGTACTCATGCAGGTTACTGCTACAGGTGTGTCCCAAGTCTCTGTGATAACAGAGAATTGTGTCAATCTTTTGTGTTGACAGAACGTAGGGTACAGTGTCACCATTTGGAAGTATTTGGTGGAGGGTACCATATACGTTTTTGAACAGATGTTTGTTCTTAAGGACTTTCTCTTGGATGTCCATTGGTGTGCCAGGTGGGAACCCTTCCTGGAGATTCCCCATGATTAACATGGACCAGTTGGGGTTGCCATCAGTGCAGAGGATGTATTTATTGTATAGCCTTGATAGGGCGTCTGCAGTAAGCATCTCTCTGCCTGGTTTGTATTCAATTTGCATGGGGTATCTCTGTATGAGACTCATCCATTTGGCTTGTCTTCTTGACAGGTGTTATTGTGTTTTAAAGAACACCAATGACTTGTGGTCAGTGAGTACTTTGAACGTCTGAGCTCCTTCTAGGTAACATTGCCATTTCATGAGACAGTGTATGATGGCAACCACCTCTTTATTGTGTATAGGGTATCTTTGTTTGCCGTCTAATAGTTTCCTGGATTTTTATGCCACAGGGAGGAAGTCTTTTTGGGCCGTTTGGATACGGAGGACTCCTCCTATTGCATAATCCAAGGCGTCAGTTTCTAAATCATAGATATCCTTGCGGTTTGAGTATTGCAAGATGGGTGCAGTCACCATGCGTTCTTTGAGTTGTCAGAAATGTTGGTCTCTTAGTGGTATCCATACAAAATTGGTTGTATTGCCTGTGATTGCAGACAATGGGGCAGTTAAGGCACCCCAGTCAGGGATAAACCTTCTGAAATAGGCTACCATGCCAAAGAATGTTTAGAGTTTGTTCTTGTTTCTTGGAGCTGGTATGTTGGTTATGGCACAGATCTTTTCTGGATCTGGCTTAATCCCGTTCTTGCTGATAATATGACCAAGGAATGGGAGTTCAGACAAGAAAAATTCACATTTGGAAGGTTTGGCAATGAGTTGGTTTTCTTTGAGGGTGCAGAGTACTAGGCAGACGTCTTTTCAGTGTTGTGTTACATTTGGACTATAGATAATTGGTGCAATACACCATCTATAAAACTCCATCTAGAAAGACGCCATCTAGAAAATATTTTGCAATAGAGTCAGGATTTACATCAGAAAAATTAAAAAAAATGATTAAATAGTTATTTTTTACTTATTGGTTTCTAATACACCATCTAGAAAAACGGCATCTAGAAAACACTATCACAAATTAAAATAAAAAGAGTGCTATCCAAATAAGATTTTTTTGAATATAAAAACACTTAATAAATACCCTAGAATACACCATCTAGAAACACAGCATCTAGAAAGACGGCATCTGGAATCAAATAATTAATTATACTTTTATGTGATAAATCCAAGTTTTTTTCTTATTAACTGGGAATAACATATGATATTAATTTATGACCACATATAATAAAGCAACTCAAATTGACTAACCTTTGACAGTAATATCTCCCTGTAACACAGTCATTAAAAACCACTTTTGATATACTGATTTTATTTCTTATCATAAAAGCATATGTAATATTTGGGTTTCAACTTTAAAATGTTTCATTAATGATTTTATGTATACAAGGGTAGTGTCTCTATTAACTGGATCTGTAATAATCAGGTTAAGGACAGTGTAACTAAGACCACCTCATCACTTAAAGGTTGGTACAATCAATTTTTCTGCCTGGTTAAGATAAAGAAGCCTAGATTCATTGTGATTATCAACAATCTGAAGATCTAGTATATTCATGGGGACTAGCTTTACCCTTGGGCCATCAAAAGAAAAGCTGTTGTATCTAAGAATGCAGATCAGCAGGTCAAGTTTACAAGTGTTACTAAAGAGGTTTTGATCTATTACACCAGAGAAGGACGCCTTACCCATCTCAAAGGCATTGAAAAGACTCTTGGGACTGAATCCTGATCAAGTTACTCTTCTATTAAATACTTTACTTCCAAACATTTAATTTTTACTTAATTTTCTCCATTGGCAAATTGATAATATAACTATTGAAAATTCCTTAAGGGGAAAAATGGATACCAACAATCCTAAGGCTTGTTGTTTTACAGTTCCATTTGGTTTTAGGAAAAACTAAACTAAATAAAATTAAAAAAAAAAAATCTTAAAATTACCAGTTTGTAGTTAAAAATTTGTAAAAAGTTGAAGGGAAGAAATCACTTAGAATTTTGGCTTAAAAGCCTGCTCTTCAAAGCCTTTTGTTTCAGAAAGAAAGCCTTTTCTGTTTGGTGTGATAACAGGAGGAAGCAACCAAAAAAGGAGCAACTGGAGAAGTTGGAGGAACCAGGAACAGAAAGGGGAAAACAAAAGACAAGTTTGAAGTTTGATAGGCAGAATGAGGCTGGGGAGAGCAGCAACAACGTGAACAGGAATTTTGAAAGGTGAGCAAAAATTAAATTTCTCTAACTTAAAGTAGAGAATATAAGCTATATGAATAGCTGAGAAAACAGTAGACAACAACCACGTCAATTTGAGCCTAAATCAAAGAAAAAAAACAAGGTAATTAACTTAAAATACTTATATATTAACTCTCACTTCAAAACATCAATATTTAAAGAATACTGAATTGATAAACCAATCAAAAACACATAGATAATAAAATTAAAGAGCCTG